>CAUDMG010002136.1:0-412500 GCA_958450375.1 Homarus gammarus
GTAACCAAAGTCCAGCGGCTGTTAAGGAAGCCTAGGCCGTGTTACCGTAGACATCTTATACTTTATTGGTCGACTGGCAGCATCATGTATGGAAGCAGATTCTAGTTTGGTGTCCGTATGATGCACGGCATTACGGACAAGCCCACATCTGTATGTTAACCTTGAAACTTAACCCTAAGACGAATAACCTAACCTAACCTAACCTAACCTAACCTAACGTGATTATAGTGGTCAACACGTAATGGCAGTTATTAGGGTTGTGGTCCTAAGAATGGTTATAATATATGTGGTATTTCTTCTAATACAAATAATAATAATAATAATAATAAGTTAGACAAACAGTAATAATATCTGTACATACTGTTGCTAGACTCAGGGGCTCGTGTGTAGTGGAGTAATGGTTGACTTGGGCTGAAGCATCAACTATGGTGCACAAAGTATCATCAAAGTTATACTGAGATTATAATTTAACAAGATACTCAGCCTCAGGCAGAAGACGGTTAATGGTGGCATAATATTCTCCTTGTTGTCTACTTGAATTTTGTCTTACTCACTGATTAGATGTTGAGGTAGAGTCTCAAGGTGATGTTGATGACATATTTAGGTTTGTGACTGAGCTTAATTCAACCAATAAGATTCATTTGTGTGTCTTCCGTTTGCCTTAATGAGGAAGAGAGGACCGAAATAGGTTTAATTTAGCCAAACGTGTTGGTGCTACGTACGGTTGAGAACTTTGAACTGGGTGACTCCATCAGGAAACACCTTCTGTACTGTACTGTTAACTTGCTAACTCTTAAATACTGTATTGTATAGTGATTCGAACCCACTTTTTTCATCTAGAGAACCGAGAACGTACAGTATAGTATCAAAGCAATAAAACGTACATTGTTTCAAGTGCAAAACTGAGCACACACGCACAAACACACACACACACACACACACACTGTCAAATAGGAAACTGAGAACGAATGATCTCAGAAACATAACTAAACACACACTGTGTCAAGGGAAGAACGTGACAGGCGATGTACTTCACCTAAACTGAAGAGTGAAGGCAGTTACGTCGGTAATTCCATACCTCATCGAAGGATAAGATAAGAGATAGGAGGCGCCGGCCCAAACAAAGATAGAGGCCGCTGAACTAGACAGACAGGGATGCCGACACTGACCGTAAATACTTCCCTCACGTGGCCACTATCACTCTCTTAGTATGTATTTATGACCACTCGTTAGCTTTGTGTTATACAGTAGGCTGAACATATTACTATTGTCTTTACATTGGATCACCTGAATATTAGACACCCCACCTTATCTCACCTGATAATTAAACATCCTAACCTAACCTCACGGAAGTTATTCTTAAGTCTCCCCCTTTTTTTTATCATCACTCCATACACGCCTGGTCTATGTACTGATCCTAGGCCTGTGTGTTCAGAGTTTCATTCACTCTCAAAGCAACACTCGGTACTATATAGATTGGGCGGAGGGCGTTATACAGTCAGCTACTACACGTATATTCCTCCATAGATATCCCCCCCACTCCATCCTCCCACACATTTGTCTAGTGGTCTCTCACAACTGTCTCCCCCAATTCTCTCTCTCTCTCTCTCTCTCTCTCTCTCTCTCTCTCTCTCTCTCTCTCTCTCTCTCTCTCTCTCTCTCTCATACCCTCCTCCATCTTTCTGTACTCGATACAGTACGACTTACAGGTGTGACGTCATCATCTGTTGTTGCAGGTCATCAACACGACGAGGCTTTAAAAGTTTCAAATGGATTTGGTCAACGGCTCTTAAGAGATTTGGTATGTGAAACAGGTGATCATTCCAGCTTATATCTGATAAGGATTATGATAAGCTGGTGAGGCCTCCACCTTAACAGTTAGTGTTATCTCACATGAATACTTGTAAACAGAGTCCAGCAGAGTCTTAAGATTTATAATATTTCTGTAGGTGACGATATAAGAATGTACCTAACAAGGAAGGACTCGCTTCATCTAAAGCATAGAAATAACGCCCCCACAAAACATAAAATAATTCCCCTTGGACACTTTACACCAGCTAGGAGACGCAATTAAGCTACGGAATCTTCATAAAATATATACCTACAAAACATTTATAAACATAATATCATTTTACCGCACGCGACACGAGAGTAATTTTTAGTTAAATATAAGTCTTACCCTGCTGTTGTTCCTCACCATACACACACTGACCTGCTGAAGCATTAACTTATTTGCTGTTTTCTTAGTTAAAATGGAGAGAATTACTGAGATGAAATGCGTATAGAATTTTATTTTATTTATTTGTTTGCAGTATTAATTTTTTCACGGGGATTAGCCCACCTGGGCACAGGTCACTGACCCACATCAGGGTCTGTTAGTCGAAAGTTGCGAATTCGTATTCAGGGAAAGTTGTTGGAGCTTCCAATAACTTGATGACACAAACCACTGACTCTTCAGGCTTCTACGCCCTTAACTCATAAAACATAAAGGCAAGCATGAACTTAGCATGCTTCCCTGTTGGGCGCGGGCGCTGTAAACGCTTCTGCGCTTCACCTTACACAAGCAGTGGTGTAGCTAGAGTGTGTGCCGCCTGGGGCGGCCCTTGAGCTTGCCGCCCCCCCCCCCCCCCCCGTGCCCCCACAAAAAATACATATTGCACAGTGACTCAATCGTCTTGTCACGATGGAGACTTGTGCAGAACTGAAGTGAATTGCTTGTAACTGGTGGATTGGTCGGCTGTACATGAACTGATATGACCCGAGACTGCATGGTTTTGTAGCTACTGGAGACGTTAATCCTTCCCTTTGTATCGGCGGCAAGTTAATCCTCGTCGTGTCTGACCTAACACCTGACCCACACCACATGAGCTCACTGGCGTACTTGTTTGAAGTTGTTGCCTTAATCCTCAACAGGTTACAGGTTGTGTGTGTGGCGGGGGGGGGGGGGGAGGGCGCATAGCAAGGGTGTAGCTCATGACGTGGCCGTGATGATGTGGGTCAGGTGTTAGGTCAGACACGACAAGGAGTAACTTGCCGCCGATACAAAGGGATGGATTAACGTCTCCAGTAGCTGCAGATATGGGTGATGAGCAGACCCAAAAGTGCCGCCCCCCAAAAGTACCGCCCGGGGCGGACCGCCCCCCCCCCCGCCCCCCCCTAGCTACGCTAGTGTACACAAGGATGTAGGGGGTGCCCAATAAAAAAAAATAAAAATAAAATAAAAAAAATAAAAATAATAATAATAATAATAATAATAATAATAATAATAATAATAATAATAATTCATAGTAAATACAATTTATAATAAAAAAATTGAAAATAAAATAATAATATTATTATTAATAACAACAACAATAATAATAAAAATAATAACAATAATAATAATAATAATAATAATATTAATAACAACAACAACAACAATAATAATAATAATAATAATAATAATAAATAATAATAATATTAATAACAACAACAACAATAATAATAATAATAATAATAATAATAATAATTATAAAGAAATACAAAAAATGAAACAAGATCAAAAGTGAGAAACGCTATATGTATGTTGTGTTGTCAGTAAGAGAAACAATTGAGACCCTGCAATTGTGTGTAAATGAGGCAGAAAGACAGATCAGCAACCTGGGACTAGGTCACAATTTTTGTGATGCCATACGGCAGCAGGGTCTACCATTAGACAACACATTATGCTTCCAATATCTTCCCTGGCGGTAGTACCTCCCTGTTTGGTAGCTGCTTACTACCTACTACCTATTGCCACTTGTCTGGATTTTCAGTTGAAAATTGTAGCATCACCTGGGAGGGCCCAAGCCATTGTTGTCAACGTACTGTACACAAGGTCGGACCTCTGCTTGTGCATTAAAACATCCATACATTGAGGAGCTCCCTGCCACAGTGTTCATCCTGTGTTATATAAGAACTTAAAACATTCTACCTCGGTGAACACATGTGACCCTAATACGTATCAGAACACAACAAATTTATGCCGTGAAATGTTCAGATGTGTGAAGAATGAGAAGACCAGAGTTAGCATAATCACCTTTATTGCTTATACTGTACATCGATTTTTGTTCTTCCATCAACAGAGTCTACAAGATAAATAACACAAAAAATATAATTAACATTCAAGAGAAGGTGGAGGTATGGCTTCTCATTTATTTATTTTTATCAGGAATTACCTCACTGGCTCCCTCTGGCTTCTTCCTGAAACACTTAACATCACCAGCCTCACCTTCTCTTGGGTGCTGTAGCGAGCCATCAGGGCTGGTACAGTATAATCTTACATAAAAGAGAAGAAGCAATTCACTTAAGACTAATAACTGATAATTCATTCGTACAAGGTGACACTTAGAGATCAGACTTGAAGTACAGTGAGGCGAACCATCATTATCCTCCACCCACACCATTATTGCCCTCCACCCACACCATCATTGCCCTCCACCCACACCATCATTGCCCTCCACCCACACCATCATTATCCTCCACCCACACCATCATTGCCCTCCACCCACACCATCATTATCCTCCACCCTCATTGTGCTCCTACCACCTTTTTACTGCCTCTCATGGGACATAATTTTTTTTCTTTTTTAGTTTAACAAATTTATTGACAAAGCTAGGAGTACAGTTTGTCTATTGTGAGTAATTCAGTCAGGTCTTCACACTGAGGGTGGTATCACTTCTGACTGCCACGCAGGACAGAGGTTCATACACAAATAAATACATCATATTCATTAACAGTATACATATACAGGGTGAACATAAAGTCTTTCCCTGATTACAAACATTTATTACACAAAACATATGCTAGGTACAAACATGCAGTTTTTGCAGCTTAAAATATGCATGAAAAAAAATCTATGAATTCGTCTACACAATGCTACAACATTCATGTTTCTATCTAGAATGGTCTTCGAGATATGATTTTTCATAATCAGGGAAAGATTTTATGCTCACCCTGGGGCAGCGAAATGCAATTTTTCAAGACAATCATGCAAATTGTGATACAAGCACCAAATTTATCATGGTAATTCTCTAATTGTTACTAGTCAAGTCTGCCTAATTGGCCATTTGAAAATCCAAGATGGCGGCCATTTTTCAAGATGACCGCCATATTGACCTTCAAAAGTTGATTTTTCTTATAGAAATTGATGTAGTTGGTCAATCTGAGTGGTCTTGGTGTCGATATGTATGTTTTCAAGCATGCTCAGATGATTTTTTATAGTTTTAAGTCCATTGTCACATTTTTATCCACATAAAATAACACTTTTAGTAAAAAAATATAACAGAAAAGAACTTACTAAAAAAAAAAGTACTCACTATTAGCACTGGTTCCTGTGAGTTCTCCTGACAGTACATCTTTGTGCATTTACTGCTGTTCACATATGCAGCTGCAAAGTGCTGTGCAGGGAAGTCCAGAGCGAAAGCATTTGCAGTCTTTTTTACAGGAACATTTGGTCAACTCTTGACAGCATGTCGCAATCGGGGGAAGAGTTGTCCAAGGTATCTGCCATGCCTCTCCCTTCTGCGTCCATCCCCAGTTGACAGGACTGCTGGTTTCTGGATTGGAGATTGTTGCCTGGTCCCAGATGATACCAGCCTGGTAGCCAGCCCGCTTTGCATGTTCCTTGAGGGCTGCCTGGGAATGGAGTCATATGGTCTCTGCTTGCGGGAAAAGAGATTTAGTCTTGCCTCATCTACACCAGTGGCCGCACTAGATCTGTCGTACATGAGGACAACAAATTTTTCCAGCTTCTGCAGGTCAACATCAGCAACTGTTGTTGGACATTGGCTGAGTTCTTTCCTTTCACACGGAAGCCAGACACAACGTCACAGCCAGTGAAAGCATGGAAGTATAGGATCACACTAGCTTTCTTAAGCCCTATCGCAGAAACCACATCATTAGATTTGTTTTGCAAGGGCATACAGTGGCTGGTCAGCAGCTATAAATGGGATCTGACCTGGGTTTAGAAAAGTCACTGTATCACGAACCTTTTCCATGACATGCTTGATGGTTGCCACAGAGTGTGCCTGATCTCGAAGCAGGGGAAGCAGAGGCGTAATGCTCACTTCAAATGGCTGACTCCTCTTCTGTGCTGCATGGTGAGCTGCCCACGTGATGCAGACTTCATCAGCCACATCCTCAGTGAGCAAGACCTCTTCCCGCCAAGCATACTCTTCCTACAGGTGTGACTGGATTGACTCAGGTGCTGGCAATGACTGAGGTGCTACCAAGGGAGGATTGGGATTCTTCATAATATAAGCTGGTCGGACATTGGTGAATGCCTCTGGAAGCTCAGGAACTTTCTTGACCATCGTATCTGCATCCCATCTGATTGGCTCACGCTCCTCACCAGCCTGCTCAGGGCTTGGATGTTGGAAGATGGACACACTGGTCCCATGGAAGGACGTTTTGGCCGTAGTTGCAGTGGGGTTGTGGTCAATGTTGTCCACTGTTGAAGTCGTGAACAACTGCTTCCTCAAGATTGGTGGACACACCACTCCATCTTCCACGTACTGGCAAACAACTGCTTCTCCTAGCTGGGCTGATAATTGTAGAACTTTGTCATATGAAATGCTGACCCCATTTTCATGCAGCATGTCGATGAGCTGCCTCTTTCTTGTCTCAGCAAACACAGACATGCCGACGTAGATAGCTAAATGTGTCTCATGGTCCTTGGAGTGTCTGTGGATTTGTGTTCCTACCTTGTAGCTGGCAAAGCAGTTGTACTGTAAGAGCTGTTACATAGCAAGGTCAGACTTCGATACGCCATGCTGGAGTTGGGATTTGATATCTGTACCATGTTCGATCATGCATACAAATTGAAGCAGTGATGGTGGAACTGCCTGTTCAATGCATCCTCATGAAATGTACTGCTGAAGTGTGACTTGTGCTGAAGCATGTCCCGTCGTATCATCCCAGCAGCCTTGGCCAGATGGATCGCGTCACCGTATTTGCTTGCTTGTGCCAGGATTGAGCCAACATCCTTCTCAAAGGCCAGTAGGATATCTCTTCCTTGGTGATGAGATTGCAGCTGGTCCTTCAGTTGAGTAGCATGAACATCGGGCGATCCAACACCCAGCTGCTCAAGTCTCTGTCTGTAGAGTGTGACCAGGTTAGCAAGTCTGAAAATGGGTGGTTCAGTACCTTCACTAGAAGCTTTCATCTGAGTGATGTAAGTGACCAGTTCAGAGAAGCAGTTGGGTATGCGTCCTTGATCGGATGAAGCTCTTGTGCTTCTTCTTGCTCATGAGCATTTCGGTGTGTTCTTTCTCGGTTGTACAGGTCTGCCAGGCAGCGAGGGTGATACTTCAGTTCTTGTGCCACAACATCTCCTGCACTTAGTTTGGCACGGAGTTTTCCATCGCTAAGTGTCTTCGCACAATCATTCAATCTTGGATTAAGTTTCATTGTCATTGCATGTCTTATGTCATCTCTCGAAGCTTCTTCCTCACATAGAAAGCATTCTGTTGCTTTGGGGTCTCTTGACCATTGGTGGTATCTTGCTACTGCTGCTCTCCTCTGTAGCAACTGCAGAGGTTCGCCTTTTCTGAGCTCTATTTAACTTTGTGTTGTTGAACAGAAGTCTGCAACTCTCATGATACTGTGCCTTGTTTCTCCTCAAGGTCTCCTCTATCCCATCATCTTCAACAAGTCTCGCAGGGTCAAGCTTGATTGGCAGTGCATTGAATGAATGAAATAGAGGAATATTCCTTGCCAAGCTCTTGTAACCGTCATCTCCTTTTTTGGCAGGATTTGCATGTGGAGATTTAAGATCTTCCTTCTTATCCTGTTGACAAAGACAAACACTTTGCCCAGTCAGTGAGGAATGATTTGTTGGTAGATTTTATGTCCATAACTATTTTTGATCTTCAGGGCCGAGGGTTTATCCTTTTACCGCCCTGATGAGCACTTTCTTGTATGGGATACAACTAGGTTCATGCCTTTTGCCCTACACCTAGTCCGATCGTTCATCCAGTGTCAGTAGTCCCGTGTGATCTGTACACCATCCAGATAACTAAACCCCGTTATCCTTGGCTCGGCTCTCCCGCGCTGGCACATCCTGTCAATTCAGGTGCGGCTGCTTAACTGATTTGGGGTTGGTTAAGCAGCATTTGGGACACTAAGCTGTTGCAGTTTGACATGCTTTTTCTTAGCTGACACTGAGCCCCATGCTGCGTTGCACAGCAGTGATGTCACCAGTGTGCCCTGGTAGTGCCCGACAATCACTCCCTCACATGCAGAGACCCTCTCATTTGTCTCACAAAATCGTAAAGATACTTATGGGAGTGAGTTACCTAATTGTAACATCATATTACTCATCACCGAATAACATTTCCAAGAGTGACTTTGGTTCGTATAAATTTAAGAAAAAAACAACACACATAACTAGCCTGTAACTTAAACCTAACTAAACCATAAGTAATCACACAGGCTGGCGTCTCAAGAAAGTCTGGAGACATCATTATTACTCGTCCAGCAGGGTGGTCGACCCTCCCTACTCTCTCATTTTTAGAGTTGCACATTACATATAGTATTCTCCTATCATTGATGAATCTAATAATGTTTGAAAATTGCCCAAGAACTTTTGGAGTAGTTTCCAATTTTGTATAAAATGTTTTAAGTTATAAGCGTTTGAAAATTTACAAGTTCATGGCTCCTGGTCCCCTCTAGCTTTTGCAGGATACTGTTTGATAGAATGCAAGGGTGTCAAAAGGTGCCACATATCTCTTTGTCGCCAGGTTTAGACTCTATGCAGCTTCTTGAACTGAAGAGATAGCCGAGGAAGCTGCGTTAGAGCCCTAAAGAGCAGGGAAACTTAAAAGAGATACTGCAGCTCAGAATGGTTGCCCAGTACTAATATAATCTCCTCTGAGTCTGAGGAAACAGTAGCTAGATGCAGCTTATCTTAGTTTCGATCAAAAATACGATATATAACAATAAAACAAATAAATTTGCTTGCTCTGATTATGAAAAAAAAACGATAATTACCCAACACCGAGCGAAAAGGCAAGGGTGGGGGTGGGGGGGAGGGGTACTTAACCCTTTCGCAGCGGAACGTTACCCTGAGCTGAATAAAATCGTCTGACGGTAGCCAGAATAAAATAGCAAGTGCGTGAAACGCGGCAAAATGGTTAATGATATTTTTAGGGTATAAAATATTATCATACATTGTTTATATTTGGCAGTAATGTATCGAAAGTTGCCAGATTTCTGAGGATTTTTTTCTTCAGAAAATCCGATTTTTCTTCATCTTTCGAACGTTCGCAACCCTCCCCTTGTACTGTTACACTCTACACTGTCTACAGCTTTATTTTATCCTCTTCGCCAGTTGACTGTCAGTTCTCTGGGAAACACTGTTGGTCAGTACTGGTGCAAAGGTTAGGCAGTCAGTGAGAATCAGCACTATTGTCGCAGTACTGCTGGCGTTCAAAGAATGTTGAAGTAAATGAAAATAATCAGGAAAATTCCAATCAGTTTGTGGGACATCTTCAAATGCTGTTCTTATACCGGGATGCCACCTTCAGCTGTTGTCTGTTGTGTCAACTCCTTCTCGGCGGCCACTGTAATAAAGAGGACATACATTTTATAACAACGTGAGTGTTTTACATCACTCAAAATAAAAGCAAATAACAAAGAATATAAAATAATTCAAGATAAATATGAATAAGCTGTATCAGGGGAAATAAGCTGGGGGGGGGGGGAGGGCAAATCTTCAGGTGATCTTCTCTGTCTAAAATATACCCCTGACCTACACGACATCACCTGCTTAAGGGCGCTAAAGTTCCCCCTCTTGAGGTGAACACAGGAGGCGTCAACCTATACCTCTCACGTTTCTTGCTGAAGTTATTGACAGCGATACTAGTTTATTCGTGAAAGAAAACACGTTAATTGAACCTTTTGATTGGCATATAAGAGAAGGGAATAAATGATAAACAGACAGACAGACATTGACAGAACATACTTAGATCACAAAAAAGACAGTGGCACACGAATACTCTAAATCAAACCTCTGGTAATACTCGCAAAACCAACTAAGACTATGAAGGGGCAATCGATTATAACATACTGACACTCTCTATGGGAAGAGGTGGTACACTGTACAGCATACCTGGGGGGCAGGCGAGGGCATGGAGAAGGTGGTCCAGGTGGCCAGGCAGGCGGTACACACGCCCAGGAGTCACGTGGTTGAGCAGCGCCTCCTCCGGGGTCTCCTTAAACCTGAGAAAGTAAAACCGTGTTATGTTATTTTAATAAGAACATAAGAAAATAAGGAGTCTGCAATAGGCCGGTTGGCCTGTGCATGGCAGCTCCTGTCGAGAGTTACTACCACTCCCTATCATCCATGAATCTATCCAGCCTCCTTTTGAAACTTTCCAGCGTTCCAGCACTTACTACAACGTTGCTAAGCTTGTTCTACTCGTCCACCACCCTATTTGTGAATCAGTTTCTTCCTATCTCCCTCCTAAACCTAAACTTATCCAACTTGAATCCGTTGCTCCGAGTCCTATCCTGCTCGGATATTATAAGAACTTTATTTATATCCCCTTTATTGATTCCTTTCACCCACTTAAATACTTCTGTCATATCTTCCCGCACTCTTCGTCTTTCTAGGGAATGCAAGTTTAGTTTCTTTAACCTATCCTGATATGGAAGGTTTCTAAGTCCCGGAATCATTTTTGTCATTCTTCGCTGCACCGACTCTAGTGAATTTATATCCATTCTATAATAGGGGCACCAGAACTGAACCGCATAATCGAGGTGCGGCCTGACTAGCTCAAGATATAGTTGCAATAAGACCTCTGCACTCTTGTTACTTACACTTCTAGATATAAAACCCAATACTCTGTTTGCCTTATTTCGAACATTAACGCACTGTTTTCTAGGCCGTAGGTCCGGGCTTACAAGTACCCCTTGGTCTCGTTCACAAGTCGACTTCTCTAGGTTGATGTTGTTAAGGCTGTATACATTGACAGTATTTGTTCTTCCAATATTAAGTACGCTGCAGTTGCTGTCGTTGAATTTCATTTGACATTTTTCAGACCACCCCTGCAGTTTATTTAGATCCTCCTGTAATGCATTTGCATCCTGCCCTGAATTAATCTGCCGCCCTATTTTGGTGTCATCCGCAAACTTGCTTTAGTCACTGCTGATCCCAATATCTAGATCGTTTATGTAGATTATGAACAAGAGTGGGCCTAGTACTGACCCCTGGGGAACCCCACTGGTTACACGGCCCCACTCAGATTTAACACCATCTACGCTGACCCTCTGCGTTCTATGGGTGAGCCATGATTTTATCCAATTTAAAACTTTCCCCTCGATACCATGAGCCTTAATTTTTCTCAGAAGCCTCTGATGCGGTACTCTGTCAAATGCTTTGCTAAGTAAATAACATCGTAATTTTCGTCATTATCTACTACCTCGAAGACTTTCCTAAAAAACGTTATGTGATATCGTGTTATTGTGTGTGTTGTTATATTGATATGTTATGCAATGTTATTTTCACGCTGTATTTATGCTCCAAGTTAATTAAAGTTTATCTAAATGTCTATCTGTCTGTCCAGAGAGACACTAAGAGCCTTAGGACTTACAACTCTTCAGACAAGACACAATAGGGCAGATGTTAAAGAGACATTTATAATGTTGGCACCACCAACACGAGAATGGACATCAGGAAACAGTTCCAGACCCTTGGAACGGTCTATCAGCCCAACTTGTGGAATCACGAACAGTACTGGGCTTCAAAATAGCCCTTGACAAAATTATATAAAACAATGGCGGGATCCTACACAGGCCACTGGCCTCCTTCCCTTGGCATGATCACCTCTAGTGGGTGACTGTGAGCTAAATAAGGTAAATAATTAAGGATCTATAAAGTTAGGCGAGATTTATCAGAAAATTATGTTAAATTAGGAGGTTGTTTATTGTAAGGCATGTTATAATACGTGTGTGTGTGTGTGGCTCTATGGGCATACATTTCATGGATAAAGTCTACAGACACACCGCTGTAACTGGATGAATTATCAATATTTTTGTTTATGTATTGAGTGGTGACGTGTACTGTACATGAACAACAAGACACGACCGTAAGAATAATGACACGATGCCTCAAACTGAGAACACATGAAAACACTCAGTAACTCACTGTATCTGATATAGACGTTTGTAGTCTTGGGAGAAGAAAGAGGACTCGAGTTTGTGAAGGAAGTCAACCAAGAGGAAGTGGAAGGCCCCCTCTTCAGCAGTCACTGCCTGTGTGTTGTCTTGTGTACCGCCATTTTCTTTGCCGTCTGAGAAATTATTGGTGTTGTTGCATCCTAGACTTGTGTTCTCCCTGTTTGTTGTATTTTCTTGTCCTTCAACTGTTTTCTCCTCACTGTCTATGTCTGAAACTTCCTTGGGCTTCACTTCAGCCTGAATGGTCGGAGAATTGTTTTCTAGACCATAAACATTTTTCTCGGTCGTGTTCTGGACAAAGGTGTGGTTGAAGATCATATCTCCGGTCTTGTCATCACGAGTGGGATTCATCAAGGTTGTCTTCTGAGATGGTGTGATTTCTGTTTGTATCTTGCGATTCTTAGTTTCTGGTGTGAATTGAGGTTTGTTGCCATGGAGATTCTGGCCAGCAGACATCGAGAGGGAGGTGTGCTGAAGCTGTAGTCTTCTAGCTTCCTTAGAGGCCACTAGGAGTGTGACAGTTGCCGGATGGAGGAGCTTCCTCATCAGCCACATTGTGCCGTCCGATAACTTCTCCAGGTCCATTGGGTCATACAGGTCTAGGATCTGTGGAGGCCAGCAATGTTGTCACTCTCCCACACTAGATAGTACAAATGACGTACTTGGGGGAACTTTGCGAGTCATCCCATAAGCCTTCACATACTATTTTTTAAGAACTACCGAATCATGGAAGAGGCTTATCATGATAGAAACACTTTGTAAATCACCAGACGGCCGAAATAAAAAAAAATCAATCATTATTTCGAATAAATTCCAGTGATTTAAGACCTACCACTGGAGACTGGGTACTGTACACTTGGTTCCGCTCCCACATTTACCACTTAGTGTTGACAATGCTCTCTCTCCCCGAGGTGTGAACCCTGAACTCTGTAGTGTGAAACTGAAGTATATTCACTTGTGAGCGGGGGGGGGGGGGGGGTAGAGGGGAGAGGTGTTTGGGGGGCGGGGGTAGAGGGGAGGGGTGTTTGGGGGGCGGGGTACTAGGGATGAGGACAGAAAGTGTATATCAGTTGAGAGAGATTACAAGGCATAAGAACACTTTGACAGTACAGACGGGGTTTACTCAGCAGTGTAATCGTCTAGCGCGAGCCAGATGAAAATACTAAAGTTACAATAGTATGAGAGTAATGAATATTATTCTGTGTAAGGTGTTCCTTTGTAAAAGGAGGCATTTATGAGCAAATATAATATGGATATGTTTGAATTAACATCTTGTAGAAGCAGTGTTGTTTTGTTTAACCTCTTGACTACAAGATGGAACTTCCCCGGCTGAATAATATCGTCTGGCGGTAGCCAGACTAAATTAGATAAGAAGACATCGTAGTAAAGGGATTAATTAGCAATCAAAATTGATTTTTGTCACAGCCAGTTTGTATTACAATAAATATTTGGTGCCCACTTCCTGATATTTTGATTGCTAATTAATCCCTTTACTACGATGTCTTCTTATCTAATGGCAGGTGCTGGAGATCCTAACACACCATTCACCTGATGGGGGGTTTTCTGCTGCAGGAGGCTGATGAAGGCGGCCACCTGGTGCTTCACGTCCTGAGCGTATACTATCAGCACGTTCCGTTTTGTTGGTGCATTTTGTTGCTGCTGAACTATTCCCTTCAGCCAACTGTCATCCCTGTTTCCACCAGTGTTCACGACCATTGCTCCTCCTGGTAGAAATAACATCATGTAATTTATTATTATATCAGTGTTATGCCCACACGCTCCTTTGAAGATTGGTGGTAATGTTCAGTATGTTCGTCGCCTCTGTGTGCTCTGGTATTTCGCCTTAATTTATGGAAGAAGTATTGTCGCGACGTGGAGACTCTTAAGAGGACAGAACACATTGAGTTTCATAATAATCATGAAAATGTAACGACAGTAACTACAATAGCGGATTTAGATAGTGAAATTAACAAGACAGAATCATTAGAAATAGATGAATAGTTGGATACACAAACGAGAATAAAATTATTACAGTACTAGCAGAATCGCCGCCTTCCGGGCGGCTCATGCTCTGGGTAACGGTAGGACGCCCCCCTCCGGGAGGCTCCACATTGTATCTCTGTTCAGTCCCCAAAACTTCTTCTTCCATTAATAGTTCATTAACGGTGTATGTAAGTTCCACCATGTTTTTCACTACAACTGTGCAGCAAAGTATGTTTTTTTAGCATTAAAATGTTATTATTTTATTGTCTAATCATCACTACATATAACACCACCCATTATCACTACATATAACACCATCCATCATCACTACATATAACACCATCCATTATCACTACATATAACACCATCCATCATCACTACATATAACACCATCCATCATCACTACATATAACACCATCCATCATCACTACATATAACACCATCCATCATCACTACATATAACACCATCCATTATCACTACATATAACAACATCCATCATCACTACATATAACATCATCCATCATCACTACATATAACACCATCCATCATCACTACATATAACACCATCCATCATCACTACATATAACATCATCCATCATCACTACATATAACAACATCCATCATCACTACATATAACATCATCCATCATCACTACATATAACACCATCCATCATCACTACATATAACACCATCCATCATCACTACAGATCGGTAAAGTAGTTTCCGAGATTCTCGTGCGGACACACAAACACACACGCACCTACAGTGATTTACTTGCATATATATATATATATATATATGTATATATATATATATATATATATATATATATATATATATATATATATATATATATATATATTATATATATATATATATATATATATATATATATATATATATATATTTATATATATATATATATATGCTGATAACCACAAGCAAAGAAGAAAACCCGAAGTTCCCAAGCGCTTTCGTGCAATTCACATCTTCAGGGGTGAGTACAGACTAAGGAGAAGTACAAAACAAGGTGTATATATACAGAGGAGGGTGAGATCAGGTCCACAATGGTCAGGTATTAGGTAATGACCCTGCTAATCTTTAAAAAGCACCGCAACGGTCGGTAGTCAGGTCAGAGGGTAAGGTGACCCAACCTTCTCACCTGGTTACAAACCTTCTTAATTGCAAAATTGTCCAGTTTGTACATGCCATTACTCAAATTCTTGTTGACTGCTTCGGTATGTTTAATGAGACTAGATTCTATAATGTTCCTACTGTCAATTGAATTACAAGGTAATACTGAGGAGGCATTATCCCAGTCAATGCACTGCTTATTATCCCTCAGATGAACAAACAGAGCATTGGATTCCTGGCCTGTCCTATCACTATATTTGTGTTGTTTAAGTCTAGTTACAAGATCTTTACCTGTCTGGCCTAAGTAAAACATATTACATTCCTTGCAAGGAACTTTATAAATGCAACCAATTGTGTTGTTGGGGGAGTTCTTGATTAACATTTGTTTAACAGTGCATGAGTTTTTAAATGCCACATTGACGTTCCAGGTTTTTAGTTGTAAAGGAATTTGTGAGAAATTTTTGTGAAATGGTAATACTAAGATATTCTTATGGTCATGGGTGGGCTTGGGATCAGTTCTATAAAAAGATTTCTCAGTAATGTTCAGGCATTTGTCTATGAAAGATCTCTCTCTCTCTCTCTCTCTCTCTCTCTATATATCTATAAATATATATATATATATATATATATATATATTACAGGGCTTACGGGTTTATGTTACAGCTGTATCTTTTAACTATAACTGGGGTTTATGTTACAGCTGTATCTCTTAACTATAACTGGGGTTTATGTTACAGCTGTTCTTCTTAACTATAACTGGGGTTTATGTTACAGCTGTATCTCTTAACTATAACTGGGGTTTATGTTACAGCTGTATCTCTTAACTATAACTGGGGTTTATGTTACAGCTGTATCTCTTAACTATAACTGGGGTTTATGTTACAGCTGTATCTTTTAACTATAACTGGGGTTTATGTTACAGCTGTATCTTTTAACTATAACTGGGGTTATGTTACAGCTGTATCTCTTAACTATAACTGGGGTTATGTTACAGCTGTATCTCTTAACTATAACTGGGGTTTATGTTACAGCTGTATCTTTTAACTATAACTGGGGTTTATGTTACAGCTGTATCTCTTAACTATAACTGGGGTTTATGTTACAGCTGTATCTCTTAACTAAAATTGAGAAGCAGCCAGTTGACTGCACCACTCGCTCCGCTGTGGGAACATAATCACAAGAGAACAGACGGATCTCAGCAGCGACAAACCACAGTTCGTTGTCACACTCACTCCCTCCCTAGTATTGAAAACTTTCAGCATGTCAGTAACTATCTAATAAAGTAAATAAAAATAATTTCAAGAGACACTGTTACTTTTCCAAATATCTTCGAGTCGTCTGCAAACTTGACAATGTGGCTCGATATGTTTCCATCTATGTAGTTTATGTAGATCACAAACAAGGTGGGTCCAAGGATAGAGCCTTGTGGTACTCCACTGAGAATTATTTTCGATTCAGAAAGTAATCCATTGATTCCAAAACACATCTGCCAGTGAAGCCTTTGTTCTGAAAGAGTGCAGATTGGTAGCTACGGAGCTCATACCGGAACCTTCCGTCAGATTATCATTAAGGTTACATGCTGTAACTAACCTCTGGAGCAGGAATTGAGGGTCCAAGTTCTATGTAATCTGTTACTTATGTTTTTTACCTTACATAATTTGATTTTAATCTTTGAAGCCTCTAATTTAATTCGGCGACATATGACGTAAGCTGTTGCCTCGCCAGGGATGTAATTATCACAATCAATCAATCTATGTTGATCACCTCCTCTTTGACCTTTATTACATTGATGATACTAAGGGAAACTCTTTCATATTTTTCCTTGAATGAATATTTGGCGACATTCCTCCCCTTCATGTTTTGCAGGATGTTTCTGCCAACCTTTTTAGAACAATCTGTATTGCCAGTAACATCTACTGCCATTGTACACCAGTTAAGTGATAAGACAGCATAGTGCTTGATTCTCACGGAAAGGATTCCTTGAAATCAGAAAGTCAAGAAGCTCTTGTGTGTCCGTCATCTCTTTCTCCAGTGTTGAAGCAGACATATCTTTGTGTTGCTCGCTTGTCTGATAGCTGACAGACGTCAACTCCTGCATTGCTAGGTTGACCTCTGAAGTGTCACTGCTGGACAACATACACACTAGACGTTGAGCTTCAGACATTCCTAGTCAACTTGTCAGCCCACCTGATGTCTTTAAGCTCCTCATCAACACCTGCTTCATTATGAGATCCGAAATAACCCCGCCCAGTATCTCTCAGATCGCCTAGTGACATGGAAACCATTTTGAAAATATTGGTATTCTCGTGGGAGTTGTTCTTCGAGTTGATTCATTTTTTGCAAGTACAAGTGTAGTGTCGTGCAGCAGCGACATTTCCTGCAGCACATTCAGGTGCTTTGTCTGTTCCCAGTGCGTTCCGCTTTGATGACACCTTGTAGAATGGACACCATATCTAGATACTGTAGCCGAAGATTGGATGTAGTGTAGTGAGGGTTTAAAAAAAAAAAACATGTATAAATTTCCACTTTAATGGAAATAGCTTTTTTATGAGCCTCGGTGTATTCAGAACAGTTCTACATGGTGTACAGTATGATTTTTTTGTGCTAATACTGTATATCTTTATTAGTATTCTGATTGTAATAATAAAGATGGTCAAAATTATGTCATGACACGTCGCGGTGGCCAACTGCCCATCTTGGATTTGTGTAAATTAGGCGGTGTTCCACCGCTAATATTCTACTACAGTATATTTTTTTCTGTTATTCTAGAGATTTTTCCGAGACATTTGGCGTTGGAATCATTTTTCTTGCAATTTGTGGTGGGCTGTGTGGAAGGGGAAAATGGTGAATCTCCCTCTTGTGTCCAACCCTCACACCGAGGGTAGGTAGGGAGGGGAGCCGCGTATGAAGGAGGAGTAACTCACTACATAACATGACAGCATTTATGATACGGTCTTTTTACCGTCAGGTTCATACTCAATGTTCACTTGGTTACTAATCACTCCACACATCTCTAGACAAAATTCCAACTTAAACAAAGAAGGACTCTAAGGAATGCCACAGACTCATGGCGTCACGTCTCCTAGGCTCTTGTTATTGGCCCAGGCCTAAGGCACTCACACTGTCATTGGTCAACCCTCCCAGGCACTCATGGCTTTAGCGGGAACACTGTCATCTCGGATGTTATGGCAGGTAACAATTACACTAAAAACATGGCACTGTTACAATACTTCCCCTGGTCGCTTAGCGATATGAAAATTTGAGATGTTTACAAAATATTTCAAAAATTTTTATTTCTAATTGTAGCTAGGAATATCTTAACTTAATTAGCATAATAATCAAATTGACAATGCAAAACATCTGTTTATCAATATTTTCAAATCAAACTGTTCTTCGCTAGATATCACTTAACTCACAAAAAGGTATGTAAGTAGATCTGAACTAATGACACAGGTTGACACACATGCAAAGAAAATAAATTCTAGTAAATGTCAATATAATATTAAAATGCTCTCAATCTTAAGGTAATAACACTAGAAATTGCTGAAAACAAACGTAATACAAATTTCAAATTTGAGTCACACAAAATCAACTGACAGAAGGCAAAATCATGAGAGCTAAAATTAGGAATAAATTCAATTTTAAAAAGAAAAGTCAGTAATGAAATCATTGTAGGATAGAAATTCTGACTAATGGTAAATAATAAAAAAAAATCAAGATCAATTAGGCATCAAATAATTTTTTAAGAAATCATAATAAATTCAATCAAATGGAAAAAATGCTTAATTAATAGTCACGCACAAGACAAACAAATATAATACAAGATGGACTTATTATCTAATTTAATTTCTCTCATTTTGGTTTCAATTATTCAAAATTTTGGCAAATTCAACTTGATAAATTTCAACATGAATTTTCAGCATTGTTATAAACGTCTTAACATGCTCATATATGAACACAAATTTAAAAATCACTTTAAAAATCTCAACATATTCATTTTCAAAGTCAATTTGCAGGACTTCTCAGAACATAGATTTTCTTCACGTCTCATCTTAATTCACCTAAAACTCTGGCTTTCATTTTCTTAGCCGAGTTCATGTATACTGCACTTTACATCTTCTGGTATATCATGGTTCTTATCACACACACACACACACACACACACACACACACACACACACATGACGCGGAGGGGGCGTTGCCCTCTTCTGTCAAGATGACCTACGCCCGTCACGCCTGGATGTTCAAGTCCCAGCAGATGTGGAAGCATTATGGGTACGTGTCGTGCTAAGGGCCCACCCACGCAACACTGCTTCCATTATAATCTGTGTGGCATACCATCCGCCTCGCTCACCCACCAGAGACACTCTTATCAATCATCTCATCACCACCTCAGACCACCTCAGAGTTAGGTACCCATGTGCCAAGTTAGTATTATGTGGGGATTTAAATGAAATTGACACCACTGATATCCAGGACCAGCTATCACTATCACAGGTTGTGACCTTCCCCACACACGGTCAAAATACCCTTGACCTTATCTTAACCGACTTAGCGGACCAGTACCAACCACCTCAACCAATGCCTCCTATCGGGTGGAGCACACACTTATCAGTGCTCTGGTCCCCAGCTGCCACTCCCACCCAAGTACAGAGACCCTACATCAAGACCTACAGGCCGATTACTGACTCTGCAGTGCGCCTCTTCGGACAGTGGATAGTTCACCATCCCTGGACTGAAGTACTTAGCGTGGATGACGTGGAAACCAAATGGATAAATTATACCAACACCACCACGGAAGCTCACCACCACTTCTTCCCCGAGAAGTCCGTCAGATCTCACCCAGCTGACTTGCCCTGGATCACACCTCGGATCAAAAGACTTATGCAACAGAGAGACAGAGCCTTTCATCTCAATGACCACATCCGCTACAGGTCCCTTCGCAACCGAGTCATCCGCGAAATACGCACTGCAAAGAAGTCCCACTACCCAACCAAATTACAACACCTGAAGCAGACCAACATCAGTCAATGGTATGGTAAGCTTAAAGAACTCTGTGGACTAAACAATAAGACACACCCCCTCCCCTTCCTTAGCCATCTCACTAATGTTGACGCAGCTGAGCAAACAAATAACCATTTCGCTACTATATGCCAGACGCTCCCACGGCTTGACACAACCACTCTCCCTGCTTACCTACCAGCCCCCCTTCCCACTGACTTAGTAGAAGAATTTGACGTAGCAAAACGCCTGGACAAACTAAAATTAAAACGCTCTACCACCCCCATTGACTTACCAATGAAACTCTTCAAGGAGTTCTCCCCGGAGCTTGCTTCACCCCTCTGCTCCATCATCAATGCTTCTCTCAGTCAAGCCAGATGCCCAGCTGACTGGAAGACCTCTTATGTATCACCAGTGCCCAAGTCAACCAGCCCACAATCCTTAAATCAGCTACGACCTATTGCAATCACCCCAATACCCAGCCTAATCTGTGAAAGTTTTGTGTTCGACTGGGCTTATGCTGATATTGCAGGAGTCGTAGACCCTCAGCAATTTGGCAACATGAAAACTTCCTCCACCACCCACTGTCTTGTCAGCTTTCTCGATTACATATACCGCCATCTCGAGAAACGAAAAACGTCTGTAGCTGTCGCCTTCATTGATTTCACTAAAGCGTTCGACCTAGTCGACCACAATATAATCATCAACAAAGCTATTGACCTCGGGCTTCGGAGAAGTCTCATACCATGGCTTACAGACTTCCTCAGTGACCGACGCCAAGCTGTACGCTTCCGAGGGGCTGTCTCCAGCTTTCAGTCACTCACCTGTGGCGTCCCCCAAGGCACCAAGATGGGACCACTCTGCTTCCTTATGCTCATCAATGATGCCCTAAGAGAAACCCCTGCTCGCTGGAAATATGTCGACGACTCCACCATTGGGATCAGCGTCAACAATTCTGCTCCCAACTATACCGCCCTTCAGGATTTATTGAACAGTCTCCAAAACTGGGCCACCAACAACCATGTCACCATCAACCATACCAAGACCATGGTTATGCACATCAACCTCTCCTCCGACATTGTCCCACCTCCTTCCATTACTCTAGGTCCGAACACACTCCAGGTTGTAGATTCCACGAAGCTCCTCGGCGTCACCATAGACAACAAGCTAAATTGGAAACCACACGTCAGTGAAGTTGTCAAATCCTCCAGTTTCCGTCTCCACCTCCTCCGCCGACTCAAGTCCCTCGGAGTTCCTGCACACGAGCTCCTCAGTGTTTACACAACATTCATACTTCCCAAGCTCACCTATGCCTCCCCCACCTGGTCTTCCTCCCTAAATGCCACACAACGTAAACACCTAGAAAAAGTGCAAAAGAGGGCATGCAAGATTATTCTCTCCCCTTCCTACTCCACATATCAAGAAGCGCTCAACACACTGACCCTTTCGACTCTCACTGACCATCACCACGACCTCATCTGCAAATTTGGTAAGAAGCTTCTACACCATCCCCGACACCGGCTCCTACTACCACCTGAGATCCCTTGTCCGAGAATTGCTGTTCGACACCACAACCGCATCCAGCCCATACGTGCACGAACTGATCGCTATAAGAACAGCCCAGTCCCAACCATTGTAAAAATTATCAATAACTTGTAATAAATCAGTGTATTCACTCCCAGTAAACACTGCTCCTTACACTGTCACTATGTTGAAATGAACTGTAGTCTGAGCTTTTCCCCATCTAAGTTATTATATGTCTTATTTGTGTCACTTATGTTACTTGTATATTATTTGTAATTCGCAACCCATTCCCCAAATATGTAACTGTATATTTTCAGCCTTTTGGCTGCCAAGCTCTTTCAATAAACCGTTAATTATTATTATTATTATTATTATGAAAACTTCCTCCACCTCTCATTGTCTTGTCAGCTTTCTCGACTACATATACCGCCATCTGGAAAAACGAAAAACGTCTGTGGCTGTCGCCTTCATTGACTTCTCCAAAGCATTTGACCTAGTCGACCACAATTTAATCCTCAACAAAGCTATTGACCTCGGGTTTCGAAGAAGTCTTATACCGTGGCTTACAGACTTCCTTAGTGACCGACGCCAAGCCGTACGCTTCCGAGGGGCTATCTCCACTTTTCAGTCACTCATCTGTGGCGTCCCCCAAGGCACCAAGATGGGACCGCTCTGCTTCCTTATGCTTATCAATGATGCCCTAAGAGAAACCCCTGCTGGCTGGATATATGTCGACGACTCCACCATTGGGATCAGTGTCAACAACTCTGCTCCCGACTATACCGCCCTCCAGGATTTATCAATTAGTCTCCAAAATTGGGCCACCAACAACCACGTCACCATCAACCATACCAAGACCATGGTTATGCACATCGACCTCAGCTCCGACGTTGTCCCACCCTCTTCCATTACTTTAGGCCCCAACACACTCCAGGTTGTAGACTCCACTTAGCTCCCGGCATCACCATAGACAACAAACTAAATTGAAAAACACACGTTAGTGAAGTTGTCAAGTCCTCCAGTTTCCTTCTCCACCTCCTCCGCCGACTCAAGTCCCTCGGAGTTCCTGCGCCCGAGTTCCTCAGTGTTTGCTCAACATTCATACTTCCCAAGCTCACCTATGTTTCCCCTACCTGGTCTTCCTCCCTAAATGCCACATAACGTAAACACCTAGAAAAGTGCAAAAGAGGGCATGCAAGATTATTCTCTTCCCCTCGTACCCCACATATCAAGAAGCGCTCAACACACTGACCCATCTGCAAATTTGGTGAGAAGCTTCTGCACCATCCTCGACACCGGCTCCTACTACCATTCGAGATCCCTCGTCCGTGAATTGTTGTTCGACACCACAACCGCATCCAGCCCATACGTGCACGTACTGATCACTATAAGAACACCCCAGTCCCAACCATTGTAAAAATTATTAATAACTTGTAATCAACCAGTGTATTCACTACCAGTCAATCCTACCGTTTTGCACTGTCACTATGTTGAAATGCCCTGTAGTATGACCTTCTCCCCACCTAGTCATTATATATCATATTTGGATCACTTATGTTACTTGTATATTATTTGTAAATCAAGAGACCCATTCCTCAATTATGCAACTGTATATTTTCAGCCTTCCGGCTGCCATGCTCTGTCAATAAACCGTTAATTATTCATATTATTCATATTCATATTCATATTCATATTATTACTATTATTATTATTATTATTATTATTATTATTATTATTATTATTATTATAATTATTATTATTACACACACACACACACACACACACACAGGCAGAGATACAGAGTTAACGTTTGCAGACGGCAGGTCGCCCACCAACACTTGCTTACTGTTCTCTAACTTTCTACTTGTATCGACTACCAGTGAACAAAATTAATGTTTTCTGGAGACGTGGAGTTTCTTGACAACATTATCCACCACGTACTAGCTGCCCCTAGAGATACTTCTTTTGACAATATCGAGGCGGTATGCCTCTCTGGTACCTGAGTTTAGCGGCACCACCTCTTTATCTCTGACGACGGGCTTACTGGGCGGCTTAGTGTCAGAACTCATAATGGGAACGTGAGCTTCTCCTGTAGTGGGGAGACTAGCTAGTTATCTTTCTATACAACATCTGAACAACTCCACAAATAGATATCTTCCTCTCCATCTCCAATCAGGACACAGGGCATCTGTCATATCCACAGTGACCACACTCCCTCACTCCATTAGATTCGGCATGATAATCCTATACTGGCAGGTACGTACGTACCTATGGGGCGGAACCATAATAGAGCTGCTAACGGGACAGGGTGTTACGACCCCGGGAGTCGTTACCCACTCTGTACAAGTCTCGAAGCAGAAACCACGAACAACCCTGGTTCACCTCTATTCGAAACATCCCTGTCGCCACTCCCAAAGGTTGGTGGGAAGCCGGCAGGGTGGTGTGAGCCCGTTGGCCACAAGCTACTCCCCGCCTAGGTTGGCTGCTCCTCTGAGACTTGGCTGTGATCTTCGGTGTGGTGCCCCCTGTGTGTGTCCTCAGTGTGACAGACTGCTGAGACTCCATTCCCCTAGAGCAAAAGAAGGCTGAGTATTGATAAGGAGAATAGATTTTCTCAACCTCCTCTACCGTGTGTATTGTTTCTCCCTATAAGCACGTTTCAGCCGGTTCCTCCCTCAAACACATAAGTTGAACAAGTTGGTATTGGTTGTGTTATTGGTTATTCTATTGGTAGTGATCTTGGTATAGGTATTTGTATATATAGTTTATAAGTGATGTGTACTAATTTCATCTTGTTTATAGTAACGTAAAGTGTGATTTTATTTCTTTTGTTTTACTTTGTAAGTTTTAATCTTTATCAGTAAATTGTTTAATTTTGGTTCTCTTTTTATAGACCTTCTTGGTGACAGCCCAGAAATAGGATATTTCCTTTAAGACCTTATGGTCATAACATGCAGTGGCCCTTGCAATACCTAACAATACTGAGACCGAATCTGAATTGTTACGAATCCCAAGTTCTCCCTTACACGGTCAGGCATATTTTTTCATCCATCTATACTTGAGGACAGGGCGAGTCATGACTCTGGTGACATCAACTTCTCACTTCTCTCCCCGTCCTCTACTTATTTCTAACAGCTGACAAGTGGTATGGACATTACAAGCGCTCACTGTAGCCAACATGTTGACTTCAAACCAACACAATTAAATGTCAGCCCCTTCCTACCCAACCAATAAGGGCAAGGCCCTTGGGTCCAAGAGAGGCATCAAGTCGACTCTGTCGCCCTTAGATATTTACTTCTTTCCCGATGATTGTGGTACCAGCAATCTACCAGATGGTGTCGTTGGGCTGGCGGCCTGACTAAAGCAATGATCACAGGATCCCAGCTGGGGACATCTCTGCATTCGGCATACCCAAGTTGACGAAAAGGCATACTGGCAGCGACACTACGTCATTCTCTCCGTCAGGGTTTCACTGCGTCTAGCATTACAGGAATCAGCTTGCAGGGGTGCATCGTTGTCGCCATCATGGACATGTTTGCTGCCTATTAACCGCCATGGTAGTCTGGCCTCTCTCTAGTGCAGGGGTTCTTAACCTGGGGTCCATGGACCCAAGGGGTCCATGGATGGGCTTCAGGGGGTCCGTGAAGGTCAGATAAAAATTTAACATTTATCTTCAATCCAAACAACAACAACCGTCACATTGAAATTAACTTTTGAGCAGAATTAAAGTTTTGTTTGGTTTAATTTGCACAAGATGATTGTATTTCATTTTTGTATGGAGTGGCCATTAATTATTGCATAAAAAAGTGTGAAACATAATTCTTTGTTAAGATTGTTTACTTTATTCATACTTTGTGTATGTCATACTTTGTGATAGAGGTATGTACTCAAGTGGGGAAGTCAAGTGACATAGACTTCACACCCATTAGCGGTATTTTGCTAGACCTGCAAATACTGGGTTTACGTCTGGCTGAATATGAGATCAAGTGTGAGACATCGCGGGGTCATTAGGCCGGAGGCGGTGTACACACCCTTCAGATTTCAGTCACCCATAATCCTCAGGTATCTCGGGTAACTCCCAAACTCGACCGACCATATGTTGAGACTATGTGACATCCAGTAAGGGGGGTCTAATTCTTCCTTAATCTGAATGTCTAAAAGTGAATATAATTTTCTTTAACATTATCAACACCTCTAAATGCCGTCATGATATTATGCAACACAGTGCCTCTCTCGTTAATCCGAAAGTAACCTATGCAGGATGGCGAGAGAGAGCTATAGATGGTTATGTCATGGAACAGGTGTCATTAACTTTCAAATACATGCTAGAGGTGTAATAGCAGTGGACAGGTCACTAGGGAAGGCCTTTACAGAATTACCTCTCTCTATGTCAATTACACTAAGCTGTAATAACTAAATGCAAAAAGAAAAACAAAGGCAGGGCAGGGTGAGAAGGTAAGGGTTGGCGGCAGGGGAAGGGCATGTGGGCAGGGGAGGCTGGACGGCCAGCGAATTGAATTTTGATTTTGTCGCTTACAGCGGCTAATTTATTGTGCACGCCATACTCATCCTGTGAGCGGTAACGCAAAAGGATTACAGAGTATGGTTTACAAAGGGTCAGAATAATTAGCCCCCGTTGTCAGGATATTATGGCATTGAATGTTAAACAGTATTTCAAATAAATTCATTGTTTAGTTCTATACATAAAGGGTAACTAATTAGCAACTGTGAGTACAGCAGAGTGAGGCAATATGTCTGGCCGCACACTTTGTTATTCACATTACATGAGAAGTGTTCAAGCACATTGTGTGTTTGGTTCTATCCATGGGAACTGATATAGCTAATGACTGCAAAAAAGTAGATACAATCTTAATATGTCGGCTATCTTGCCATTAGAGATGAAGTGTTGTGCCATTTCACACACAGTGTGCTTGGACCTGACCCTAAAAGGTTCTATCTTCACACAGTCGAGGACGTAGTGTTCAAGTGTGTGGCCATATGTCTGGCCACACAATTTACATTTAGTCTTGTTTACATCTGCTTGAGGAACATATTGCCAGAGGTACTTATATCCTAACCTTAATCTAGCGGTTACAACATCTTGTAATCTAGTGATCTTGTTACTTGCTCCATATACGTGTTTCACTTGATACATCTCATCATGGTAAACTATGGATCGACTAGTGCCTGTTTGCACTTGTCTGCTTTTGTTTCAAATTCGTCAATCAGTTCTTTCCTAATTACAGTTCTAATGGTTCTTTTTGACAGACCCAGATTGTATTCAACGGTGTCTTTGTTAGACGCGAGTTTGGCGAGGGCATCAACTCTGTCATGTTCCTTGAGGCCTATGTGAGAGGGGATCTACAAGAGTTTGACCTTGACACCCCGGTCAACAAGGCACGCATATTTGTGTCTGGCTTCAGAGACAAGAGCGTGACAACCTGAGTCGAGGGTACCAAGGGCAAGTAGTGAGGATAGAGAGTCAGTGAGAGTCAGTGATGATGAGACTGTCAATGAGCCCCAGACTGCCAGTGTGGTCTCTTTAATAACCCCAGGTCTGAAAACTGTCCATAACCATGTACTTCTTCCAATATTTTCGGAGGAGGAACTCGCGGGACTAATGAAGGAACCTGAGGAACCTGTGTATAAATATCCTACTGGATTAAGGGCTGTGAGGCGCATTATCAAGAACTCCAGGGGTGATGAATTTGAAACGGTTAACTTATTGGTCAGGTTGATCTATGAAGCCAACGCACGACTCTCTATACTAAGTTCAAGGTGGAACGAGTAACACGAACGCTTAGGTTCATTTCATGGAACATCCGGAGTGTTAACCGCAGAATTAATGACCTACAATGGTTTGTTGAAGTTTTTAACCTTGATGTAATTGGGTTACAAGAACCTTACACGTCCAGCACCCAGAAGAATGTTGCACCCAGGATAGCTGGGTTTACAGCATACAATAAGTGGAGCAGGAAGTGGCCTGCTCACTTATGTAAAGAATGGTCTGGTCTGTAAATGGATCAAAACTCACAATGAAGAAAGTATTCACTATCAACAATTTACAGTAAAGACAGCAAACAGTCAATTTTCCACGTATAACATCTATGTTCGGTGTAATGAGCTGCTAGCGGGCGTGTTACCAAAGCCATCAAGTAACAATGCTATGCTGTGTATGGGTGACTTTAACTCTCGTCACACTGTCCTCGGTGATGTCCAGTGTAACTCTAATGGGAGGGTGTTCATGAATTACATCAACAATCATAATATCACTGTGTACGACACAGACAGAGTGACACATCTGATGGGGGACAGACTTGATTACTGTATGTGATTGGGTATAACCTAGTAGACAGTAATGTCAAGGCTAAGGTCATCTCAGACCACCTAGTCAGTGATCATTATGCAATACTTACTGAATACACTGTTACTGATGTCAAGTGTGAACCCCATCCTAAGCTCAGAATTAACATCCCAGATAATCTTAAACTGCACTTCAAGGCCTACATCCATAGATGGTATGCTGGATATACACCTGGGTGCTGTGATCTTGTAAATGTCATTACCACATATTATACCATCTGGGTTAAGTCAAGGAGGAAGGGGGGCAGCACTAAACCACCTCTGTGGACACATGACCCCATCCTCACCAAAGAAGGAGAGAAGGTAGAACAGCTTGCCAACACTTATAAGCAAAATAAAACAAGGAGAACCTCCTGGCATTCCTCAAAGCTAACAGAGCATTTCGTGAACCCAAAGGTCAGGTGAGAAACACCTATTGGGAACAATTCTTACAGGGGATTAATAGAACAACCACTCTAGCAGAAGTGTGCACGAAAATTAGAGCCATTATCAAGTCACTTCATCACAGCCCTGCAGAATATGCTGACATGCTATTAGGCCAATGGTCTAGTGTGTCACAAATCACGTCCCTGCCTCCTGACATACAGCAATATCTTAACACCTCACACATTAATAGGGGTTTCAATATTGAAATAGCCTGTTCCTCACCAGACCTTACCGACCAGTTTCCTATAACGCACCACGAACTAACAACAGCACTAATAAAAGGTGAATCATCCTCCGCTGGTGAGGATGGCATAACCTATAACACCCTGAGATTGTTAAATGAGGTCCCTAACCATCCACTGCTTGACCTGTATCAAATGTGCCTCACACAGGGTATTCTGCCTAAGACATGGACTCATGGAAGCATAGTACCAATCCCTAAAGCTACAGTAACTCCAAACTTCAGGCCAATTTCACTCACATCCTGTTTGTGTAAAGTCCTTGAAAGAGTTGTTCTCAACCGTCTCATGTTTCAAGTCAAAGACAAACTGGCTCCTAATCTGTATGGGTTCATGCCCCGGCATAGCACACAGATATGCTTTGCAGAATATCTCGTTCACTCCAAAGAAAAGACACAAACAGCCTTCATAGACCTTAAATCAGCCTTTGATGTAGCTAATAGAGACATTATACTTGAGCAACTAGCTAATTTTGGCATCCAAGGTAACCCCCTGACATGGATAAAGGGCTATCTGTCCAACAGGTATATCAGTGTTCTGTTTAGGAGAGTTAAAAGTGCCAGAATGAGCTCATTTGAGCTTGGCACGCCTCAGGGAGGAGTGTTAAGTCCTATGTTCTTTAATATACTGATGCACTAGCTTATTGCTGACATTCCAGTTCAGCCAAATGAGGCTGTAATATGCTATGCTGATGATATCTGCATTATGACACAGACCAAGCTCAGGCTCCAAGTCTTGCTGGATGTATTTGCTCGGAGGACTGTAGTGAGCAGTACTCTTCCCGGGGCGAAACCCAAAGAGGTCGGGGTGCAGGTAGGCTTCAGTTTTCCGGTGGAGGCTGTCATTCGTTCCATCATCTTTGAGAAGCAGATGCGGAAGATTGGACGATATTCGTCATGTTTGCCTGGTTTAGGGACTGGGATGGTGGTGGTAGTCTTTCATGCATAGGGCAGCTGACCAATATCGTAAGAGTGGTTAAATAGACAGAGGAGGGAATCACTAGGGGTGGCAACAAGGGCATTTAACATATCATATGTGACAAGGTCATTACCAGGAGCGGTGAACCGGCTGCGTTTAATAGCATTTAGTTGATCACACCGTGTGAAATGTACGTCGGTGTCTGCAGGTAGGTCTTGGCACTCGAAGATCCACTCTCGGTGTTGAGGTTGCAGAGCGACGACAGCGAGGTCACGTAACAGCTGGTGATAGCGCGTCGACGGAGGCAGTCTCATGCCACGTCTGGGAGAGTGCCTCGGCACGGGCAACAGGTTTGGGGTGGAGTGCAGGCTTGGCCTTGGTGCCCCAGGCCCGATTAATGGTGTAAAATCAAACCACTGCTTCTTCAACCTTGAACTGTGACCTCTATTAGGGCGGGTGTCCAACAGCTCCAGGTATGAGCACTCGACTGAGTAGTGACCTCTGAGATGTTTCTAAGCTTCAATTAGGGATTATTGATTCAACTTCTCGCAATGGCTCGAGAACTTCAGTTCGTTGTCAACATACACACCCAGGTCCTCTTCACATTCGGTCTTTATTAATGCAGTTTCTTCGTCCTGTTGACACATGTGATACTCCTCCTTACTGTTGGTGAGACCCAGGGGCAGTCTCTTACACTTCGTGACATTGAATCTTGGTAGCCATTTCTTCGCCCATTCTTAAAGTTGACAGGGATCTTTCTGCAGTTCTTCACAGTCTGTCTGGTTGTTAATTTCCCTGAATAACTTGGCATCGTCCGCAAACATTTGTATGGAGGAGTATATAGCTTGTGGTATGTCATTTATGAATCAAACAAACAACAACGGGCCTAATACAGCGCCCTGTGGTACCCCGCTTGTCACGGGTACACGTGACGATTCCGTGTCATTAATCACCACACACTGCTTGCGGTTATGAAGAGTCTCCGATCCACGCTAGGACACTTCCCCGAATCTCGTACCCTTGCAATTTAATTTTCAGCCTATCATGGGGTACGCTGTCGAAAGCCTTGGCAAAATCTTGGTATATATTGTCAATATTACCGCGCTGTTAAAGAATTTGAGTCCAAAGATCCAGTACCTTGAGCAATTGTGTTAAGCAGGAGCGTCCCAGCATAAAACCGTGTTGGCAGTCCTTTATAAGGTTGTTTCGTAGTAGATGTTCCATCATGGCATCTCTTATAATGCTCTCAAGCACTTTACACACTATGCTGGTGTGGCTCACTGGTCTATAATTATCCGTGGAGTGACGATCACTCTTGTTGAATATAGGACTCATAAACCGTTTTCCAGTCACTGGGGACCTTTTGCTCATCCAGGCGTCTGCAGAACAGGATCCACAGGGGCTCAGGAAGCTCGTTGCACAGCTCTCTTAGCACCCTGTGATGCATCCTGTCAGGGACTCTTATGCACGTTTAGCTTTGACGATTTATTTAAAATGTAAAGTTCTTACGGAGGAAAAATATAACTGTGTTAGCTTTGTGTCCTAGTGATTATGAGATGCATAAATACAGTATTAACTTGCTCTATTTGTGAAACATATCGTAGTTAATAGTAAGGAAAATAATTACTGCTAAATATTCAACAAAAGGTTTGGCGACCCAATCAAAATTTAACAAAGGGTTCGGACAAACCGGTTCATGTACTCAGCACAAGGACTTACGTTCATCATGCGTATGTTTCCAGGTCTTGATCAAATGAACGGCAGCCACCACGATCATCAGTGTGGCGAGCACAGTAACCAGCGCCACCACCCACTCTGGCAGCACCATCTCTTCTATAGGTTCCTGCAACACAATGACAGAGAGGTTCCTGCAACACAATGACAGATAGGTTCCTGCAACACAATGACAGATAGGTTCCTGCAACACAATAACGGAGAGGTTCCTGCAACACAATGACAGAGAGGTTCCTGCAACACAATAACGGAGAGGTTCCTGCAACACAATGACAGAGAGGTTCCTGCAACACAATAACGGAGAGGTTCCTGCAACACAATGACACATAGTTTCCTGCAACACAATGACAGAGAGGTTCCTGCAACACAATGACAGAGAGGTTCCTGCAACACAATGACAGATAGGTTCCTGCAACACAATGACAGATAGGTTCCTGCAACACAATGACAGTTAGGTTCCTGCAACGCAATAACGGAGAGGTTCCTGCAACACAATGACACATAGTTTCCTGCAACACAATGACAGATAGGTTCCTGCAACACAATGACAGATAGGTTCCTGCAACACAATGACAGATAGGTTCCTGCAACACAATAACGGAGAGGTTCCTGCAACACAATGACAGAGAGGTTCCTGCAACACAATAACGGAGAGGTTCCTGCAACACAATGACAGAGAGGTTCCTGCAACACAATAACGGAGAGGTTCCTGCAACACAATGACACATAGTTTCCTGCAACACAATGACAGAGAGGTTCCTGCAACACAATGACAGAGAGGTTCCTGCAACACAATGACAGATAGGTTCCTGCAACACAATGACAGATAGGTTCCTGCAACACAATAACGGAGAGGTTCCTGCAACACAATGACACATAGTTTCCTGCAACACAATGACAGATAGGTTCCTGCAACACAATGACAGAGAGGTTCCTGCAACACAATGACACATAGGTTCCTGCAACACAATGACAGATAGGTTCCTGCAACATAATGACAGATAGGTTCCTGCAACACAATGACAGAGAGGTTCCTGCAACACAATGACACATAGGTTCCTGCAACACAATGACAGAGAGGTTCCTGCAACACAATGACAGATAGGTTCCTGCAACATAATGACAGATAGGTTCCTGCAACACAATGCCAGATAGGTTCCTGCAACACAATGACAGATAGGTTCCTGCAACACAATGACAGAGAGGTTCCTGCAACACAATGACAGATAGGTTCCTGCAACATAATGACAGATAGGTTCCTGCAACACAATGCCAGATAGGTTCCTGCAACACAATGACAGAGAGGTTCCTGCAACATAATGACAGATGGGTTCCTGCAACACAATGCCAGATAGGTTCCTCCAACACAATGACAGAGAGGTTCCTGCAACACAATAACGGAGAGGTTCCTGCAACACAATGACACATAGTTTCCTGCAACACAATGACAGATAGGTTCCTGCAACACAATGACAGAGAGGTTCCTGCAACACAATGACACATAGGTTCCTGCAACACAATGACACATAGTTTCCTGCAACACAATGACAGATAGGTTCCTGCAACACAATGACAGAGAGGTTCCTGCAACACAATGACACATAGGTTCCTGCAACACAATGACAGATAGGTTCCTGCAACACAATGACAGAGAGGTTCCTGCAACACAATGACAGATAGGTTCCTGCAACACAATGACAGAGAGGTTCCTACAACACAATGACAGATAGGTTCCTGCAACACAATGACACATAGGTTCCTGCAACATAATGACAGATAGGTTCCTGCAACACAATGACAGATAGGTTCCTGCAACACAATGACACATAGTTTCCTGCAACACAATGACAGAGAGGTTCCTGCAACACAATGACAGAGAGGTTCCTGCAACACAATGACACATAGGTTCCTGCAACACAATGACAGAGAGGTTCCTGCAACACAATGACAGATAGGTTCCTGCAACACAATGACAGAGAGGTTCCTGCAACACAATGACACATAGGTTCCTGCAACACAATGACAGATAGGTTCCTGCAACACAATGACAGATAGGTTCCTGCAACACAATGACAGATAGGTTCCTGCAACACAATGACAGATAGGTTCCTTCAACACAATGACACACAGGTTCTTGCAACACAATGACAGAGAGGTTTCTGCAACACAATGACACACAGGTTCCTGCAACACAATGAAAGTTAGGTACCTGTCATTTATTATTCCTACAGTCACTCACCACTGTCGTCAGTCACTGTAGCGTCACTCATCACTAACGTCAATCTCTGTAGCGTCACTCACCAACTAACATCAGTCACTGTAGTGGCACTCACCACTCTAACCTGCCGCTGTAGCGTCACTCACCATTCTAACGTCAGTCACTGTAGCGTCACTCACCATTCTAACGTCAGTCACTGTAGAGTCACTCACCATTCTAACGTCAGTCACTGTAGCGACACTCACCACTAACGTCATTTACTGTCGTGTCACTCACCATTCTAACGTCAGTCACTGTAGCGACACTCACCACTAACGTCAGTCTCTGTAGCGTCACTCACCACTAACATCAGTCACTGTAGCGACACTCACCACTCTAACCTGTCACTGTAGTGTCACTCACCACTAACGTCATTTACTGTTGCGTTACTCACCATTCTAACGTCAGTCACTGTAGCGTTTCTTCCCACTGTAACGTAACTCACAACTCCAACGTCAGTCACGGTATCGTCACTCACCATTATCGTCAGTCACTGTAGCGTCATTCACCATTCTAACGTCAGTCACTGTAGCGTCACTCACCATTCTAACGTCAGTCACTCACCATTCTCACGTCAGTCATTGTAGCGTCACTCACCACTCTAACGCCAGTCACTGTAGCGTCACTCAACGTAGACTTACCTCTTGCTTGGGAGGTGCAATATAAACCAGGCTCTCGGTGTGATGTCCAAAATCGTAATTTTGCAAGCAAGAGCCCAGAGCGAATACCTGTAGGAGTCAAATTATTGTACGTGAGTGTTGGAGACCTAGGAGACCTTCAGGAGAGTCTAGGGTGGTTATCTGTGAGTGTGGGAGACCTAGGAGACTTTCAAGAGAGTCTAGGGTGTTTATCTGTGAGTGTGGGAGACCTGGGAGACCTTCAGGAGAGTCTAGGGTGTTTATCTGTGAGTGTGGGAGACCTGGGAGACCTTCAGGGGAGTCTAGGGTGTTTATCTGTGAGAGTGGGAGACCTGGGAGACCTTCAGGAGAGTCTAGGGTGTTTATCTGTGAGTGTGGGAGACCTAGGAGACTTTCAGGAGAGTTTAGGGTGTTTATCTGTGAGTGTGGGAGACCTAGGAGACCTTCAGTAGACTCTAGGGTGTTTATCTGTGAGTGTGGGAGACCTGGGAGACCTTCAGTAGAGTCTAGGGTGTTTATCTGTGAGTGTGGGAGACCTGGGAGACCTTCAGTAGACTCTAGGGTGTTTATCTGTGAGTGTGGGAGACCTGGGAGACCTTCAGTAGACTCTAAGGTGTTTATCTGTGAGTGTGAGAGACCTGGGAGACCTTCAGTAGACTCTAAGGTGTTTATCTGTGAGTGTGAGAGACCTGGGAGACCTTCAGTAGACTCTAGGGTGTTTATCTGTGAGTGTGGGAGACATGGGAGACCTTCAGTAGACTCTAGGGTGTTTATCTGTGAGTGTGGGAGACCTGGGAGACCTTCAGTAGACTCTAGGGTGTTTATCTGTGAGTGTGGGAGTGTGTTCTGCTTCACACACTGTGACCTGCAGTGACAGGAAAATTCCTCGGGCAATGGTAACATTAGGGAAAGTATCACCTAAATTTTGGTCTTTTATGGACTTAAGCGTTGATACTAGTGAACCCATCTCTATTTTAGCTGTATCATGAAGTCATAAAAATTGTCAAATTTATCAACACAATCAAATTCAAAATCTTTATATTTTGATGTGAAATCACGATTATAGTTTGTTTTAGTCGGAGAAACATCTATAAATTATAATATCACCTGCTTGTTTTCTATAGGCTTGATCAGTGAGCGAGGCAGTACTCACCAAGGATTCGTATTCACACGCAGTGTCAAGTTGGGACCAATTGGCAGTGAAGGTCACACGACGGTCGGTGAGGTCCCCATACAATGAAAAATTTTTCTTCGACTTACACGACTTGTTTTGGTGGTTGTAGGTCTCCTGTAAATCATGGAAATTTTCGGGTAAGATGTTTATGGCGAGAGAGATATCTGGTAATGGAGACCTAGAGAGGAAACTCGGTTCATAAAGAGACTGATCATGAAGGAATGTGCTAACGTATTGCAAGAAAAATTCTTGTGTGAAATAGTCATGAGACAATTCATATATATATATATATATATATATATATATATATATATATATATATATATATATATATATATATATATATATATATATATATATATATATACACATATATAAAATAAAGAAGTGTGTTTGTGTGTCCGCACGAGAATCTCGGAAACTACTTTACCGAGCTGTAGTGATGATGGATGGTGTTATATGTAGTGATGATGGATGGTGTTATATATAGTGATGATGGATGGTGTTATATATAGTGATGATGGATGGTGTTATATGTAGTGATGATGGATGGTGTTATATGTAGTGATGATGGATGGTGTTATATGTAGTGATGATGGATGGTGTTATATATAGTGATGATGGATGGTGTTATATATAGTGATGATGGATGGTGTTATATGTAGTGATGATGGATGGTGTTATATGTAGTGATGATGGATGGTGTTATATATAGTGATGATGGATGGTGTTATATGTAGTGATGATGGATGATGTTATATGTAGTGATGATGGATGGTGTTATATGTAGTGATGATGGATGGTGTTATATATAGTGATGATGGATGGTGTTATATATAGTGATGATGGATGGTGTTATATGTAGTGATGATGGATGATGTTATATGTAGTGATGATGGATGGTGTTATATGTAGTGATGATGGATGGTGTTATATGTAGTGATGATGGATGGTGTTATATATAGTGATGATGGATGGTGTTATATATAGTGATGATGGATGGTGTTATATGTAGTGATGATGGATGGTGTTATATGTAGTGATGATGGATGGTGTTATATGTAGTGATGATGGATGGTGTTATATATAGTGATGATGGATGGTGTTATATGTAGTGATGATGGATGGTGTTATATATAGTGATGATGGATGGTGTTATATATAGTGATGATGGATGGTGTTATATGTAGTGATGATGGATGGTGTTATATGTAGTGATGATGGATGATGTTATATGTAGTGATGATGGATGGTGTTATATGTAGTGATGATGGATGGTGTTATATATAGTGATGATGGATGGTGTTATATATAGTGATGATGGATGGTGTTATATGTAGTGATAATGGATGGTGTTATATGTAGTGATGATGGATGGTGTTATATGTAGTGATAATGGGTGGTGTTATATGTAGTGATGATGGATGGTGTTATATATAGTGATGATGGATGATGTTATATGTAGTGATGATGGATGGTGTTATATGTAGTGATGATGGATGGTGTTATATATAGTGATGATGGATGGTGTTATATGTAGTGATGATGGATGGTGTTATATGTAGTGATGATGGATGGTGTTATATGTAGTGATGATGGATGGTGTTATATGTAGTGATAATGGATGGTGTTATATGTAGTGATGATGGATGGTGTTATATGTAGTGATAATGGGTGGTGTTATATGTAGTGATGATTAGACAATAAAATAATAACATTTTAATGCTAAAAAAACATACTTTGCTGCACAGTTGTAGTGAAAAACATGGTGGAACTTACATACACCGTTAATGAACTATTGATGGAAGAAGAAATTTTGGGGACTGAACAGTGAGACAATGTGGAGCCTCCCGGAGGGGGGCGTCCTACCGTTACCCAGAGCATGAGCCGCCCGGAAGGCGGCGATTCTCCTAGTATATATTTATATATATATATATATATATATATATATATATATATATATATATATATATATATATATATATATATATATATATATATATGCCGTTTTGACTTGAGAAAATATTCAAAAGACTGAAGAAACAAAAGCATACAAAAGTTATTTATAGACTCCAGTGAAAAACAGTAAATTTGATACGAATATAGCTTACTATGGCCAGATGTGGTCTACTATGGCCAGATGTGGTCTACTATGGCCAGATGTGGTCTACTATGGCCAGATGTGGTCTACTATGGCCAGATGTGGTCTACTATGGCCAGATGTGGTCTACTATGGCCAGATGTGGTCTACTATGGCTAGATGTGGTCTACTATGGCCAGATGTGGTCTACTATGGCCAGATGTGGTCTACTATGGCCAGATGTGGTCTACTATGGCTAGATGTGGTCTACTATGGCCAGATGTGGTCTACTATGGCCAGATGTGGTCTACTATGGCTAGTTGTGGTCTACTATGGCTAGTTGTGGTCTACTATGGCCAGATGTGGTCTACTATGGCTAGTTGTGGTCTACTATGGCTAGTTGTGGTCTACTATGGCTAGATGTGGTCTACTATGGCTAGTTGTGGTCTACTATGGCCAGATGTGGTCTACTATGGCTAGTTGTGGTCTACTATGGCCAGATGTGGTCTACTATGGCTAGATGTGGTCTACTATGGCCAGATGTGGTCTACTATGGCTAGATGTGGTCTACTATGGCCAGATGTGGTCTACTATGGCCAGATGTGGTCCACTATGGCTAGCTGTTGTTTACTAAGGCTAGTTGTGGTCTACTGTGGCTAGATGTGGTCTACTATGGCCAGATGTGGTCTACTGTGGCTAGTTGTGGTCCACTATGGCTAGCTGTTGTTTACTATGGCTAGTTGTGGTCTACTATGGCTAGTTGTGGTCTACTGTGGCCAGATGTGGTCTACTATGGCCAGATGTGGTCTACTAGGGCTAGTTGTGGTCTACTATGGCCAGATGTGGTCTACTATGGCCAGATGTGGTCTACTGTGGCTAGTTGTGGTCTACTAGGGCTAGTTGTGGTCTACTATGGCCAGATGTGGTCTACTATGGCCAGATGTGGTCTACTATGGCTAGTTGTGGTCTACTATGGCCAGATGTGGTCTACTATGGCTAGATGTGGTCCACTATGGCTAGCTGTTGTTTACTATGGCTAGTTGTGGTCTACTATGGCTAGATGTGGTCTACTATGGCTAGTTGTGGTCCACTATGGCTAGCTGTTGTTTACTAGGGCTAGTTGTGGTCTACTATGGCCAGATGTGGTCTACTATGGCCAGATGTGGTCTACTGTGGCTAGTTGTGGTCTACTAGGGCTAGCTGTGGTCTACTATGGCCAGATGTGGTCTACTATGGCCAGATGTGGTCTACTATGGCTAGATGTGGTCTACTATGGCTAGTTGTTGTCTACTATGGCCAGATGTGGTCTACTATGGCCAGATGTGGTCTACTAGGGCTAGTTGTGGTCTACTATGGCCAGATGTGGTCTACTATGGCTAGATGTGGTCTACTATGGCTAGTTGTGGTCTACTATGGCCAGATGTGGTCTACTATGGCCAGATGTGGTCTACTATGGCCAGATGTGGTCTACTGTGGCCAGATGTGGTCTACTATGGCTAGTTGTGGTCTACTATGGCTAGTTGTGGTCTACTATGGCTAGATGTGGTCTACTATGGCCAGATGTGGTCTACTATGGCCAGATGCGGTCTACTATGGCCAGATGTGGTCTACTATGGCCAGATGTGGTCTACTATGGCCAGATGTGGTCCACTATGGCTAGATGTGGTCTACTATGGCCAGATGTGGTCTACTGTGGCCAGATGTGGTCTACTGTGGCTAGATGTGGTCTACTATGGCCAGATGTGGTCTACTATGGCCAGATGTGGTCTACTATGGCTAGATGTGGTCTACTATGGCTAGATGTGGTCTACTATGGCCAGATGTGGTCCACTATGGCTAGTTGTGGTCTACTATGGCCAGATGTGGTCCACTATGGCTAGCTGTTGTTTACTATGGCTAGTTGTGGTCTACTATGGCTAGCTGTTGTTTACTAAGGCTAGTTGTGGTCTACTATGGCCAGATGTGGTCTACTGTGGCCAGATGTGGTCTACTGTGGCTAGATGTGGTCTACTATGGCTAGTTGTGGTCCACTATGGCTAGCTGTTGTTTACTAAGGCTAGTTGTGGTCTACTGTGGCTAGATGTGGTCTACTATGGCTAGTTGTGGTCCACTATGGCCAGATGTGGTCTACTATGGCCAGATGTGGTCTACTATGGCTAGATGTGGTCTACTATGGCCAGATGTGGTCTACTATGGCCAGATGTGGTCTACTATGGCCAGATGTGGTCTACTATGGCCAGATGTGGTCTACTATGGCTAGATGTGGTCTACTATGGCTAGTTGTGGTCTACTATGGCCAGATGTGGTCTACTATGGCCAGATGTGGTCTACTATGGCTAGTTGTGGTCTACTATGGCTAGATGTGGTCTACTATGGCCAGATGTGGTCTACTATGGCCAGATGTGGTCTACTATGGCCAGATGTGGTCTACTATGGCCAGATGCGGTCTACTATGGCCAGATGTGGTCTACTATGGCTAGATGTGGTCTACTATGGCCAGATGTGGTCTACTATGGCCAGATGTGGTCTACTATGGCCAGATGCGGTCTACTATGGCCAGATGTGGTCTACCATGGCTAGATGTGGTCTACTATGGCTAGTTGTGGTCCACTATGGCTAGCTGTTGTTTACTAGGGCTAGTTGTGGTCTACTGTGGCTAGTTGTGGTCTACTGTGGCCAGATGTGGTCTACTATGGCCAGATGTGTTCTACTGTGGCTAGTTGTGGTCTACTATGGCCAGATGTGGTCTACTATGGCTAGTTGTGGTCTACTATGGCCAGATGTGGTCTACTGTGGCTAGTTGTGGTCTACTATGGCTAGTTGTGGTCTACTATGGACAGATGTGGTCTACTATGGCCAGATGTGGTCTACTATGGCTAGATGTGGTCTACTATGGCCAGATGTGGTCTACCATGGCCAGATGTGGTCTACTATGGCTAGTTGTGGTCTACTATGGCCAGATGTGGTCTACTGTGGCCAGATGTGGTCTACTATGGCCAGATGTGGTCTACTATGGCCAGGTGTGGTCTACTATGGCTAGATGTGGTCTACTATGGCTAGTTGTGGTCCACTATGGCCAGATGTGGTCTACTATGGCTAGTTGTGGTCTACTATGGCCAGATGTGGTCTACTATGGCTAGTTGTGGTCTACTATGGCTAGATGTGGTCTACTATGGCCAGATGTGGTCTCCTATGGCTTGTTGTGGTCTACTATGGCAAGATGTGGTCTACTATGGCCAGATGTGGTCTACTATGGCTAGTTGTGGTCTACTATGGCCAGATGTGGTCTACTATTGCCAGATGTGGTCTACTATGGCCAGATGTGGTTTACTATGGCCAGATGTGGTCTACTATGGCTAGATGTGGTCTACTATGGCCAGATGTGGTCTACTATGGCCAGATGTGGTCTACTATGGCCAGATGCGGTCTACTATGGCCAGATGTGGTCTACTATGGCTAGATGTGGTCTACTATGGCAAGTTGTGGTCCACTATGGCTAGCTGTTGTTTACTAGGGCTAGTTGTGGTCTACTGTGGCTAGTTGTGGTCTACTGTGGCCAGATGTGGTCTACTATGGCCAGATGTGGTCTACTGTGGCTAGTTGTGGTCTACTATGGCTAGTTGTGGTCCACTATGGCCAGATGTGGTCTACTATGGCTAGTTGTGGTCTACTATGGCCAGATGTGGTCTACTATGGCCAGTTGTGGTCTACTATGGCCAGATGTGGTCTACTATGGCCAGATGTGGTCTACTATGGCTAGATGTGGTCTACTATGGCCAGATGTGGTCTACTATGGCTAGATGTGGTCTACTATGGCCAGATGTGGTCTACTATGGCCAGATGTGGTCTACTATGGCTAGTTGTGGTCTACTATGGCCAGATGTGGTCTACTATGGCCAGATGTGGTCTACTATGGCTAGATGTGGTCTACTATGGCCAGTTGTGGTCTACTATGGCTAGATGTGGTCTACTATGGCTAGTTGTGGTCTACTATGGCCAGATGTGGTCTACTATGGCTAGTTGTGGTCTACTGTGGCTAGTTGTGGTCTACTATGGCCAGATGTGGTCTACTATGGCCAGATGTGGTCTACTGTGGCTAGTTGTGGTCTACTATGGCTAGTTGTGGTCCACTATGGCCAGATGTGGTCTACTATGGCTAGTTGTGGTCTACTATGGCCAGATGTGGTCTACTATGGCCAGATGTGGTCTACTATGGCCAGATGTGGTCTACTATGGCTAGTTGTGGTCTACTATGGCTAGATGTGGTCTACTATGGCTAGATGTGGTCTACTATGGCCAGATGTGGTCTCCTATGGCTAGTTGTGGTCTACTATGGCCAGATGTGGTCTACTATGGCCAGATGTGGTCTACTATGGCTAATTGTGTTCTACTATGGCTAGTTGTGGTCTACTATGGCCAGATGTGGTCTACTATGGCTAGATGTGGTCTACTATGGCCAGATGTGGTCTACTATGGCCAGATGTGGTCTACTATGGCTAGTTGTGGTCTACTATGGCTAGTTGTGGTCTACTATGGCCAGATGTGGTCTACTATGGCCAGATGTGGTCTACTATGGCCAGATGTGGTCTACTATGGCTAGTTGTGGTCTACTATGGCTAGTTGTGGTCTACTGTGGTCAGATGTGGTCTACTATGGCTAGATGTGGTCTACTATGGCCAGTTGTGGTCCACTATGGCTAGATGTTGTTTACTATGGCTAGTTGTGGTCTACTATGGCTAGTTGTGGTCTATCATGGCTATTTGTGGTCTACTATGGCTAGCTGTGAACTACTTTGGCCAGCTGTGATATACTATGGCTAGCTGTGAACTACTATAGCCAGCTGTGATCTACTATGGCTAGCTGTGGTCTAATATGGCCACCTGTGACATACTATGGCTAGCTGTGGTCTAATATGGCCACCTGTGATATACTATGGCTAGCTGTGGTCTAATATGGCCAGCTGTGATTTATTATGGCCAACTTGGTGGAGTAGGAAGACGTCATGGCCTCACCAGTGGTTTAAGTTGTAGCCGGTAGGTGAAGACTCCGTCCATCAGTAACACCCAGATTCTGGAGGTGTTGGTGCTGTGGTGATGGTGCCTGTAAACACGTTATCTTCGGTACAGTAATTATGGCTCTATTTTAATTTTTGTTTTCATTTTATATTTGATGATGATGATGATGATTATGATGATGATGGTGGTAGTGATGATGATGATGATGATGATGTTGAAGATGGTGGTAGTGATGATGATGATGATGTTGTTGAAGATGGTGGTAGTGATGATGATGATGATGTTGTTGAAGATGGTGGTAGTGATGATGATGAGGATGTTGTTGAAGATGGTGGTAGTGATGATGATGATGATGATGATGTTGTTGAAGATGGTGGTAGTGATGATGATGATGATGATGTTGAAGATGGTGGTAGTGATGATGATGAGGATGTTGTTGAAGATGGTGGTAGTGATGATGATGATGATGATGATGTTGTTGAAGATGGTGGTAGTGATGATGATGAGGATGATGTTGTTGAAGATGGTGGTAGTGATGATGATGATGATGTTGTTGAAGATGGTGGTAGTGATGATGATGATGATGTTGTTGAAGATGGTGGTAGTGATGATGATGATGATGATGTTGAAGATGGTGGTAGTGATGATGATGATGTTGTTGAAGATGGTGGTAGTGATGATGATGATGATGTTGATGGTGGTAGTGATGATGTTGAAGATGGTGGTAGTGATGATGATGATGATGTTGTTGAAGATGGTGGTAGTGATGATGATGATGATGTTGTTGAAGATGGTGGTAGTGATGATGATGATGATGATGGTGGTAGTGATGATGATGATGTTGAAGATGGTGGTAGTGATGATGATGATGTTGTTGAAGATGGTGGTAGTGATGATGATGATGATGATGGTGGTAGTGATGATGTTGAAGATGGTGGTAGTGATGATGATGATGTTGTTGAAGATGGTGGTAGTGATGATGATGATGATGTTGTTGAGGATGGTGGTAGTGATGATGATGAGGATGTTGTTGAAGATGGTGGTAGTGATGATGATGATGATGATGGTGGTAGTGATGATGTTGAAGATGGTGGTAGTAATGATGATGATGATGTTGTTGAGGATGGTGGTAGTGATGATGATGAGGATGATGTTGAGGATGGTGGTAGTGATGATGATGATGATGATGATGTAGAAGATGGTGGTAGTGATGATGATGATGATGATGTTGAAGATGGTGGTAGTGATGATGATGATGATGTTGTTGAGGATGGTGGTAGTGATGATGATGAGGATGTTGTTGAAGATGGTGGTAGTGATGATGATGAGGATGTTGTTGAAGATGGTGGTAGTGATGAGGATGATGATGATGATGATGTAGAAGATGGTGGATGTGATGATGATGATGAGGATGTTGTTGAAGATGGTGGTAGTGATGATGATGATGATGGTGATCAAACATCTCACGGGGAGATATTGGGTCATCAAACAACGGAATAAAAACATTGCTGTGTAGTTCATCAAGGTCATGATCTATAATATAAGGAGGGTTAAAAATCTGCTCAAAATGTTCTTTAAAATCGTGATCAGTGGGTTGTGTGGTAGTTCGTGCCTGGGTGGGGGCGTTGTTCAATTATCCATGCCAGTTAATCGCACGCCACAACTGGGCATCATTATTATCCTCAAGCAAATACTGATACATTAGTCTGTCCATAAATTCTCTGGATTTACAAGTATGAATCTCGTGGTTCAGGAGGAGAGGCGACAAGACGTTTGTGGATGACTGCACAAGACTATACCAGTACCAGAAAAGGTTGAGATTAATAGAAATATACTTCAACACAATGACGCTACTATTTTGTATCGAAGCTCAGTGGATATGAACCATTTGGGTGGTCTTTTTGACGTGGTGCTTTGTTGTATGTAGTATATTTCTTCATCTCCCTGTGTGTGTGTGTGTGTGTGTGTGTGTGTGTGTGTGTGTGTGTGCGTGCGTGTGTGAGTATGTGTGTGTGACAGCACTATGCTAGTGTTAAGATGCAAGCACTGCTTGCTTCTCTTGCTTTGAGCTACCGCCACTGGCTAACCCTTTGGTTAACGGGAAAACAGCACTGCATAAGTCTTCCTTTGCCAGTACACGCTTCACCATCAACACTCCTGCTGTGCCTTCTTGCGGCAACCCGGGGTAACTGGGGATCTCGGAGAAGCAATGACCCCCATGCAGTGAGGCGGCTCATAGGCCGACCGGCATGTGCACACTCCCTGGCACCTACCAACCACTGCCCTGCTGCCTTGCGGATTAACCTTGGTAGTTATAAGGTTATGGGAGAAAACCCCGAACGAAATATATGTGGTGGAGCCCCGCATCAGGCAGACATGCTTACAGAGCTCCAGTAGAGACCCCAATGGCAGTATAGGCGGGAGAAGTGACCAACACGGGAAACCAACGACTATACCGGTAGATGAAGGAAATGTAAGATGGACAGGCTACTAAGGCAAAACCTTACAAACTGGGCCATCGGCAGTCCATTGCAACTCACCTTCTCCACAGTCGTTACAACTACCTGCACCACTGGACCAGGAAAAGGGAGAGCCAAGATGTGGGGTTCCAGCCTGCGCTCCTGCCTCACCACGTAAATTAACTCACGCGCAGCCATCATCCAGCTCGTCATACGTCTCATCAGAATCCCTAAACCCCCAAAAGTTCAAAAGTCCTATGGCGACAGGAACAGGCAGAGATGACTGCTTGGAGTCTCTAGTCACGACTCTACACATGGGCATCATTGATATGATGGTCGTTTTTGCACTGGGATATCGGCAGCAGTGCAACCCAGTCCTGTCCGTGCGACTGAGCAACCCTTTCGAGGAGCCACTCTGTTCACCCCACATGGGAAAGGGGTTAGAGAAGGTGCCCTAAACACAGCCTGCCTAAAAAATCAACCTGGCTGGGTAACCGCACTCAGTAAGGTCATACTAATGCAGTCAGGATCCTTCTAGATACAGCAACAAATGAGCGGCCTGAAAGAACGGCTCTTGTGACAAAAGAGCTGACTAGGTATAACATCGACAAAGCAGCCATTAGTGAGTTTCAGCTCCCAGACGAGGGTTGACTCACAGAACAGGAGTCCGGCTATACCTTCTTCTGGAAGGGTAAGCCTGCTGATGAGAGGACCCACATTTATGGAGTTAGCTTTGCCATTCGCCAATTCATCCTACATTGGTTAACTGAAATGCCTGTTGGGGTCAACGAGCGCCTCATGACGCTCCTAGTCCCACTGAATCACTCACGTCATGCTCCCTCCATCAGTGCATACGCCCCATCACTGGATGCAGAGGATGACATCAAGGAGGCCTTATATACCGACTTGACAGAGTACTAACCTCTATCCTCAGAAGATAAGGTTGTGCTCCTAGGTAACTTCAATGCCAGAGCTGGCAGAGATGCTCAATTATGGCAAGGAACAATAGGGAGAAACGGAGTGGTCAAGTGTAATCTAACCGCCTTCTCCTCACCAAGTGTGCTGAACACAACCTCACTATCACCAATACCTTGTTTAGGCAGGCGGACAAGTTCAAGGGTTTGTGGCAACACCCACGATCCAAACATTGGCATCTCATTGACTACATCACTGTCAGAGAAAGAGATCGCCGAGATGTCCTCATCACCTGAGCCATGCGCGGCCCAGACGACTGTGACTCAGATCGTCTGTTTGTCAGAGCCCAACTCTTCCTTCATGTTGCCCCATGGAGGCAACAAGCCTCCAGAAGAGGTATTAAGACCAAGCGACTGGAGGATCCAGTGGTAGCACATGCTTTCAAAGAGAAACTCAAAGAGGGGCTGGTAAACAGCCCAAAAATAATCAACCTAAATCTAAGTACCGAATGGGGTCCCATCGAAGCTATCATTACAAAAACCTGCAATGAGACACTCGGCCTGACCAAAAGAAAACACCAGGATTGGTTTGGTGAAAACAACCCGGATATTGAAGAACTCGTCAAGAGTTAGCGTGCTACTCTCACTGACTGGCAGAACAGCCCTCAGTTTTGGACCAAAGCTGATACCTTCCACAAGAAGAAAACGGTGGTCCAGCATGAACTTCTCAAACTACTGAATGAATGGTGAAAAAAAAAACTGCAAAAAAAAAAAAATGCTGATCACCACAATGTCCGTGAATTTTTCAATTCCGCGAAAATAATGTATGGCCCAACTACTCATGGCGTGGCCTCCCTCCACTCATCCGACAGTAATTCCCTAATTAAAAACGAAGAAGGCATCCGTCAGCACTGGAAAGAGCACTACCATTCGCTTCCCAACTGAAACACAGATGTGGATGTCCTGACCCAGAAGGTTCCTCAGCACCCAGAGCTGACCCACCTCAGCTATCCTGTATCTCTGGATGAGGTAGCTACTGCCATCAAACAGATGAAAAATAAAGTCACAGGGCCTGATGAAATCCCAGCCGAGGTGTATAAAGCAAGAGGACCTCTGCTTACCAGCCATCTCCACTCACTCCTGGAGAATATATGGGAGAAGGAGGAATTCCCCCAAGATCTTAAAGACGCCTAGATCGTCAACATTTATAAGAATAAGGGAGGCCGGTGAGACTGTGGCAATTACTGTGAGTTCTCACTGCTGTCGGTAGCTGGCAAGATTATCGCCCGAGTCCTAAACATATTTCTTCCTAAGGTGGAAAACTTCCTCCCAAAATCTCATTGTGGCTTTAGACCATTACGTGGCACCACTGACATGATTATAACTATAAGGTCAGTTACCTGTAGACTTCTGTAGACTGACTAAAATAAGGTAACTGATCAGTTATATTAATAAATGTTTATGGGTTAAGTTGTCAAACCTCAAATGGTCTTTTCTCCATTTATTTATAAAAATATATATTATGTACAGTCAATAAGGATCACCGTAATTACAATGTGAATTGTGAGTGTAGGTTAAGAACAGAGCTCAACTTAAGATAAGCTTTTATATCAGACGTCCTTACCTAGCGAAAGTTGAGTATGAACTGCTGAGAGGAAGGACGGAGCTTATCTTGGATAAGCTTAATTCGATGTCTTTCTCTCGTGAGAGTTAAATAACTACTGAGGGAAGAGCAGCTCTGATGAAAGTTTGGCCAGTTTCTTTACAAGGCGGCTGCCAGTGGAAACTGGTGATCACATCATCACTTCATGATATCTCACAGCTCATGGAATATTACGAAGAATGATATTATTATACAAAACAAATGTATGAACCCATATTTATATAAGTACTACTGTCTATGAGACAGGGGCTAATACATGATCTTTGCTTCCCACCAGATACAGAAAAAGTGCAGAGAACAGTGCTATGACTTGTACATGGCCTTCAATGACCTAACTACTGGTTTCAACTCAGTCAACAGGGAAGCCCTCGGGCGGACCCTCAGTCTTTTGGCTGCCGACCAAAATTCATTGCCAATGTGAGGCAACTCTATGAGGGCATGAATGGCAGTATCCTACACAATGGCACCCAGTTTGAGTTCTTCCCCATGCAAACGGGAGTAAATCAAGGATGTGTACTGGCACCAACTCTCGTTTCCATTTTCTAGGCTGCCTTCCTTACTTGTGCAAGTGCCAATTTAGCTGGCGGGGTGGACATTCTATTGGATGAAGGGACTTTTCAACGTAAGACGACTTCCATTACTAAACTTTAGTATGCAAACGACCTCACACTCGTCACTCACACTGAACGCGACCTACAAGAGATCCTGAACCCTTATGCAAATGCATATGCACACTTCGGCATTGAGGTGAATGCACGTAAGACTGAGATTCTCTTTCAGCCTGCCTCTGGTTCAACCACACCTCCACCATCCATCCAGCTAAACGGTACTATCCTCTCTAATGTTACCCAGTTACAGTACCTTGGCTCCCACCTGTCCACCACTGTGGACATTGATGAAGAGATTCAACATCGGATTAGATTTGCATCTCAAGCCTTTAACATATTTCGTACCCGTGTCTTCAGCTGTAGGGAGCTGAAATTATCTGCAAAGCTGCACGTGTATCGAGCAGTGATCCTCCACACCCTGCTGTATGGCAGCAAGACATGGCTCACATACAGGAGGCACCTCATAGCACTTGTAAACTTTCACCAATGTAGTCTACGTTCCATCATCCGAGTTGGCTGGGAACACAAGAGATCAAATGCCAGTATTCTTGTTGACACCAACTATAGGAGCATCGAGGCTACCATTATCCATAAACAACTACGTTGGACTGCTCATGTTACCCTCATGGACGACAGTAGACTGCCAAAGCAGCTACTTTACAGTCACCTAACGAATAGTAAACGTAATGCTGACGGACAACGGAAAAGATATGAGGATAGTCTTAAGACAAACCTGAAAAAGTGCCAAATCAACCCCCTCACCTGGGAGATGATTACTCCACACCATAATGCTTGGAGCTTTGGGAAGCACCACATGAGAGGGTGTTAATACTTTAGAGTTTGACCAACTGCATACCGAGGCAGACAAGCGCCAGCGCTGTAAGACACTGACGCCACCCCTCCCGCACTAGATGTAACCCTCCACACGTGCAACATCTGTGAACAGACCTGTCGATCCCGTATTGGTCTCTCGAGTCACCTCAAAGCTCACCGACGAAGGTGGCATTCTTAATAAATCATATCATTGTATCATAGCTGGATGATCGTCATACTTGGTTCCGAGTGACAGCAAAGTAGTAGTAATCGTGTACAGTATATGTGCGTATATATATATATATATATATATATATATATATATATATATATATATATATATATATATATATATATACTGTATATATATATATATATATATATATATATATATATATATATATATATATATATATATATGTGTGTGTGTGTGTGTGTGTGTGTGTTCCCTATGTATTTCCACATGTTTTCTAACATAGAGCTGAAACTTGATAGGGAGGTGCGGGATGCTTATAGGGTTGGGATGGACATGTACTGTACAATCCCCTATTCCTCCATATGTTAACACCATTTCTAATCATAGCTGAAATAAACTATTTTGATGCGTTGTCATGTCGTTAGTTATGAAGAAAATGACGGCATAGGAATCTTGGATCATTAGGATAATGAAAAGAGTAAAGAGAAAGATAGACTCACCATGCGTTCGCAATGGGTGCGTTCGATTGATTGTAAACTTTGTAGGGAGGGAGGATGACGTTCGTGGAGGATACATTCCCGTATTTCACCCTCACACAGTTCTTGTTGAAGTTGTTGGGCAGACACAATTTATCCTGCACAAATACACCTCCGTAAATATCGTGGAAACACTCCCAGTTTATGTTGATTATGTAACAATGTAATTTCATAGAAAATATAGGTAAAAACACAGAGTAAATGGATTTAAAAGTGAATTAATTATATTTTGTATCACATTAACTGGCGCACTTACAGTATATAAAGTTAGGATATCTTAAGAACATTGCCATCAACACTGCACCGTAAGTGGCCTATATGTACAATACCTGGACACACTAACCATGGACAGCACAGGGGGTTACGTGGTCAAAGATTAGTGTTTTCATTTTTCCCTTACATAAAGTTGTGATATTGTCACTATTCCATGACATCATGGCGGAATACCGTGGCCCAACATGGAATACTGTAAGAAACAGAACCAGTAGATACATGGCCTACCAGGGCATACTGTAAGATACAATACCAGTAGATACATGCCTACCAGGGCATACTGTAAGATACAGTACCAGTAGATACATGGCCTACCAGGGCATACTGTAAGACACAGTACCAGGAGATACATGGCCTACCAGGGCATACTGTAAGACACAGTACCAGGAGATACATGGCCTACCAGGGCATACTGTAAGATACAGTACCAGGGGATACATGGCCTACCAGGGCATACTGTAAGATACAGTACCAGTAGATACATGGCCTACCAGGGCATACTGTAAGATACAGTACCAGTAGATACATGGCCTACCAGGGCATATGTAAGACACAGTACCAGGAGATACATGGCCTACCAAGGCATACTGTAAGACACAGTACCAGGAGATACATGGCCTACCAGGGCATACTGTAAGAAACAGAACCAGTAGATACATGGCCTACCAGGGCATACTGTAAGATACAGTACCAGGGGATACATGGCCTACCAGGGCATACTGTAAGATACAGTACCAGTAGATACATGGCCTACCAGGGCATACTGTAAGATACAGTACCAGTAGATACATGGCCTACCAGGGCATACTGTAAGACACAGTACCAGGAGATACATGGCCTACCAGGGCATACTGTAAGATACAGTACCAAGAGATACATGGCCTACCAGGGCATACTGTAAGACACAGTACCAGGAGATACATGGCCTACCAGGGCATACTGTAAGATACAGTACCAAGAGATACATGGCCTACCAGGGCATACTGTAAGACACAGTACCAGGAGATACATGGCCTACCAGGGCATACTGTAAGATACAGTACCAAGGGATACATGGCCCAACATGGAATGCTGTAAGATACAGTACCAGGAGATACATGGCCTACTAGGGCATACTGTAAGATATAGTACCAGGAATAGATGGCCTACCAGTGCATACTGTAAGATACAGTACCAGGAGATACATGATCTACCTGGGCATACTGTAAGACACAGTACCAGGAGATACATGGCCTACCACAACATACTGTAAGACACAGTACCATGGGATGCATACTGCATAGCCTACCAGGACATACTGTAAGATACAGTACCAGGGGATACATGACCCACCAGGACATACTGTAAGATACAGTACCAGGGGATACATGGCCTACCAGGACATACTGTAAGATACAGTACCAGGGGATACATGGCCCAACATGGAATGCTGTAAGATACAGTACCAGGAATAGATGGCCTACCAGTGCATACTGTAAGATACAGTACCAGGAGATACATGATCTACCTGGGCATACTGTAAGACACAGTACTAGGAGATGCATGGCCTACCAGGGCATACTGTAAGATACAGTACCAGGGGATACATGGCCCACCACAGCATACTGTAAGATACAGTACCAGGGGATACATGGCCTACCAGGACATACTGTAAGATACAGTACCAGGGGATACATGGCCCACCACAGCATACTGTAAGATACAGTACCAGGGGATACATGGCCTACCAGGACATACTGTAAGATACAGTACCAGGGGATACATGGCCCACCACAGCATAATGTAAGATACAGTACCAGGGGATACATGGCCTACCAGGACATACTGTAAGATACAGTACCAGGAGATACATGGCCCACCCCAGCATACTGTAAGATACAGTACCAGGAGATACATGGCCCACCACAGCATACTGTAAGATACAGTACCAAGAGATACATGGTCCACCACAGCATAGTGTAAGATACAGTACCAAGAGATACATGGTCCACCACAGCATACTGTAAGATACAGTACCAAGAGATACATGGTCCACCACAGCATAGTGTAAGATACAGTACCAAGAGATACATGGTCCACCACAGCATACTGTGAGACTTGATAATGTGGGATCTTGACTCATCGGAACTTTAAATGCTACGAGCGAGTATGAACAAGGGATCGAGACAGAGGCACACAGACAGAGACAGACGAATGAACGGACAGACCATTTGAGACAAACAGACATGCAGTACAATATCATCCACACTGGTTACTCGTGATCACCAAACACTCCGGGCCTTCAGGTGTTCTGTACTGTACTGCACTGCACTGTACTGTAACGGTAATAATGGTCGCCATCTTACAAAATCGGACCAATGAGATTATTGTGTTGGAAATATTGAATCTTCATTACACGTGGAATACTCAACTTGACAAATATTTGTCACTAACCATGCATTGCTTGTCAAAATATTCCTTTGTAAATTCGCCATCGCAGGACTTCACCATAATTTCTGGGAAAAGTAAGGTTATGTTAGGAGGGGTTAGGTTAGCTTAGCTTAGGTTAGGTTAGGTTACCCAGACAGTTTTATCATATATTATAAACCCATACAGTATTTCTACATATTAGAGACCCAAACAATGTTTCCAGATACTAGAGATCCTTGCAGTGTAACCAGGTAATAGAAACCCATACAGTATTAACACATACTAGAGACCCCTTGCAGTGTTACCCCATACTAAAGACCCATATAGTGTTACCACATACTAGAGAACCATATAGTGATACCACATACTAGAGACCCATATAATGATACCACATACTAGATACCCATATAGTGTTACCACATACCAGAGGCCTATTTTTTTTTTTTTTTTCTTTGCGGGGATTAGCTCACCGGGCACAGGTCACTGACCCACATCGGAGCCTGGGGGGCGAAAATGTTCTCAGGTTCTCAACTGGCTCAGCCATGTTAATATTGTTATTATTATCCACTCTGTATCTGTATTTTTCTGGCTAAATAAAATGTTTCAGTGTTTCAATAATAATAATATGAATATGAATAATATTAATAATAATAATAATTCATAGTAAATAAAATTATAATATAAAATAGAAAATAGAAAATAAAAAAATAAAAAATTATAATAATAATAAAGAACCACAAAGAAATACAAAATATAAAATAAAAAGTGAGAAACAATATATGTATGTTGTGTTGTCAATAGTAAGAGAAACAACTGAGACCCTGCAATTGCGTGTAAATGAAGCAGAAAGTCAGATCAGCAACCTGGGACTTGGTCACAATCTCGTGATGCCATATGGCAGCAGGGTCTACCATTAGACAACACATTATGCTTACAGGGATTGCTGGTGGTAGAGTGGTACCGCTCTTCCCTTCGCAAGCGCGATGTCGCGGGTTCGATTCCCGGGCCAGTGGAAGTTGTTTGGACTTACTTCCTAGCCCCCATTAGTCTCTGTTCACCTAGCAGTAAAGTAAGGTGAAAGTTGCTAATTCGTATTCAGGGACAAGTTGTTGAAGCTTCCAATAACTTGATGGCATAAACCATTGACTCTTCAGGCTTCTACGCCCTTAACTCATGAGACAGAAGGCAAGCATGAACTTAGCATGCCTCCATGTTGGGCACTGTAAACGCTTCTGCGCTTCACCTTACACAAGGATGTAGGGGAGTGCCCAATAAAAAAAAAAAATATTATGCTTCCAATATCTTCCCAGGCGGAAGTACCTCCCTGTTTGGTAGCTGCCTACTACCTACAGTGTTACCACATACTACATACTAGAGACCCCATATAGTGATACCACATACTAGAGACCCATATATTGATACCACATACTGGAGATCCCATGCAGTGTTACCACATACTAGAGACCCATATAGTGTTACTACATAATAGAGACCCCATACAGTGTTACCACATACTAGAGACCCATATAGTGATACCACATACGAGAGACCCCATGCAGTTTTACCACATGCTAGTGACCCATATAGTGTTACCACATACTAGAGACCCCATATAGTGTTACCACATACTAGAGACCCATATAGTGTTACCACACACTAGAAACCCCATGCAGTGTTACCACATACTAGAGACCCATATAGTGTTACCACATACTAGAGACCCAATGCAGTGTTACCACATACTAGAGACCCCATGCAGTGTTACCACATACTAGAGACCCCATGCAGTGTTACCACTTCCCAGAGACCCATATAGTGATACCACATACTAGAGACCCCATGCAGTTTTACCACATACTAGTGACCCATATAGTGTTACCACATACTAGAGACCCCATGTAGTGTTACCACATACTAGAGACCCATATAGTGTTACCACAAACTAGAAACCCCATGCAGTGTTACCACATACTAGAGACCCATATAGTGTTACCACATACTAGAGACCCAATGCAGTGTTACCACATACTAGAGACCCCATGCAGTGTTACCACATACTAGAGACTCATATAGTGTTACCACATACTAGAGACCCCTGCAGTGTTACCACATACTATAGCCCCCATGCAGTGTAACCACATACTAGAGACCCTATGCAGTGTTACCACATACTAGAGACCCCATGCTGTGTTGCCATATACTAGAGACCCCATGCAAAGTTACCACATACTAGAGACCCCACGCAGTGTTACCACATACTAGAGACCCCATGCAGTGTTACCACATACTATAGACCCCATGCAGTGTTACCACATACTAGAGACTCATATAGTGTTACCACATACTAGAGACCCCTGCAGTGTTACCACATACTATATCCCCCATGCAGTGTAACCACATACTAGAGACCCTATGCAGTGTTACCACATACTAGAGACCCCATGCTGTGTTGCCATATACTAGAGACCCCATGCAAAGTTACCACATACTAGAGACCCCACGCAGTGTTACCACATACTAGAGACCCCATGCAGTGTTACCACATACTATAGACCCCATGCAGTGTTACCACATACTGGAGACCCCATGCAGTGTTACCACATACTAGAGACCCCATACAGTGTTACCACATACTATAGACCCCATGCAGTGTTACCACACATTAGAGCCCCATATAGTATTACCACATACTAGAGACCCATATAGTGATACCACATGCTAGAGACCCCATGCAGTTTTACCACATACTAGAGACCCCATGCAGTGTTACCACATACTATAGAACCCATGCAGTGTTACCACACATTAGAGCCCCATATAGTGTTACCACATACTAGAGCCCCCATGCAGTGTTATCACACACAAGAGACCCATATAGTGTTACAACATACTAGAGACCCTATGCAGTGTTACCACATACTAGAGACCCCATGCTGTGATACCACATACTAGAGACCCCATTCAGTGTTACCACATACTAGAGACCCCATGCACTGTTACCACACATTAGAGCCCCATATAGTGTTACCACATACTAGAGCCCCCATGCAGTGTTATCACACACAAGAGACCCATATAGTGTTACCACATACTAGAGACCCTATGCAGTGTTACCACATACTAGAGACCCCATGCTGTGTTACCATATACTAGAGACCCCATGCAGTGTTACCACATACTAGAGACCCCATGCACTGTTACCACATACTAGAGACCCCATGCAGTGTTACCACATACTTGAGACCCAATGCAGTATTACCACATACTATAGACCCCATGCAGTTTTACCACATACTAGAGACCCCATGCAGTGTTCCCACATACTGGAGACCCCATGCAGTGTTACCACATACTATAGACCCCATGCAGTGTTACCACACATTAGAGCCCCATATAATGTTACCACATACTCGAGACCCATATAATGATACCACATGTTAGAGACCCAATGCAGTTTTACCACATACTAGAGACCCCATGCAGTGTTACCACATACTAGAGACCCCATGCAGTGTTACCACATACTATAGACCCCATGCAGTGTTACCACACATTAGAGCCCCATATAGTGTTACCACATACTAGAGACCCCATGCAGTTTTACCACATACTAGTGACCCATATAGTGTTACCACATACTAGAGACCCCATGTAGTGTTACCACATACTAGAGACCCATATAGTGTGACCACATACTAGAGACCCACATAGTGTTACCACATACTAGAGACCCTATGCAGTGTTGCCACATACTAGAGACCCCATGCAGTGTTACCACATTACTAGAGACCCATATAGTGTTACCACATACTAGACACCCCATACATTGCAACCACATACTAGAAACCAAAGAGGGAGGTACTACCGCCTGGGAAGATATTGGAAGCATAATGTGTTGTCTAATGGTAGGCCCTGCTGCCATATGGCATCACGAAAATTTTGACCAAGTCCCAGGTTGCTGATCTGACTTTCTGCCTCATTTACACACAATTGCAGGGTCTCAGTTGTTTCTCTTGCCTTTGACAACACAACATACATATATTGTTTCTCACTTTTGATATTTTTTTTATGGTTCTTTATTATTATTTCATTTTCAATATGTTTTTATTTTATTATAAATTTAATTTACTCTGAATTATTATTTTTATTATTATTATTATTATTATTATTATCATTATTGTTTTTTGTTTTTGTTTTTTTTTGTTTTTTTATCTTTTTTTTATTATTATTAAATTTTCGCCCCCCAGGCCCCGATGTGGGTCAGTGACCTTTGCCTGGGTGGGCTAATCCCCGTAAAAAAAATACATACTAGAGACCCCATGCAGTGTTATTAAGTCAGATTTACTTTTCAGCGTTGTGTTTACACATCCCACGGCCGTTATGGTAATGATAGCAAAGCCTTCCTCTCCTGGCTCTACACTTATACTTTCCAAGTTCACATCATAGTAGTAATCGTAGTCGGACACAGGTTCATCGTAATTGAGGCCAAAGGCTGCTGTTCCGTCTCCGAGACCTGAGGAAAGTAGAGGTAGTGAATAAGACGGTAGATGAAGTGAGGAACTAGATAGGTAGACGTGAGTAGCATCTATAAAGTACTGTAGTATTTTTGCTGAGCTCCTTCCTTGATTGGGCTCTGTCAGTTGCCTATTATGTAGTTTCATCAACCACACTAAATTGACTTTGAGGATTCTGCTAGTTGTTTAATGTTCTGTGCCTTCCCTAAGATTATTAATGGTCATTCCACACCTGTGATGCGTTACTCACCCACCATTTGCTTATCTGATTCTCTATAGTAAACTCATCTTTGCAATTGTCTAATTTTTTATGCTCTTTTGACTTATCTTGAAGAGTTTTTATCGTATTTCCTACAAGTGCCACGCTGTCGGTGTGGACCGCCTCAGTACATTATCTTGGCCATGATTGTCTGCATGTTCTTCAAACTTTCCTGCATTGATTACAGGAGTTCTAACGTCTGCTGCTTGAGTTCCTTTTCTAATTAACTCATCTTAGTTTCATGATCCTCTACAAGCGTAATAAAGTCCTTAAGCTGTTTCATACATTCTTTACCAAGGTATTTAGTATTCTTTCGCTCATCTTTTGTGCTCTATTTTAGTGCTTTAAAAAGATCTTCCGGTATTTGCTCAGGTGCTTTGTGGAATTTTTTTTACAGGATTGAATATACAGGCTTGGGTCCTGTTTCCTACATGTTCATTACAAGAGCTTCAGTTATTTCGTGTTGAAATCATAGCCATCAAGAGTGTTTTGCTTGTTTATTCTTTATTTTTTTATCTTTCCAATCCTCTTCCCTTGTATCTCTCTGTCTAATATAATATCTTCTAATATGTATTCACTTATGAGACAGTCATCAGCAGAACCTGAATTGATATTCCTAAGTGTAATTATGTAATAATGTATTCAGAATATTTGAAGACATCGAGAAACTATTCACCACGTAATATACAGTTAACCTGTGCTGTAAGAGGACTATGGAACACCTTACCAGTGAAGAGGAAGAGACTGTAGAGCCCTGCTGCTGCTATCTTCATGTTATCGACCTCTCTTGTCCAGTACATACAATCACTACCTGCTGATGAAGAGGGAACGTTAGCAAACCTCTCTCATTCACGCTGTACACACACACACACACACACACACACACACACACACACACACACACACACACTGCTCTCATGGAATGGCGTTGTACCCACTTGGCGCCGCTTCCAGAAGCCACCTGGGTAGTGGGTAAGCCTGTTGGCCTTCTTCCACTTCCATTCCATCATCTCCTCTTCTCCATCAGGATATACCAACACCTTTCACCAAGAATAAAGTACAAAGATTGACGATCAACCCGTGACTATGCACAACAAAAGTGACAATGTCAGCTCTAAAAGAATGGAAACAAGCTGAGCTATGCATAGGACATTTCAGATACAGGGTTTGGAAGTTAACAAGAAGGCACCCCGAAATAAAAATAATATACTGTAAACAATGTTAAAAATAGTATAGCGCATTGAATCATACAAAATAAGTTTCGTAAGCTTTTATTTGGTGTTGATTTCATTTGGATATCTTAATAAATGACTGAGGGATTAACTTTTGAATTATTGGATATTCCACTGTGTGATGTGAAACCTTCGCTGAATGTGCTCCAACCATTTTTTTTACTACAAAATACAATTTTATTTCCCTCCTTAACAATAACACCCATCATTTTACTCTTTTCTTACCATTATTCAATGAAAAATATCACTGCACAGTTGTCTTTAGCACTATGAAACTCGGGGTGATGAGTAAACAAATGTGGTTGTATAAGAACCGACACTTAACTTCTTGTCACTAGTGCAGACAGATGAAGTGGTTGCAGAGAAGCACACTTTTTGTCAAGCACGTTGTTGAGAGATGTTTTCATATACAGTTTGGTATAATCTGGCAACAGGTATGTATTCAGTACCTTACCTAACTACCACTGTTCCACTAAAACTGCGATAATTCAAAGTTTGAAACAGATACCCTGTACTCTTAAAATATGATCACACAGCACACTTGTAAAAATGTTCAAACTTTGTCTCCTGCATATAATGACTCAGCATCTCAAAATGAGAGATTTTTTATAAAATCGCATGAGTGCTCAAAACGATCTCTCGAGACTGTAGTCAAGTCTGGTCTTGAAACAGCTCACACTCGGTGCCGTCACAACACTCTCTGGAAGATTATTCCAAGAGTTACAACTCCCACTCCGAAAAGGTTTGCCCTCACAGTTTTCTGGACTTGTGGCTTCTTCAACCTTGAGCTGTGACCCCTTGTGGGGCAGGCGTCCGCCAACTCCATGTAAGGACACTCAACTGAGTAGTGCCCCTTGAGATGCTTATACACCTTAATTAGGTCACCCCTTGCCCGTCTTTAGTATAAGCTAGGCAGTTGCAGGTGCTCTAATCTCCCTGGATAGCTGAGGTGCCGAAGTGCAGGCACCAGTCTGGTGGCCCTCCTTTGGACATTTTCAATCAACTGACAATCCGTAGCATATCTCGGGGAGCAGACAGTACTCCAGACAGGCAAGCACTTCACTCTTGATCGTTACGAATGACCTTCTTATCAGACCTAATAGGTTAATTGCTTGATTCACATTCTTCTTACTCTTACAATGGCTCGAGAACTTCAGTTCATTGTTAACACACACACCCAGGTCCTTCTCGCATTCGGTCTTTATTAATGCAATTTCTTCGTCCTGTTGGGACATATGATACGCCTCCTTACCTTCGTGACATTGAATCTTAGCAGCCATTTCTTCGAGCACTCTTGAAGCTCACTGAGATCCTTCTGTAGCTCTTCACAGTCTGCTTGGTTTCTAATTTCCCCAAATAACTTGGCATCGTCCGCAAGCATTTGTATGGAGGAATGTATAGCTCCCGGAATGTCATTTATGAAACAAACAAACAACAGCGGACCCAATACACTACCCTGCGGTAACCCGCTTGTGACGGGTACACATGACCGTTTCGTACCATTAATCACCACACACTGTTTGCGATCATGGAGTACGTCTCCGATCCACGCTAGGACACTTCCCCGAATCCCTCACCCTTCCAGTTTAATTTTCAGCCTATCATGGGGTACAGTGTCGAAAGCCTCGGGAAAATCTTGGTATATATTGTCAATATTACCGCCCGGTTCCAGAATTTGGGTCTAAGTATCTATTACCGCGAGTAATTGTGTCAAGTAGGACCGTCCCGGCATAAAACCGTGTTGGCAGTCCTTTATAAGGTTGTTTCGTAGTAGATGTTCCATCATGGCATCTCTTATAATGCTCTCAAGCACTTTACACACTATGCTGGTCAGGCTCACTGGTCTATAATTATTCGTTGAGTGACGATCACCCTTGTTGAATATAGGACTCATAAACCGTTTTCCAGTCACTGGGGACTTTTTGCTCATCCAGGCATTTACAGATCATGCTCTTAAGGGGCTCAGCAAGCTCGTTGTAAACTCTCTTAGCACTCTGGGATGCACAGTGTCAGGGTCGGGGCTCTAATGATCCTTTATCTTTGACAGTTTATTTCTTATACCCTCTTCTGAGAACATAATGTGGGTCAGTGCTGTGTCAAACCGTCTGTCCTTAAACGCAGTAAGATTGTTCGCATCCTCTTTTGTGAACACCGAGGAAAAGAAACTGTTCAACTCTTCCGCCTTGTCCCAGTCAAAATCTGCGTAACGACCATCTTCAAGCCTCACGTCCGATACGCCTACTCGCGTTTTTAATTTCGACTTCGCGTAGCAGTAAAACGCATTTTGATTTGATTTGATCTCGCTCGCAATCCGCCTCTGGAACTCTTTTTCAGCCCTTCTACACTTTGATGCTTAGTTCCTGGATATGGCATACATCCTTCTGTCCTGCTCATCATTTGTCCAAACTCACATCTCGAATTTCTGAGTTTTCTTCGAAAGTTTGTCGACCGCTGCATGGTTCATGTGTAATGGATTCTTTGATTTCCTGGAGGCACTGGGTTTGGTCTTGGGTATATATTTATCGATCAAATGGTTCACTGTACTGGCTATGATATTCAGAGTAGTATCTGCTTCCTGTATCTCAGTGAGTCAGGCCAGTGGATACCCTTCATCTCCTCCCACATTCTGTTGTAATTACCCTTGTAATATTTTAACCTTAGCCTGTTTTTGTCATGAACCAAGTAACAGTTAAATTTGAAGGACAACGACACGTGGTGACTGGTGCCAACGAGGGCTAGGTGTTCCGGCATGGCCACCATACACTCCTCATTGGTTATGATGAGGTCCAGAGGCTTGGGTGTTTGTTCCCCACTGCAGTGAGCCGGGTCTTTGACATGTTAGAATAGAACATTTTCTCTCAATGTTTCTAAAAAAAGAGTAGCAGGGTTATTTAGGTAATTTGGTGTGGTTTCATATCTCCAGTCAATGTCGCCATAGTTAAAGTCCCCCATGTCAAGGAGGTGGATAAGGTTGAGCGCCGTTGCGTTGTCTATTAAGGCTTTTAAGTTCCTTTGGCTTAGTAAGCTACAGTTTGGGGATCTGTAGATACACCCGACAACAAGTAAGTCCCTTCCCTTTAATTTGATTTTACACCACTTTGATTCTTCAAAAACATCCTCTCTCTGTACCCTCACCTGGCTGGCCCTAAGGTCTTGCCTAGCATAGATAACCACACCCCCCTTGCAAGTTTCTTAAGAAAAGCTCTTAAATAAGTCATATCCATATATATTGAACTCACATTCCTCCAGGTCGATTCTCTTGTTCTTGCACAACAGTTATACAACACCTATATCGGGTTGGTGTACCTTCAGTAGTGTTTCAAACTCCTCTTTCTTATCAAGGAACGTGTCAGTATTAGTGTGCAGTACTTAAAGCCGGAATTTGTTCTCGGTAACGTCTCTGATCTGGGTAGTGACTCCAGCCTCCCTCCATTCTCAGCAGCTTCAGCATTTACAAAATACATTGTGTTTTGTGGGGTGTGGTCAGAGATGAAATTGTTTACATGGCGCTCGCCTCCCCTTGGGTGGGAGGTACAACAGGTGGGGGGGGGGGGTGTCCCGCTGTCCCCTGGCTCTACTGTATACTGGCTCACTTGCTTCCACTACCTTCCCCTTGTATATAAAGCATGCATGTCCGTCCCCGTTCCTCATCAAATCCTCCCTCTTCTGCTTCAAGCACCATAGGAGTATTTGTGCTGTTCCCTCTGCATTATCCCGCGATCTGGGTTTATGAATATATTCCGAATGTCTCGCTCCTTGCTAATTTTTTTGCCAGCCGAATAGCTTCACATTTTTTCTCCTCACTCATTAGTGTGATCCTGAGGGGGCGAGGCTTGTTCTGCCTTTGTCCTAGCCTCCTCACATCCTGAGGGGAGGAGGGGGGGGACGCTAGCATTTTCAGAACCTCTGTACAAATATTCTCAAACTCCATCTTATCGTGTGTTTTTCTACTCTCAGCTTCCTCCGACTTGCTCTCAGGGACTCCAAATACTATTATGTTGTTCCTCCTCTGCTCATTTGTTGAGCTGTTGTGTCAGATTATCAGAAACTCGTGTGTCACAGTTACACATGTACGAATAACTCACCTGCATAAATAAGTAGTTGTGAACGATTTACGAAATTCACGAGAAATGCGAGAAAAGGAATGATGTAGTATGTGTATCGGCTAACCACAACACAGTCACGAACGTTTCACGTCTGTCCGTCCATGAGACACAACACAAGAAGGGGACGACACACCATGGTATCCTCTAAGCCCCACACTGTGCTCTGAACTTATAAACTGTAGTGTAGTTAATCATGAACTGACAGAACTTAAAATTTAAGGCTACACAAATAATTTAATTTTTTAAGAAAAGGGCACTTATGGGTCATGAAGAGGCAAATGTAGGGGTCCAAGCCCCTGTAGCCTCCCTACTATGCACGTCCCTGGGAGTGTTGGATAGTGGAAACACTTGTCAAGCCAGTGGTCAGACCGACAGTGTTCAAAGGTCACACCCATTTTCCCAAAGCCTTCCCCCATAGCGAATGTCCCCACCAACATCAGGTGGGATCTGAATTAGCCCACCTGGGCACAGGTTGAAAGTCCCACAACGGGACCTAGGGGGCAAAAAAATAAGAATAGAAATAAATGAAAAATGGAAAAGAAAGGGAATCTATTAATCTACATCACGAAGATGCCGGAAAACCAGCTTTTTAAAGTGAGACAGATTGTATGAGTATGGAAACACAGAAGAAGGCAGAGCATGCCACAGTTTGGCTGTGTGAGAAAAGTAGGGTGTACTACAACGGGTTATTCTAGTGTGACCGACATCCGCAGAGAAACGGTGGGCACCGCGGGCAAGACGTGTGTTACGAGCCCACGGCCTTGTCGGTGGTACACAGGATGCCAAATCCACCGAACATTGCCCGTTAAGGTGCCTGTAAAAGAGAGAGAGAGTGAAGCATCATTGCGGCGAAGAGAAAGGGAAGAAAGATGGTCAACTAAAGGAGGAGAGTTAATAAGACGAAATGCCTTTGATTACACCCAGTCTAACAGATGGACAGAAGAGGAGCCACCCCAGATATGAAAGCAGTACTCCAAGTTAGGACCAATGAATCCCCTGTATACTTGAAGCAACTGCTCAGGAGTGAAGTGGCTACGGCATGGTTTATGTCACCAAGTTATTGGAAGCTCCAACAACTCCCTGAATACGAATTCGCAACTTTCATATTTTACAAATATTGTTACTATTATATGTGTTAATAATAATAATAATAATAATAATAATAATATTATTATTATTATTATTATTATTATTATTATTAATTATTATTATTATTATTATTATTATTATTATTATTATTATTATTATTATTATTATTATTATTATTATTATTATTATTATTATCCGTTTACTATTGTTACTATTATTATTACTGAATAACAAGTGCGTCATTTATCATTAGTAGTACTGTAGCAGTAAAAAGTTACGCTTGTGTACAGGCTGGTGTAAGTTGGAGGGGAAGTGTGATATTTTTTATATTTCCTGTCTTATCTTCATTGTGCTCGCTCTCTCTCTCTCTCTCTCTCTCTCTCTTCCGGTGGATTAATCCTACGAGTCGTGCCAGGAGTTATGACAAATCATACTACGAGTCATGTCACGAGTCACATATGTTGCGAGACATACCACGAGACATACCACGGACAGTCGTGGCGTGACCACCCAAGGGAACAGACGTGCCCATAGGTGCTCTTGGCTTCCCGATCGTCCCACCAAGGTCCCCTCTGCCGGCACGTTTTGCCAGCAAGGGGGGTCGACATAAACGTCCCAGACGAGGCTCTCTCATAGACGCAGACGCAGACATCTCTGATACTGATGCCATTACCAACTCGCCTGGTCATACTGAATCCAACACCCTTCAAGAGTCAGACCCCAGTGATTATGACAGTGACGCTAATGTTTCTATGGGAAACGCTAGCCACAGTGGAAACACCAATGCCATGGACCCTATCACCCTGCCCTCTGCCAAACAAACAAGTAAGCTGAATCTCCACTTCCCCAAGGACTCTCTGAAAACTGTAGAGGAACGCTTTAACTGGATGATGAAGTACTGCAGACAGCACGGTTTCAGCATTGAATTCCGACAAGGGAAGAACCGGAACTTTATCAAGTGTCAGACTCCTGAGGCCTATGAAACACTTAGTACTGTTGGCTTTGACGGGGTCGTCCTGCTGCCCCCCCCCCCCCCCCCCCGTAGACGCGGATGAATGTTGCCACATCCTAGTGAAACGTTTCCCCTTATACGCTGACATCGAAGATGAGCGTGACTTTAACTCTAGTATACTGAGTATACGTCGCCATTACCGGGGGAGAGTTCCACAACCCGCTGTCATTGTCAAGTGGAAGGGAAGGGAGTGCCCAACCACTGAGAACGCCCACCCACTCTTACCCCCACTGTATGCAGAAGCCTATCATCCTGAGCCTGCATTTTGTGTTGTCTGTTCTCATTGGGGTCACAACTTCACTGCCTGCTGTCGTCGTGATCGGCCGAGATGTCGCTTCTGTTCACGTAACCACAACTCCGCCGCCTGTGCCCAGAAAATCAAAGACCACCTTAATAGTGGTGGGGTGGGCTATGTAATTAATCCCAGATGTTGTAACTGTGGCGGCCGGCACAATGCTGACTCACGGCAATGCCCCAATCGCCCGTCTGTCCCAGGGGAAAAGCCTCCCCGAAGGCCAAGTCTACCACAACGCCCCCCCCCCCAGTCTTCCGGGCCACACCCCCCTGTGTACCCTGTGTCTCCAGCAACGCCTTCTTCAACAACACCTGCCTCTGCCTGGCCTCATCTGGCTACAACACAGCAGTCCCGGCCGTCTCCTAACTCAACTACTACTGGGCCTCCTCCCCGTCTCTACTCTGAGGCTGTCAGGCCTTGCGCTCCCACCGGTGCCCCCCAACAACCCCCGCCAGTGACATGACACAGATCATATCCCTCTTCCAAGAATTTACCAACCGTATTGAAAAACTCTTCGCTACACTCTGTACCACCATCTCCCACCTACTCCTGCCCTCTGTTGCCACCCAGTCACTCCTCTCTGCTGGTTTGACACAAGCTGTTGGTCCCCCTGTGAGCCCCCCCTGCTCACGGCCTACTCCACCGCTGGCGGCCTTCACTACTGGTGTAGTGCCTACCGGGCCTGCCCTGGTGTGTCCTGCTGCCCCCGAGCGAAGTCCTGCCCCATCCTCACAACACTTGGTGCCTCAACCTGTCCTCCACCTCCGCAAGCCGCGCCCGTGTCTGAGCTGTCTCCACCAGGACTACCTGGACCTGAGGACACCACTCCCGGCTACCTGTGCCCCACCGACATGTCGACGAACACACCTTCACAATAACACTAAAAGGTGTGTCCCTCAATGTTGTCAATGCCTATGTGCTTCCCCCCACCCCTACTGTACCTGCCCCACCACACCATATCACCTCCACCCCCACTGTACTTCGCCACGCCTAGTACATTGGCAACCCTGAGCCTGGCCGCACTGTTTGTAAACTTTGTGGTCAACAGACTCTCACACCCTCTTTCACCACATCCTCATCTGCCCTATGACCTCCCCCTACAGGGGTGGCACCTCTTCCCTTCCTGACCAGATATCCCTCCTCCTAGTGACAAGCCTGGCACTTGACATTATTAGGGACCTGCCACATTTTGCCATAAACAGATAAATTGTACCGGGTATTTTCCCCCCACACACTCATCATTGTCACTTTATGTAACTTGCTGACAAAACCCATGACCCTTCAGGCCTTTTACGCCCTTAATGCATGAGTCATAAAGGCAAGTATGAACTCCGCATGCTTCCCAGTTGGGGACTGTAAACGCTTCTGCGCTTCACCTTGCACAGGATGTAAGGGGGTGCCCAATAAACTAGCCCATCCGGGGCAATCTGTAATCTGACATACCACGAGTCAAGCCACGCACAAGTTACGAGTCAAGCCTAAATGCGGAAAATTATTATCTTACGTTTTTGTCGTTGATATGGCAATATGTGTGTGTGTGTAATAATAATAATAATAATAAACGGTTTATTAACAGAGTTGTAGCCGGTGACTGAAAATATACAAACTTACATGTGATTTAGACATAATAATATACGTTCAATACATTTACAGGGCTGTACAGTACATATCTACGGAGCTGTTTATTATTTTAACAATAGATGGGATGGTGCTATTCTTATATCTATCAGTGCGGGCTCTTATGGGCTGAATATTGTTGTAGAGGCGGACTGCGCGAGGGGGCGGGGGACTGCAGGTGGCAGTAAGTGGCGATGACGAGGATGGTGCAGTAGTCCACTACCAAACCCTGCTACTGTGTGGTGATGGAGGTCACTGAGGGATGGCATTTCCAGGGTGGAGAGAGCGCTGTTATAGCCGGAGTAGTCTTCGCCTGTTTTGTTCTTAATTTCCCTGAATAACTTGGCATCGTCTGGCATGTAGTTTATGAAACAAACAAACAACGACGGTGCCAGTACATTGCCCTGTGGTACCCCGCTTTTCACGGATACACATGACGATTTCGTGCCACTGCTTGTGGTCATGTAGAAAGTCTCTGATCCACGATAGAACACTTCCCCGAATCCCGTACCCTTCCAGTTTAATTCTCAGCCTTTCATGGGGCACAATGTCGAAAGCCTTTGCATAATCTAGGTGCAAGGTGAAGAGCAAAAGCGTTTACAGCGCCCAACTGGGAAGCAAGCATAGTTCATGCTTGCCTTCGTGACTCATGCATTAAGGGCGTAAATGCCTGAAGGGTCATGGGTTTTGTCAGCAAGTTACATAAAGAGACAGAATGATGAGTGTGTGGGGGAAAAATTCCCGGTACAATTCATCTGTTTATGGCAAAGCGTGGCAGGTCCCTAATAATGTCAAGTGCCAGACCTGTCTCTAGGAGGAGGGATATCTGGTCAGGGAGGAACATGGTGTTGGTGACGGCTGGGGACCTGCAGGAGGAGGTCTTACGGGGTGAGAGTCGGGTTGACCACAAAGTTTACAAATAGTGCGGCCAGGCTCAGGGTTGCCAATGTACTCCCAGAGGTACCTGCACCCTAGACGCAGTCTCGTGTACACAGTCTGCTGTCTGCTGGGATCGAGGCGGAGGGTGATACTCTTTGTAGTGGCGGTTGCTTTCACCAGGTTACTACGTCAAAGTGGCGTAGTACACCCCTGTACTCACCCCTGAAGATGTGAATTACACGAAAGCGTTTGGGAACTTCGTGTTTTCTTGTTTCTTATGTGGTTATCAGCATATACCTGGATCATGCGCACCTACAGTGATTTATTTACACACACACACATATATATATATATATATATATATATATATATATATATATATATATATATATATATATATTTCATTAGCCCAATAAAGCACGCGGACTTCTACATACAATCAACACCTCAACCCGCCAGAATTCGAACCCACGGCCCACAAGCCTATGACTGTGACCGGGGAACGCTAACCGCTGGACCACCAGGATGCTAAAAGCAGTCCTAGACTTTGTTATATTTCACACAAAGCCTGTTCAACGAGCTTATGGCGCCGTGAACCTCTAATGGGGACCACCCGCATCACTTAGGTGGTCAGAGTAACGTTTTACCAAATCCGGCTTCGAAACACGTTACTCTGACCACCTAAGTGATGCGGGTGGTCCCCATTAGAGGTTCACGGCGCCATAAGCTCGTTGACCAGGCTTTGTGTGAAATATAACAAAGTCTAGGACTGCTTTTAGCATCCTGGTGGTCCAGCGGTTAGCGTTCCCCGGTCACAGTCATAGGCTTGTGGGCCGTGGGTTCGAATCCTGGCGGGTTGAGGTGTTGATTATATATATATATATATATATATATATACTGTATATATATATACTAAACATAATTAATCATGTTTTCGTCACAATGTTTAATGTAAGGTTATGATATACATATAAATATAGTTAAACTGTATTGATAAATTATGAAACATATGATTGTTCTTTAGCTCTATCAAATAAATAAATAAATAAATACTTTCTCTTATTACAACATTCCTGTCCTACTTTTTCAATAGCATTGTTGGTGGCAACCACTTAGACATCTGCTACTACTCTAGTATCTAAAACCTGACGATCTCAATTGCTATTCAGATATGGGTTCTCCATGTCACTCATTGATTTACAAGTAAATTAACATGACGGAGGAAAGTTATCTGAGTCCCTGAAAATAATAAAGAATGTCGTGCCATCTGCGGTCCGGTTGCCGTCCACCTCAGCAAAGCAGTTGGACTTTCAGTCAGGCCAACTTCTCCTTCCTAATCCTTCAAACAGGTATTAGTTTGTTCGTGGCTTTCATCCAGGGACATTCTTTAAAAGGGCCGGCGAGACTTTTCATTGTAAAGTTGGCCTTGCAAAACTCTGAATATACATCTGGGTGCCTCCCGCGAAGTGTTGCCATATCTCTCAGGTGTAGTGCAACAGCTCGAGCATAGTTGTGGTGATTCATAGCATAGAACAGCCATTGGAGATCAGACAGGGCATCTACATGCAATAGAAAGTTGCCATGACGGACCTCTCGATCCCAAACCATGATACCCATTTCTATCTTCAGTACCAGCTCCCAAAACTTGAACTGGGGGCTTGTTGTCGCTTGTGTGGTGCACCAGTCATCAAACAGGGGTTTTTCTGCATCATCAACATGAACAGTGCAGGCATCATAAGCTTCTTGTCAGAGTATGTACTGCACAAGCTGTTAATTGATGAGCACGAGCTGTTTTCCTTACATGCACTGCCTTGAGGAACTAATTTGCTTATGTTATGGCCTGTACCTAGCCACTCCCATCAAGCAGGTCGCCAAGATAATTCAGGATGGCCATTTTTATGTGTAGTCCACCTAGCATGACTACGTATGAGTCCTCCCCATGAGTGTGGGGCCAGGCCCATTGAATGTCCTTCTTTAGCTATTTTTTAAAGAAGCTGGTCGCAGGCAATTACTGGAATTTGTCTTGGATTGAGTATGCTGATACCCTGTCTAACCACATCCATTGAATGCTTTATCAGTGCAACTGATTTAGAGTCATCAGGAAATAAGGGCACGAGTGCACTAGTTGCTGCCTGTCCATGATCACAGTTGGTGTCCACATCCTGACAAAGCGACTGGCATGGTATGCAGCCCACGATACATGTATGTTTTCATCTTCTTGTTTGGATTCCTCTCTAATGTTACCCACTTTCGGCATCTCGGACATCGATGAAGAGATTCAACATCGGATAAGATGTGTATCTCAAGCCTTTGGCAGACTCTGTGCCCGTGTCTTCAGCTTCCTACAGCAGTGGTCCTCCCCACCCTGCTATATGGCAGCGAGACATGGGTCACATATAGGAGGCACCTCAAGGCACTTGAAAACTTTCACCAACATAGTCTACGTTCCATCCTCCGAGTTCACTGCGAAGACAAGAGAACAATGCCGGTATTCTCGCTGACACCAACTGTAGGAGCATCGAGGCTACCTTTATCCATGAACAACTTCGCTGGATTGGTCTTGTTTCCTGCATGGTCGACAGTAGACTGCCAAAGCAGCTACTTTACAGTCAGCTAACGAATAGTAAACGTACCTCTGTCAGGCAACTGAAAAGGTATAAGGATAGTCTTATGACAAACCTCAAAATTGCCAAATCGACCCCCTCACCTGGGAGACGATTACTCCACACCGTAACGATTGGAGGAGCACCACTCAAGGTGTTAATACTTTTGAGTTAACCCAACTGTATACCGAGGCAGACAAGCGCCAACGCCGGAAAGACGCTGCCACCGCCCCTCCCGCGCTAGATGTGGCCCTCCATATGTGCAACCTCTGTGAACGACTCTGCCGGTCTCGTATCGGCCTCTTTAGTCACCTCAGAACTCACCAACGGAGGTGTCATCCTTAACAACTCATATCATTGTTATATAACCGGATGATCGTCATACTCGATTTCGAGTGACAGCAAAGCAGTAGTAGTAGGTATCTGTGTTCTTCCGGCTATAAGAAACTTGCAATATCATATGTTACTGCCAATGAAGCGGTAAGTGTGCGACGTCTGGATAAGAAGGCCCGTACACGAGGACTCAATGGTGTTTAATGGTCAAAACCTGTCAATATAACGTTAATGTAACACATAACTCATGATTTGTGGATTACTGTACATGTTAGCTTCCTATCGTATACAATGGCAACAGCTTTTACTACATAGACTTAAGTGCAACGGGTTCTATAACTAGTGAGTGATACTCGTAATGCTCACAGCTCGACAGTGTGTCGTGAACTGCCCCACCCAGGACAGATGGTGTGTTTAGACCGATCAGTTGAGAGGTACTGCCGTCTGTTATCGTCCAGACTCGAGGGGCCCGGGCGACCATCGAGCCAATTCAGCCTAAGCCTGTACATATCCTGCTCCTCATTATGACGTGGGCTGGCTCACCATCGCCTCCTCGCTTAGTACACAACAACACTTTTCTCATTACTCTTATCACTCTCCCATAATTGCCCTCACCACTATTATCACATTAATTTGTGCCCCCTTCCAGTGGGCACAAATTGCGTGCCGTTTCAGCAGACCTGCTACCATCAACACTGTTATCCCCACTCCTTCAACTTAACTAGTTAACTCTGTTTTCATATCAACTATTTTTCCGTGTTACCATTATCATAACACTCACATGTTGTCATAAATTGCACCATTACCGCTCGCACAGTGCGGGCAGCAACAACCAGTATAAGTGTTTAGTGATGGATCTCTTGCACCAACTACTACAATATTATATTCACTGCTCCGACTGCCTTTCTGGTTCTTATCTATAATCGTAACACAGTTTCTCGTGAGATATCCTGGACACCCACAAATGAAAATCATAAAAAACAGATCAGGGTTCGCAAGACTACATAACCAATATGATCTCTTGAGTCCATATCCAAATTAAGCCCCAATATATTGTTTTGAATAATTTGTAGTTGGCTTTTTAGAATTTGTGTTAAGACAGAATAGCACAATGAGCTATAATAGACCAAGTGATATTGTAGGAGAGCTTTTAGCGTAAGGTCACTTGAGCCTCTCAGTACTATATTGTGCTTTACTGTATCCTATATCATTTAACTATACCCGATATCATTTAACTGTACCCGATATCATTTAACTATACTCTATAATTATCATTTAACTATACCCGATATCATTTAACTATACCCTATATCATTTAACTATTCTCTATAATTATCATTTAACTATACCCTATAACCATTTAACTATACCCTATATCATTTAACTGTACTCTGTAATTATCATTTAACTATACCCTATAACCATTTAACTATACTCTATAATTATCATTTAACTATACCCCATGTTAGGAAACGGTGTTGGTAATCATAATAAGAATGGTAATAATAATAATAATAATGGCAAATACTAGCATAACATAGGTACACAACTCCATCGACTGAATAAAACCCATACTAGCCAGTCAGTCGGCCAATTGTAAACCAAGGTGAGAATGTTCAACCAGTCAACGGTCAGGGAGTCAGAGTGTCATCCCTCCAAACCAGTAAACTGTAGGGAAAATTGGTGAAGTTTTTTTTGTTGTTGTTTTTTTAGGCACTCCCCCCCCCCCCCCCCCCCCCTACATCCTGTGCAAGGTGAAGCGCAGAAGCGCTTACAGCGCCCATCTGGGAAGCATGCTAAGTTCATGCTTGCCTTAATGTCTCATGAGTTAAGGGCGTAGAAGCCTGAAGGGTCATAGGTTTTTTGTCAAGGGCGTAGAAGCCTGAAGAGTCATAGGTTTTTGTCAGCAAGTTATTGGAAGCTCCAACAACTTGTCTCTGAATACGAATTCGCAACTTTTCGATTTACAGCAGGTACCTACTTTACTGCTAGGTGAACAGGGACCAGGGGAAGCTGGGAAGTGTGTCCGAACAACTTTCCACCTTCTTTTTGGGGGTTGTTTACTTGTCTTGTCAAGTTGTTGGGTTACTCGACACGGAACAGAGGTGATGAGTGCTGGAAGGGTGAGTGGAGTAGTCGCAGGACTTCCTTCCCTCAGCCAAAGCGCATGGGTTAGAGTACCCTTCACGTATATTGTTGATTTGTCTGTTATGTTCAATTTTCAATTCAGTTTCAATATTTGTTCCTTCCTAGAGGAACCGGGATCCTAGTGCTGTCACTAGGCACCCCTGTACAATAACACCAGATGCATCTGGCAAGTGACACAAGCATATATAAATATTATAAAGGGGCTTATTAAAGCCTAAGGAAGGAAGGATATTCTTTTAACACATTATCAATATTATTTACATAACATCTGGCCAGTATGGGGAGGATCATCGTGTCTCCGTCAGGGGGTCGTGGAGTGGTGGTCCAGCAGGCGTCACGGAAGCGTTGTGTGTGGGGACATCTTAGAAGGTAGTGGATAAGGGTGCGGCTGTCGGGTCTTCTGCATAATGCACAAGAGCGTTGCTCAGGGGATGCGGGGATACCAATCTCCCAAGCAAAGTCATACCCAATGATGATACGGGCAGCAATCACGTCTCTTTTCTGAGACCCTTTCCCATAGACATACGAGAGGTCAGGGAGTTTACGGAGAACGTCGTACCAGGTGGGCGGGGAGTCCAAGGGGGTGGCTGCCTCCCGAGCTTCTCTCTGTTTGCGGCGAATTTGGGTCCTAAGCTGTAAAAGTGTTAGAGGAACAACGTAGTCAGGTGTGGCCTTGTTGCAGCCAGTCTTGGTAAGGCCATCTGCTGCCTCATTCCCCAAGATACCGACATGACTGGGTATCCATAGGAATGTCACAGGACGGCCTGCATCCTGAAGTGTGGATGTTAACCCTCGTATTCGGAGGATGAGGTCCTTATTTTCCCATGATCCAAATGCGATATCGTCGAGAGCAGACCTGGAATCGCAGCAGACAAGCAAGGGGCAGAAGCCATCGGCTTCTTCCTCAGCGAGAAGGGCAGCAAGGAGGGCTATCGGTTCAGCCTGAGTGGAGGATGCCCGGTCAGAAACTCTGAGAGACAGTTTGATAGGCTCAGGGTCATCAGGACGGGAGATGTAGACACCAGCCCCGGCCCTACCTGTAGCGGTGTCAACAGAGCCATCAGTGTAGAGCAGGGGTCACCAAACTTTTTTCACAGTGGGCCGGATAACTGAAAGAATGATGAGCGCGGGCCGCATAATCATTCTGTTCAATACTTGCAAGCCAGAACGAAAGCTCTGGTAACGTCAGAGCGTAGGCGGAGCTACCACGAGCCGGGGAAGGACTTGGGATCCGGCCCGCGGGCCGTAGTTTGGTGACTCCTGGTGTAGAGGATGACCCTACCTGGGGACTAGTGGGCGATCCTGGAGAGGTGGTATTTGCAGAGAATAACAGGGTTCACCTGGGATTTCGGGAGCGGTCCACCGAGGACAATCACTTCAGGTTGAAAATCCAGCCAGGGAAAAGGAGACGAACCAACAGCAGGGGTGACAACAATATCAGGCAGGAGGTCGTGTTCCTGAAGGGCTCGGATGAGTGACCCTCGCCACTGTTTTCGAGATGGAGGTCGGCCTCTGACAGCAGGAGTCAAGTTGGCTTGGACATAGTTGCCCCGAGGATTCCGGAGAATGGAAACGGTAGTTTTTAGGTAAAACTCCTGGACACGATCCTGTAAGGGGGAAAGACCAAGTTCGGTATATAGAGAAGTAGAGCGTGTCCACTGAGGGGCCCCAAAGAAGATACGAGCAGCTTTCCTCTGGATAACTTCGAGACGGTTGACAGCAGTCCGACTAATGTTGACGACGGCAGGGGCGGCGTAGTCGACACAGGAACGGACAAAGGACTTGTACATGGTGAGAAGTACAGGGATGGTGGCACCAAGGGAACCCCTGCACATGGTAGAGAGGGGAGCGAGACGCCGAAAGCATATGTCTCGAAGATAGCGGACTTCAGGGATCTGACAACGTGTGCGAGTTACATACACACCCAGGTATTTTGTCTCATTAACCCAGTCCAAGGGCGTTCCTGATAAGAGAAGGGGTGGGGGTACAACACGACCGTGCCACATGGCTTTTGTTTTCGCTGTTGAAAGAAGGAAACCAAGTGAATCACACTCTGGAGACCAGATCAAGGGCTTCCTGCATGCTGAGGTAGTCAGGGGCTTGGAGGAGGACATCGTCGGCATATCCTGAGTGGAGAACTTATGTCGGCCACGGGAGAGATACAATGGGGTGCATGATAGTGTTGAACAAGGTGGGACTCAGGACCCCACCTTGAGGAATGCTGAGGTTCATTTCTTGAACCGGAGATATAGAGCCTTCAACGCGAACCCTGGCCTGACATCCAATGATGTAAGAGGCGATCTATCGAAGAAGTCTCCCTTTAACCCGTAACCGCACAAGTTCAGCTAAAATGAGGGCAGGCTGAGCCATATTAAAGGCTCCCTTGATATCAAGGAAGACGGAGACGCGGGCAGTCTGATTGCAATAAAAGGAAGCCATGAAGTGTGGTGTACTGCGATGTTGTATGACACCATTGAGTTGTGGAAGCCGCCTATGGTGTGAAGAAGGCGACGATGGAGTATCCTCTCCATCATTTTGCAAACACAGGAGGTAAGACTAATGGGTCGATATTTCCCAGGATCTCCCGGCTTAGGGATGGGGATAATAGTGGCATTTTTCCAGTTAGACGGGAGAACCCCATGTTCATAAGACATATTGTAGAGAGCGAGCAAGGGGCCGTTAGGAATATTACTACAGGCGTTGAGGACGGAGTAAATTATCTGATCATCCCCAGGAGAGGTGTCTTTTCTAGAGTGACGAGCACTGTCAAGCTCGAACTATGTGATGGGATGATCAGTGGGGGCAGGGGAGGTAAGAGCAGCACGAACAATAGGCTCAGACGCATCGATGCGAGCCTGCACTGCCTCCTGCATCGGATCTGTAAGTGCCTCAGGGGAGGAAGCTCGTGCCCAGTCCTCCATTAAAGAGCAGGCAAGGGAGGCGGGATCAGGGTGGGAAGGAGGCCTCCGTCGAGTACCCCGTATAGCATTAATCCGATTCCATACATAGGAAGGTGACGACTGGAACGATAGAGATCCCATGAAGGATAGCCAGTCAGCCTCACGAATCCGACGACGCTCCTGAGTAGCAAAGGAGCACCAGTTTTTTAAGTTTTCCCAGTCCTCTGGAGAGCGAGACCTCCGTATGGCAGAGTGGAGATCACGGGTTACCTGCTGGAGATGCCTCATGGCAGGGACACGATACCAGTAGTTGGTGGCACTTCTGGGGTGATGGGGAGGGCGTGGAGGGGCAGCGCAGTTAACAGAGTCATACACGGCATCAACAAAATCAGCACTGTAAGAGTCAAGGGACTGAGGGACAACATAGGAATCCGCCCAGGTAGAAAGGTATTGGGTAAAGGAAGGAACAGCATCTTGTGTGAGACGAAGGCGAGGGGATCGATAAGGAGCTGATGTAGGGGCAGAGAAGGAGAGCCTGAGATGGGTAGTAACGGCAAGATGGTCACTATACAGAGCAGGCTCGGTGCAGACGGTAGGATGAAAGGAGGTATGACCGTTTAATAGAAAGCCAACATCAAGGAAACTATGGGGGAGGCGAGTAGGATCGTCAGGGCAAAGAAAGCGAACATCATCATCCCCATTAAGAAACTGTGAGAGATGTGATTCGTTAAGGGTACATGGCGTGGGATAATCTGGAGTAAGAGTGGGATGGCGGGCATTAAAGTCGCCAAGAACAATAGTGGGAACCCCATCATGGAGGTTGTGAAGAACCTGGGGCCAGAGAATCACTCTTGAAATGAACATTGACTATACGAAGGGTCCGGTCACCAAGGGTAAGGGAGACAGAAAGTAATTCAGGCAGGGGTCCAAGTGAGTCAGACAAACAGATGGAATGGTGTTACGCACAAGGGTGAGGAGGCCAGTCGACATTCAGGTTTGAGTTATTTATTTTAGGATGTTTATCAGCCCACCCTCTAACTGCTCTCTGAAAGCAAGCGCTACTGCTGGATCCTCCAGACGCTTGGTGTTAAAACCTCTTCTGGGGGGCTTGTTACCTTCGCCGTTTTGGGCGACGTGAAGGGAGAGTTTGGCTCTGATGAGCCGATAATCTGTGTCACAATGGTCTGACCCATGCATTGCTCGGGTGATGAGGACAATGTTTGGATTGTAGGTGTTGCCACAAACCCTTGAACTTGTCGGCCTGCATAAACAAGGTATTTGTGATAGTGAGGTTGTGTTCAGCACGCTTGCTGAGAAGGAGTAGGCCTTTGGGATTACACTTGCCTATTTCATTTTTCCCTATGGTTCCCTGCCAAATGTCAGCATCTCTGCCAACTCTGGCATTGAAGTCACCAAGGAGCATAACCTTAGTTTCTCTGGGGACGGAGGTTAGCACTCTGTTGAGGTCGGCGTAAACGGCCTCCTTGACGTGACCCTCTGCATCCAGTGTTGGGGCATATGCTCTGATGAAGAGAGCATGACGTGAGTGATTCAGTGGGACTCGGAGCGTCATGAGGCGCTCGTTGACCCCAACAAGCATTTCAGTTAGCCTGTGTAGGATGCGTTGGCGGATGGCAAAGCCAACTCCATAATTATGGTTTCTCTCTACAGCAGGATTACCCTTCCAGAAGAAGGTATAGCCAGACCCCTGTTCTGTGAGTTAACCCTCGTCTGGGATCCGGGACTCACTAATGGCTTCTTTGTCGATGTCATACCTAGCCAGATCTTTTGCCACAAGGGCAGTTCTTCTTTCAGGACGCTCATTTGTGCCAGTATCCATACAGCGACAATAAAAGGTTGCAAAGTTTGTTTTTGTTTTGATATGTGATCATGATTGTGTTTTCGACAGCATAAGGATGACCATATTGGGTGCAGTTGCCCAGCCAGGTAGGTTCTTTAGGCAGACTATGTTTAGGCACCTTTTCTAGCTCCCTCCCCATGTGGGGTGAGCAGAGTGGCTGCTCGAAAGAGCTGCTCAGTCACACAAACAGGACCGGATTGCACTGCTGCCTAGATCTCAGTGTATAAACAACCATCTTATCTGTGCTGCCCATGTGCATTGTTTGCGACTAGAGACTCCCGGCAGTCCTCTCTGCCTGTTTCCGTCGCCACTCGTCCGTCGCCATAGGACTTTTGGGGGTATAGGGGTTTTGATGTTGATGATAAGTATGATAAGCTGGATGATGGCCATGCTTGAGTTGATTATTGTGGTGAAGCAGGAACACGGGCTGCAACCACACATCTTGTCTTTCCCTTTTCCTGATCCAGTGGTGCAAGTGTTGCAGCGACTTGGGAGAGGGAGAGTTGCAATGTACTGCCGATAGCCCAGTTTGTTGGGTTTCGCCTTAGTAGCCTGTCCATCATACTTTGCCTTCGTCCTCTGGTGTAGTCGCTGGGTTCTCATGGTGGTCACCTCTTCCACCTATACCACCGTTGTGGTGTCTTGTTGGAACTCTGTAAGCATGTCTGCCTGATGCGGGGCTCCACAGCAGATTTTTCGTTCGGGGTTTGCTCCCGTAGCCTTACAACTGCCAAGGTTAATCTGCAAGGCAGCGGAACAGTGGCTGGTAAGCGCCATGACGTGTCCACCTGTTAGTGGGCCTATGCGCCGTCCTTCTGGAGCCCACCACTACTCCGAGATCCCCTGCTGGTCTAGCCTGGGCCCACGAGGCACCCAGTTACCGTGTGTTGCCCACTTCCTGAACGCTCGCCGTACTGGTCGGACGTGCAGGTCCCTCTCCTACACCTCCCTGGCTAGACACGTACTGTCATGGCTGACGGAAGAGCTTCAACGAGCAGGTCTCTTACTAAAATGACGGAATTGGGTGGTGGATACAGCAGACACAGCAATGTAGCCCAGGGTACTGCTGGAGGACTGTTGACGGATTTGCAGCTGTCTAGCAGCAGTGAATGTGAAGAACAAGAGCCATTTAAAGTTGCGAATAGCAAAAAGAAGAATAAAAGGAGGAATAGAGATGGTATAAGCAGTGAAGATAATATTTCCCACTTGGTGGATAAGCGAAAGAAAATTGATGGTGTGAGTCATTCTTCAACCATAATCAGTACAACGAGTGTAAACCCCATTGATGGTTTAGATGGCAGCAACTCATCAAGGAGGCCACGTCTTTACTTCCCCAAGAATAATGGCATGGATTTTCATGATAAGGTAAAGTGGTCAGTGAGACTCGCTCAGCGCCATCAAGGGTATCAAGTGCTCTTTAAAGAAGGTAAACATATTCCTTATATTACTGCGCAGTCGTGGCGTGACCACCCAAGGGAACAGACTTGCCCATAGGTGCTCTTGGCTTCCCGATCGTCCCACCAAGGTCCCCTCTGCCGGCACGTTTTGCCAGCATAGGGGGTCGACATAAACGTCCCAGGCGAGGCTCTCTCATAGACGCAGACGCAGACACCTCTGATGCTGATGCCATTACCAACTCGCCTGGCCAAACTGAATCCAACACCCTTCAAGAGTCAGACCCCAGTGATTATGACAGTGACGCTAATGTTTCTATGGGAAACGCTAGCCACAGTGGAAACACCAATGCCATGGACCCTATCACCCTGCCCTCTGCCAAACAAACAAGTAAGCTGAATCTCCACTTCCCCAAGGACTCTCTGAAAACTGTAGAGGAACGCTTTAACTGGATGATGAAGTACTGCAGACAGCACGGTTTCAGCATTGAATTCCGACAAGGTAAGAACCGGAACTTTATCAAGTGTCAGACTCCTGAGGCCTATGAAACACTTAGTACTGTTGGCTTTGACGGGGTCGTCCTGCTGCCCCCCCCCCCCCCCCCCTGTAGACGCGGATGAATGTTGCCACATCCTAGTGAAACGTTTCCCCTTATACGCTGACATCGAAGATGCGCGTGACTTTAACTCTAGTATACTGAGTATACGTCGCCATTACCGGGGGAGAGTTCCACAACCCGCTGTCATTGTCAAGTGGAAGGGAAGGGAGTGCCCAACCACTGAGAACGCCCACCCACTCTTACCCCCACTGTATGCAGAAGCCTATCATCCTGAGCCTGCATTTTGTGTTGTCTGTTCTCATTGGGGTCACAACTTCACTGCCTGCTGTCGTCGTGATCGGCCGAGATGTCGCTTCTGTTCACGTAACCACAACTCCGCCGCCTGTGCCCAGAAAATCAAAGACCACCTTAATAGTGGTGGGGTGGGCTATGTAATTAATCCCAGATGTTGTAACTGTGGCGGCCGGCACAATGCTGACTCACGGCAATGCCCCAATCGCCCGTCTGTCCCAGGGGAAAAGCCTCCCCGAAGGCCAAGTCTACCACAACGCCCCCCCCCAGTCTTCCGGCCCCCCCCCCCCCTGTGTACCCTGTGTCTCCAGCAACGCCTTCTTCAACAACACCTGCCTCTGCCTGGCCTCATCTGGCTACAACACAGCAGTCCCGGCCGTCCCCATAGCTCAACTACCACTGGGCCTCCTCCCCGTCTCTACTCTGAGGCTGTCAGGCCTTGCGCTCCCACCGGTGTCCCCCAACAACCCCCCGCCAGTGACATGACACAGATCATATCCCTCTTCCAAGAATTTACCAACCGTATTGAAAAACTCTTCGCTACACTCTGTACCACCATCTCCCACCTACTCCTGCCCTCTGTTGCCACCCAGTTACTCCTCTCCGCTGGTTTGACACAAGCTCTTGGTCCCCCTGTGAGCCCCCCCCTGCTCACGGCCTACTCCACCGCTGGCGGCCTTCACTACTGGTGTAGTGCCTACCGGGCCTGCCCTGGTGTGTCCTGCTGCCCCCGAGCGAAGTCCTGCCCCATCCTCACAACACTTGGTGCCTCAACCTGTCCACTACCCACCGAAAGCCGCGCCCATGTCTGTGCTGTCTCCACCAGGGCTACCTGGACCTGAGGACACCACCCCCGGCTACCTGTACCCCACCGACATGTCGACGAACACACCATCACAATAACACTAAAAGGTGTGTCCCTCAATGTTGTCAGTGCCTATGTGCCTCCCCACACCCCTACTGTACCTGTCCCACCACACCATATCACCTCCACCCCCACTGTACTTCGCCACGCCTAGTACATTGGCAACCCTGAGCCTGGCCGCACTGTTTGTAAACTTTGTGGTCAACAGACTCTCACACCCTCTTTCACCACATCCTCATCTGCCCTATGACCTCCCCCCTACAGGGGTGGCACCTCTTCCCTCCTTGACCAGATATCCCTCCTCCTAGTGACAGGTCTGGCACTTGACATTATTAGTGACCTGCCACATTTTGCCATAAACAGATAAATTGTACCGGGAATTTTCCCCCCACACACTCATCATTGTCACTTTATGTAACTTGCTGACAAAACCCCTGACCCTTCAAGCCTTTTACGCCCTTAATGCATGAGTCATAAAGGCAAGCATGAACTTAGCATGCTTCCCAGTTGGGTACTGTAAACGCTTCTGCGCTTCACCTTGCACAGGATGTAAGGGGGTGCCCAATAAACTAGCCCCCTCCGGGGCAATCTGTAAATCTTATATTACTGTGAAGGATGAGGAAGCAGTTAGAGATCTAACTACAGAAGGTTTTGAGAATGTAGTGATGGGAAATGTCCTAAGATCATTCTTTTTTATTATCCTGTTTACCTTGACCCCGAGGATGTGTTGGCTGACGATAGATTTTTTGGGGCCAAGAGACGTGTAATTTGATTTGATGGAGAACTAGTACCTAAGCCGCAGCTAATTGCGCTAATCAAAGGTTCAGCGCCAGAGAAGGTCTTTGTGAGGTGTGTGGGATATAAACGGGTTGCTGTCTACAACGAATCTCCAGTAATATGCTATAAGTGTTACAAGTGGGGGCACATGGCGTGGAAATGCCATAATGATTTTCGATGTTGATTCTGTGGAAAAATGCATGAATCTAAGGTATGTGGAGATAAAATTACGGCAAAGGAGAAAATTACACCAAAATGCTGTAATTGTGGGGGGGGGGGGGGGGGGGCTCACAATGTCAACTCGTGGGTGTGTCCTAAAAACCGAAAGTTCATCAATTGCAATCACGAGCTCAGTCCACTAATCAAGAGGATAAAGGTGACGCTGTAAGGAGCGATGTTGTAGGGGCATCAAGTGCTGTAAATGTGTGGGAAAAGCAGGACATAGGTAACGGGGACAATAACCTTACAGCCCCTAACATTCTAGTAGAACTCCCTAAGGAGATTGATGATCTCAAACAAGCAGTATTGGATATCAAGAAATGCTTGGTGAATCTTGTGCCATATAGTGATGTTGCTCTTGTTAATAAAGATAGTTCAAAAGAAAATGAAACATTAGTAGAGATGGAATCAAATATTGTGGATAGCAATCTAGAGGAAAATAGTAATCATAGTCAGTTAGGAAATAGAGTTGGTTCGGTTTCTAAAGGGAATGTAGTAAACAAGGGAATGATTGGTGACCTGACGAACATTCTTGACTCTGTTTTGAAATATATGGAAAATCCAAGGGACGACGTCAAAAAGAATGTTCTTGTTTCTGTTAAGAATATGAGGGGGAAAATTTATTCTAATGGATCATTATGTCAGCTTAATTTCCTGGAATGTTAATAATTTGAAAAAAAGGTTAACGGATCTCCATGCATATGTTCATTCTAGTAGTATTGATGTCATAGCTTTGCAAGAGGTTGGGACAAATGGAAAATCATTGATTATCCAGCTCCAGTTCTTACTCAGGAAAAGATCTTAGGCCATTAGAGCTTATTCAGAATGAAGCAATGAGGATTGTGCTTGGTTGTCCAAGGACAACAAGAATAGAGATTATGAGGATTGAGCTAAATGTCCCGAGCATAATACACAGAATTAGGGAGTTGACTGTCATTTCTACTCTAAGGCTTATTAGGCGTGGTGATGGGTATCTCAAGTCTGCTGTTGATAAATTTACTAATGCAATTACTAGTAATTTTAAGATGAATATTTATACTAAAAAACTTTGTCAGATGTTGTGTGAATATCATATTGTAGATTTGTGTGCCTTTGCCAAACAAAGTTTACTTGAAACCTTGTTTCTTAGATAGTGTATCTGTAAGAATGGATAAGCTAGAGTTTAAAAAAAAAAAAGAAGAAGAATGTAATCCTTTTGAGTTACGGCAAATATTCCTTGAGAAAATATCTGAGTACCATAAGGAAAATGTTATTCATATGTACTGTGATGGTTCAGTTAATGGGAATCGGGCCGGATGTGCTTTGTTATTTGGGAATTTTTTAAATATGGTATTAGTGTTCAAGAGAGAATATCCAAGAGAATTGGGGATAGAAGTCCTGCACCACAGCTGAACTTTATGTGAGGAAAAAGACAGTTTTTGAGTTTGTTGACAGTCAAAGAGCTCTATTTGCACTAAATTCTAAAGTGCCTCTTGATGATGATTTTGTTTTATAATGTAAGAAGTGTATTCATGATATAAAATCACTTGGATATGATGTTAGTTTTATGTGGATTCCATCCCAGTGTGGTATTTATTTGAACGAGGTTGCTGATGATTTGGCTAAGCAAGGGTGTGGCAAAGAAATTGTAGAATACGATTGTATTTTGGGTATTAAAAGAATAAAATCTGGAATGGTAAAAATCCGACAGCAATGGGAAATGGACAATATTCGGAAAATTTTGAACAACGGCAGTAGTAGTTAGAAACATTATGTTCGAGTTTTGAATTCTGCAAGTTCGGTTAAGTAGGATACATTTGTGATGAGACTACGCTTTGGATACAAATATTATTGGCAATATATTGAAGGAACTGACGGCATTCCTTGTAAACTGTGTGGCTATGTAAAGTCTCATACATTATATCATTACCGTGTGTCTGCTTTTGTAGATTTTCTTACTAATTTCAGATTCAGATTTTTCAGATTACTGGTTAGTCACCTCCTCCCCACCCAACAACACAAAAGATCCTAATGGGAATAAATTTATAATGGCTTTATTGGTCAAATCAACCAATATTCCGTACGTACAGTACAGTCACGGCCAATAGTTCGCTCCCTGTTGACGGGGGTAGTTGTGTTTACAACCAGACTTTTAAAAAAATTGAGTCACAACGGACACTGCACTACAATACTTGACTGGGAGTTGTGGGGGTTAAAGTAACTAATTCCAATATTATAAGTTAATTTTACCGCCTCGCCTCCTCGTCGAGTACAGTGGTGCGGTGTCCTTCGTGACTCCTTTTTTATTTTTAAGTCTGGTTATACACACGACGACGAGCCCCGTCAACGGAATAGGGTGGGTCTCCAAGCTTTCCCTGACTACCGTCTGGTGCGGGTGTACTGTTGTATCTCATTTGGGTCTTTATTGTCTATGCACATGCTGAATCAAGGTGAACTTACACGACAGTTAACTGAATATACATCTACTTACATACCCTTCAGCGTTCGCTTGAGTGCTGACAACAGCTCTCCGTGCTGTAGTTCCACTCTGTGGCGCGGCTCTCCATCAACTGATGTGTGATGTAAATTCCGGCGTATCTGTTTCTGTACTTGCTCCCCCCACTGCGCAGGGTCGGGTACGATTCAGCGCCACAGTTTCAGCGCTAACACTAACCTAACCTAACCTAATCTAACCTAACCTAACCTAATCTAACCTAACACTAACATAAAATAACTAGACAGACGTAGCAAAACCATATTATATATCTCTTTCTCTCTCTCTCTCTCTCTCTCACTCTCACTCTCACTCTCACTCTCAATCTCTTTCTCTCTCTCTCTCACTCTCACTCTCACTCTCGCTCTCAATCTCTTTCTCTCTCTCTCTCACTCTCACTCTCACTCTCGCTCTCAATCTCTTTCTCTCTCTCTCTCTCTCTCTCTCTCATTCCTCTCATTCATAGCACCAAATATTAATAAGTTGAAGACAACATAATATAAATCTAGTGTAGTATACAGTATTATACCACGTTAATGAAAGACAGATTGTTTCCGAGTTGAACGGAATAGCACAGGCACTGAAACGGCGGCGCTGAATTGGGCCATCCCCCGCTGCGCATGTGTCCGATAATCAGATTCACTAAGCATTCGCTTTTCAAGTGTGCATTCATCAAATTACCATCCTCCCTTGCCTGTCTCCTGTAAGGCTATACAGTACATTAAATTTAATTTTGAAATTAAAACATGTGATAAGGCTTTAGAATTAGGAATAAGAACATCCAAGGTCTATAGAGGAGGTCTGCCTACACCTGACCCAAAATGCGACCCAGCTCTCGCATGACGTCTTGGAGTGAACAGGTGGAGAGAAATCGACTGCAACCACTACTGTGAAAACAGGTGTCCTCTGTTACATAATGCCCGCTAATAGTGCAGTATTTTGGTGTATTTCTTTGTTCAAACGAGAGGGAAATATACACTTCATACATTTTCTAAAGATGAAGAACTTAGATACAAGTGGATTAACCTCTACAAGAGAAAAGACAACACCGGTAGTGCTAATGCCCGGATGTGTAGTCCGCATTTTAAACCAACTGCCTATGAGAGAAACATTCAAGTATCATTTACTTGGGCTACCAGTACCAAAATCACAAGTAAAATTCAAAAGCATGTTGATCAACCCTTTTCTTACAACTAGCAAAAGTGAACAATTTGTAATAATGTGTTTGTGTTGTATTATTAAGAGAACAATATAATAAAACCTGGAATACATCGACATGAAACAGTGAATTAATGTTGGGAATAAAGTAGATAAGGTTGTGGGTTTTACCGTGATAATGCTGCTTAGTTTTATTGTTCTTACTGTAGAATGGAGACGAATCCCTTTGAATTGGTACTGAGAAGAATAAGTGAAATAATTCTGGATCAAAGAAATCTCTAATATGCATACTGAATAAACAAAAACTTAACTTGAATTCCCCAGAAAGACTGGTAATGCGCGGGGACACAAGACTATTAAAGTGACCGGTAAGGACTAGTAGAAAGTATCAATGACACAGATGGGGTAACCTGCTTTGCACTAGGCGAGTACAGTGCATCTGTTCCCAAGAGATTATACAGTAGAGATACCCGCTTCCGGTGGACACAATATTTTAACTATTACACATGAATATATGCATTCTTCATAACTTTACAAAACAGATTGCAGTAACGATTCGGTAAATAATAGAAAAAAACAAGCAAACAGATCTCTGCGGCCTGGTATTGTTGTGCTGTATAATTTCAGTTTTCAATTTCAATAGTTTATTCCTTGATAGAGGAAGCGTGATCCTAGTGCTGTCACTAGGTACCCCTGTACAATGACACCAGAAGCATCTGGCAAGTGTGACAAGTATATACAGTATAAATATCATAAAGGGGCTTACTAAAGCCTAAGGAAGGAAGGATATTCCTTTAACATATCATCAATGTTATTTACATAGTATCAGGCCAGTATGGGGAGGATCATCGTGTCTCCGTCAGGGGGTCGTGGAGTGGTGGTCCAGCAGGCGTCACGGTAAGCGTTGTGTGTGGGGACATCTTAGGAGGTAGTGGAGAAGGGTGCGGCTGTCGGGTCTTCAGCATTGTTACCGCAAGCGGTACATAATTATGATGACATATAAACAAATGTTATGTTAGGCTGTAAGTCATGTCATGTTTATTGGGTGTGCCTGCCCATGTACAGTGTGTAGAGTATTGAGATGGAGGAAGATGAGAGACCTAGAGGAGGTGAGGTGTTGGGTGGTAGTAAGGGCAAACTTTGACAGTTTAAAGAGGCAGCTGAGAGAGGGGGGTGTCGCGCTTGGCCGTGAACCTGACAGATGACACCCACCTGATAACGAGATCTGAGATTGCCGAGTTCCACGACAATTTAAATAGTGAGTTACTTAATGTACAAAGGCAGAACATACCATATAAAAAACTCAGATCAGACAACAATGACCCTAAATGGATAAATAATTATTTAAAGAACATCATTGGCCAAAGGAAGGCTACAGGTAGAAGGATAAATCGTGGCGAAATTCACCTCCGGGACTATTATAGGATATTGGCGAGTAGGGTTAAAACCGAGATAAGGAAAGCAAAAAGGAATAATGAGGTAAGGATAGCAAGGGAGGCAAAGACAAACCCCAAAGGATTCTACCAAATGCATCAAACTAAAACACGAGAAAAGATTGGACCAATACGGTCAGACTCCGGCGAGCTCACTGATAACGACGGAGAAAAGAGCAATAATTTGAATAAATATTTTTCAACAGTTTTCACCACCGAAAATTTAAACATGATACCAGAGGCACCGACTCTATTCAGAGATAGTGAAGAAAACAAATTAAGTGAGATAGTAGTGACTAGTAACGATGTTAGTAAGCAAATAGACAAACTAAAGCCTAATAAGTCACCTGGTCCCGATGAGATATTTGCCAGAGTATTAAAGGAATGTAAGGAAGAGCTTAGTATGCCCTAAGCAAAGTTGTTTAACATGTCAATAAAAACAGGTGTAGTACCAGAATCCTGGAGGATAGCGAATGTAATACCAATTTTCAAGAAGGGGGATAGATCACTATCCTCTAACTACCGCCCAATCAGCCTAACATCAATAGTAGGCAAATTACTGGAAGCAATCATTTCAAACTCTATTCCAAATCACCTGGAGAAGCACAGATTGATCAATGATTCCCAGCATGGCTTCACAAGCAGATGTTCTTGCCTAACTAATCTATTAACATTCTTTTCATCAGTTTTCGAATCCGTGGACGAGGGGCACAATTATGATGTGGTATATCTCGACTTAAGCAAAGCCTTCGACAGAGTCCCCCACGAAAGACTAATTAGAAAGGTAGAAGCTCATGGCATCAAAGGTGACATCCTTAAATGGATTAGGGCGTGGTTACAGGACAGGAAAGAGCTAGTGAGCATTAACGGCACCAAGTCCGATTAGAGCAACGTCACAAGTGGAGTTCCCCAAGGCTCAGTACTTGGACCATTATTATTTATTATATACATAAACGACATAGATATCGGTATTGACAGCAACATAAGTAAATTTGCTGATGACACTAAAATAGGACGTGTTATCAAATCTGACGAGGACTCGGCAAAACTACAGGAAGATCTAAACAAATTTTTCGAATGGTCTGAAAAATGGCAGATGAAATTCAACGTCGACAAATGTAAAGTACTCAGTATAGGAGATGTAAACAGGGAAACCAGATACCAGATGAACAACGATGCCATAGAGAAATCCGACTGCGAGAGAGATTTAGGAGTAATGATAAGTAGGAACCTTAAGCCAAGTAAAAAATGTGCTTTTGCTCGTAACGAGGCTAATAAAGTACTTGGGTTCATACAAAGGAGTGTTAGTTACAAGACTAGCGAGGTCATCCTAAACCTGTACCTTGCTCTTGTGAGACCACACCTGGATTACGCAGTTCAGTTCTGGTCACCGTATTACAGAATGGATATAGAATCCTTGGAAAGAATTCAGAGGAGAATGACAAGACTAATCCCGGGCATTAGGAACCTTGAGTATAGAGACAGGTTAAAGCATCTTAATTTGCACTCCCTTGAGAGACGTAGAGCGAGGGGCGACCTGATAGAGGTGTATAAGTGGAAGGCAGGGCTAAACAAAGAGGACATTACAAAGGTACTCAAACTATCCAACCAGGAGCGAACTCGTGACAATGGTCTTAAATTAGACAAATTTAGATTTAGGCGTGAAATAGGTAAACACTGGTTTGGAAACAGTGTAGTGGATGAATGGAACAAGTTACCAAATATCATCATTAACTCGAATACGCTGAATTGCTTCAAACATAGGTTGGATGCTCATATGAGCAGTAGGGTTTGGGTGTAAACCGGACTGCCCAGTATGGGCCAATAGGCCCCCCTGAAGTTTCCTCCATTCTTATGTTCTTATGTTCTTAAAGGAGCTTGTTTTGTATAACCACCTGACTCAGCAGCCCTCACCCATCGAGAGAGGGTTGGTGAGGCGGCAGTTGAGTATCACTGTAGCTATTCAGACCACAGAGGGAACACCTAACCTGGTTTCTCTTGAGTTTTTCAACCCGTAAGTTTAACTGGTACTTATTGTGTACACAGGTAGACTGTGTCCTTTGCTTCGTTTATCACTGTGACGACATTATAATATGGAAACTTAAGTTCTCATTATAAGTGTTAAGATTAGACTGATTACATAGCTATCATTGTTATGTAAATACAAATTGGATTAGACATTTATGTGATTGCCTATGTATGTTTTATGTGAAATACTAAAAGGAATTGTATCCAACAGGTTTGACCAAATTATAATGTTTGAGTCCAACGTTATAAGTTTCAATAAATCCTCTAATCGCCTGATTGGCGGTTATAAGCATAATGTACAAGAGCGTTGGTCAGGGGATGAGGGGATACCAATCTCTGCTGTATAATGAATTGGTAATTCGTCAGCCTCTGGCAACGAATTTTCGGGGCCCCCTTCCCCCTCTCTCTCTCTCTCCCTCTTCTCTTACTCTCTCTTTGTTTATCTGTATCTATATACCTGGCTGTTTGCACTGTATAGACAACTGTGCGTACAGTTATAAAATTGTGACCAAGTCTCAGGTTGCTGATCTGACTTTCTGCCTCATTTACACACAATTGCAGGGTCTCAATTGTTTCTCTTACTTCGACAACACAACATACATAGAGCATTTCTCACTTTTGATCTTTTTTTCATTTTTGTATTTCTTTATGGTTCTTTATTATTATTATTATTATTATTATTATTACATTTTCGCCGGCAGGCCCCGATGTGGGTCAGTGACCTGTGCCTGGGTGGACTAATCCCCGTAAAATATATATATATATATATATATATATATATATATATATATATATATATATATATATATATATATATATATATATATATATATATTTTAAGCTGTACTTCGTATTTAAAGACGTAGTTAAAAGTGAAATGATATTTATTTTCTTTCAAACTTTCCTTCTCTGGTGCTGCATACATATTCTGTATCTTTTTTTACTTTGACTTTTTTTCTCTTCACCACTGATCGGCTCGTTAGCCATTAGGCGATCGGTCACGTCTCTGTTCCGCACTGTTATTAAGTACTGGGCATGCACTGGCTCCTGAATGTATCTGAGCCTGCCCCAGTGTTGGTCAGGTTTGGTCTTGACGTTGATTTGTAATTAATTAATTTTGCCACTTACAGCGCCTAGTTTATTGTGCACCCCATACTTATCCTGTGAGCGGTAGCGCAAAAGCATTACAGAGTTGAGTTCACAAAGGGTATGTATAACTAACCCTCGTGACCAGGATATCATGGCATTGAATATTACAGAGTATTTCAAATGCATTGTTTGTTTAGCTCTGTACATAGAGGGTAATTGTATTAGTGCACACAACTCTGTTAGAAAGTCAAAACTATGTTTTTCTAGTGTATTTTTTGTGTGTTTTGATTGGTTTTGACCTTCATTTCCGTCGGAAATTGCCCGTTTTTTTAGTTATCGGGGGTTTGGGTGGGGCGTTTTCCGACAAAAATTATGGCTAAGCAAAAACAAAATACTCAGAAAGCACGAGTAAAACATAAACCTGACCTGACCTAACATAACCCTAACAATGATTTATAAATAAAAGTAACTTCCATGGCTGAAAATGGCACTTTTCTAAAAATGTTCCTTTGTAATCACTAACGGTGACGAACACCAACGTCTCTTCTTTGTCTTGGTATACTGCCCATTCTGGGGTCACTAATCCTAAGGGGATAACTTAAATCTACTCTTAATTTTAAGGTTGTTGCCACCAAACCCCCTGGACAGTATGTAGCTTGTTTAGGTAGCTGGCAGAGCAAGCCAGGCATTGGGTTGGGTTTTTCATTGACCAAATCGAGAGTGGGAAGAAGGGTGAAACATCAATCATGACTTAACTAATTTATTCCTTATAAAAACATATGGCATCCCGTCACAATACAAAAAGAGTTGGCCTTCACCAGAATAACTACTATTATGTTCATTACACTTCACATCAGTACACCTCGTTCGTCAAATAGCTACTGTTATCATCTTCATTCTTCATAACAACCATTGATCTCCTTACCTCGGTCACTCCTCCTTACCATAACACCCAACACATCAGACTGCACCACATGTTAGAGTATAGCACCACATGTTATATTATAGCACCACATCTCAGGTACACTCCACACCTACAAGTATGGAGCTCCTCGGTATTCTTCAGGTACACATACCAGGTACCTCGTTCACACACTACTCTTGCTAAGTAAATGGGATACTTCCCAGGTAATCATACCAGCACTGGTTCCACGCCTGGTATTCTTAAGTCGCTCCACGTGACGACTGCAAAACTTCTCAAGCACACAATTATGTTCTCCTATCCTGGGTGGTGATATGTAGGGTATCCACAGATTCACAGTGGAGGTGCATAATGGCCATAAGCAGAACACACCACACCCAGTGGGTTCCTCACAGTGGAGCAGTGGTGGTGGCTTGGCCGATGCTATGGACCGCACCTGTTTCGGTGAGAAGGCGGGCGTCACTGAGTATAATGCCTGAGGGGCTTTTATCACCACGCATTATTACAATTATATTACTTCAATTTATAACATTTGGCAAGGTTTTAAGATGTAAAAAACTGCTAGAAGTTTCTGAGTGTTGATGAAGCATGATGGAATTCACTAACCTGTTTCTGTGAGAAGGCGGGCGTCACTGAGGGCGATGCCTCTCGCCTCACACTGAACTAGGCCTACAGTTTCCAATTTTTAGTTTTCACTTTGACATTATTCTGGTTCTCACATAATTATACACTTTCCTATCTATTGTGACCTTATGCCTTATAATTAAATATCTTAATCCTAAATTACTTACTAAAGTAAGGGTCTGGTTTGCTAGTTCCTGGGGAAATTCATTGGGTTATAACAATACTCGGCACCTTACCATAGTTTCCCGTTTCTATCGTTTTCTGTGACTACAAGCACTATGGATTTGAATGTTATGTAGCGTGATATGAATTAAAGAGATATTAAGGATGACAATGATGTGCGAAGTATATTGAGGATAAGGAACGAGTTACTATAATGCCACAAATGTTGGTCTTGACGATATTTACATTCGTTCTTGCACTTAGGACACTTTACTGAGGTCGGGAGAACACCATGAGATCTAAAAAATTATATTGCTTGTTCGTTTTTTTCCTCAAAACTCGCAATCAGCTCCATATAATTGAAGTGACACCCATCGCAGACTTCCATGGTCGGAAATGAATTTGAATTCCGAAATATGAGAGACCCAAAATAAAAATCCAATTTGGTTGGGCTAAGAATACCGCAAATTAAACCACAAATCATTTTAATTGGTGGCAAAAAAAAAAAGCTTTTGATTGGCTACGTGACATGTGAGGGAACGCATGCACATGACAATATATGAAGGAAACACTCAGAGTGGGAGGATAGGTAGGCGATAATGGCGGAAGATTAATGGAAGAAAATAGAGAAAGATTTGACATGCGCTATCTCCGTTATTATACTTTTGCGACGGTAATGTAATAGAGGAAAAGTATCTTATAATTAGACGTCGTTTTCGAATATGATAATAGATTTGGAGTTGGAAAGTTGTGTGAACTAATACAAAAATACCTTTATGCGCATCTGCGTGAGTACAGGCGTGTGAGGCAGTATGCCTGGCCGCACACTTTGTTATTCACATTTGCGCGAGAGGTATTCAAGCACATTGTGTGTTTGGTTCTATACATGGGAAATGATATAGCTAGTGACTGCAAAAATGTGCCATTTCACGCACAGTGTGCTTGGACCTGTCCCTAAAAGATTCTATCTTCACACAGTCGAGGACGTAGTGTTCGAGTGTGTGGCCACATGCTTGACCACACACTTAAGATTTAGTTTTGTTCACATCTGTTTGAGGGATATACTGCCAGAGGTACTTATGTCCAAACCTTAATCTAGTAGTTACAACATTTTGTAAACTAGTGATCTTGTTACTTGCTCCATATACATGTTTCACTTGATACATTTCATCATGGTAAACTTTGGAGTGACGAGTGCCTGTTTGCACTTGTCTACTTAAGTCAAATTCATCAATCATTTCCTTCCTAATTACAGTTTTAAGGGTTCTTTTTGACAGACCCAAATTGTATTCAACAGAGTCTTTGTTAGACGCGAGTTTGGCGAGGGCATCAACTCTGTCATGTTTTATGAGGCCTATGTGAGAGGGGATCCACAACAGTTTGACCCTGACACCCCGGTCAACAAGGCACGCATATTTGTGTCTGGCTTCAGTAACAAGCGCGTGACAACTTGAGTCGAGGATGTCAAGTGCAAGTAGTGAGGATAGAGAGTCAGTGATGATGAGACTGTCAGTAACAGTGGTTTCAATGACTTTAATAGCTGTGAGTATGGCAACTAATTCAGTTTGTAGAGTGGATGCCCAGTTGTTAATTCTAACTCCTTTTTCAATTATATTACCATCAGGTTGAGTCACAACGATAGCACTTCCAGCCCTCCCACAGGCGGTGTTAAGAGATCCATCAGTGTAGATGGTCTGTGTGATATCATCAGTCTGCAGTGTGTGTATGTGTTCAAGAGCTCCCACTTTGGTAGTGTGTTGGAGATAAATACTTTGTATAATTAATCGCTTAGGCGGATATGTCGGTATTGTGATATCGATGGGAATTGTCCGTCAGGGTGGAAGGAAGCGCTGTTGTGTCTCAACTTGGTACAGATGATCTAGTCCAAACATCTTTATATGTGTAGCTGTAGTTTGGATCATTTAGATCAGGGGTGGCCAACCTTTTGTGTGATGTGATCTACTTTTTCCATAGTTACCCTGACGCGATCTACCAGCCTAATATTCACCCATTGCCATAAAATACGCAGATTCGTAGAGAGAGAGAGAGAGAGAGAGAGAGAGAGAGAGAGAGAGAGTAAACAAATAATATTTTTCAATAATTGTTATGATATATTGTTAACATGACAAAATCATAAACTTACTTTACTAATGAGATGGTTAGCACTGCATGTTGTCTGCCAGCTTTGTGTAATTAGGACTGTAGGCGGTGACTGCTAGCCTCAAGCAAGCATCCAGGTGTACATCTGACATTGTTGATCGGTATTTGGATTTGATGTGTTTCATGTGTGAAAAGGTTGATTCACAGAGGTAGGTTGATCAAAAAAATGCTGTGAGGTATATGGCACATTTTCTGACATTGGGATATTTTTCTTCACTGAGAAGGTTCCAGAAACTTCCTCCTGTTGCCATGGATTTGATCTGAATATCATTTTTAAGCTTCAGAAGCTCATTTTCGACTTCAGATATGTCCATGTTAAATACTGATGCCATTCTAGATGTAATATCTTCAACATTTGTGATTTTACCAAATGAAAAACACATATATGTTGCAACAGGTTCTATTGTTGCTATATCTTGAAACCGTCTGTCAAAATATGAGGCAAGGTTTTGTACCTGTTCAATATATCGAGTCCTGTCAAACTGGTCACAGTCTTTTCCTTGGTTTTCTAGTTCCGACATCATATTTCTGAAGTTTCGTAGTTGATGTTGATGCCGCTGCGAAGACACTAGTTTTAGTCTCTGCTTGAAAGCAGACACAGGACTAATCATGTCAACTATAGTTTTATCTTTCCCTTGCAGATCTAAGTTTAGTTTATTCAACATAGCAGTCAGGTCAACTGAAAAAGCTGAATCTAACAGCCACACTTCGTTGTGATCAAAAGGCCAATCTTTTGAGGCAATGAACCCACTGATTCGGCCAGCCACTGCAGGTGTCCCATCAGTATTTTTTGATACGAGCTTACTTACTGGCAACTGTGTACTATTAACAAAATCACTGAAAGTCTGAAATAAGTCTTCATCCCAAGTTTTTCCTTTTGATGGTAGGATTTCCGACAGTTCCTCTTTGGTACTCATGCCTTTAAACACCATTCTCATGAAAATCCATAATTGTGATGTATCGACCACATCAGTAGACTCATCAAATGGTAATGAAAAGAACACACACTCGCGTATGTCTTTATTCAGTTGTTCACACAAATCCTCAGCCATGAATTCACAGCGCCTCATGACAGTGTTTCTTGATAACTGAACATCCTTAATAGAAGACAGTATTTCAGACTTATTTTTGAAATTTTCAAACAGCGAATATGCTACTTCTAAAAAGGCCTCTTTGAATATTCCTCCATCTTGAAATGTTTTTTTTTTTTGCTTTTTGCTTTGTAAGTACGCGACTCACCCCGAATGATGCAATGGTTGCTACCCTTGATTTTGAGCTAGCTTCTGTAAAAAGAGTTTGTTGTGCAGTAAGCTGTGATTTCAGTTCGTGAACTTTCCTCTTTCGTAGCTCACTTTTGGGTGGGAAATCATTACGATACTTTTTGTGAAAACTTTTGCAATGCCTTTCAGGATTCTCTTTCTTCGCTAGAGCTGGAGACGCATGGCAGATCAAGCACAGACACTTCAAATTATTCATTGTAAAAAAATAGTCTTCTTCCCATTCATTGTAAAAATGGTAAATTTGGGTATTTTTAGTTCTTGGTCCAGAACTCATTGTTGGTTCAGTTGATGGCCAATAACCTATATTTGGAAAAGATTAAGTCGTACGTCGATACGAGAATTACTTTTTTCCATGACTTTTTCTACATGAATATGAGAATTACTAACGTAACAGCGTAACGGTCTTAACTTTTTTTTATAAGCAATTGTCATCGGCTAGTGTGGACACTTCTGTCTACTCTAGGGTTGCGGCGAGAACTGTCGCTAAGCTAAAAAGTCAGTAATTCTTGTAATCACCCAAGACTTTTCCACAACAAGAGGCAGCACCTCACACTTCCAAGTATTGCAGATGACTGAAAATCACTGCATTGTTGGTGACACGTGTGTAGGCTCGCTGGGCAAGGTTGCCAAATAGGATTCTCTCTCTTTTTACTTTTGACAAGACTCCTCAATATTGAGTCAACTTTGTCATTACCAAATTCATTAATACAAGGTTTAACGCGTATTTGTAAGCTTATAAAAGCAAATACCTGCCTAGCTTTAGCCTACAACTGATGACAACTTGCTGATCGGTCCCCCCCCCCCCCCCCCCCAGGAACCAGCCAGCACCGGCCCGTAAGAACGAGAACACTTCCTATCAGGTTCCGCCACACACAGCATGGCACAGTCGAAGTTTTTTGTATGTATCGCTCTGATGTGTCCATAATGATAATCTATTCCCAGGAAAAATCTAAACAAATATAATATCCCAATGATTATGAGTAAAATTTGAAGAGGATTTTTGTATGGCAGCTTAAGAAGGGTGGATCATTAAGTTTAACTTTGCCATGCGATCGACTAGAGAAGATCTTGCGATCGACAGGTTGGCCACCCCTGATTTAGATTCACCAGTCCCATGGTTCATACATTCTAGCAATTTTAAGGAAACAATGTTATCAGGATCACCATGCAAAAGCCTCAGGGCTATCGTCAGGTTGACTTCAATTATTCTATCTTTGACACTGGGCATACCTAGTTCTTTCCTCATATTAAGTACTTTAGTGCTCATGGGACATCCTAAAATAATTCTGAGTGCCTTATTTTGCATTTTTTCGATCTTGTCAATGCCTTTCCCGTCACCAAGGACCAGGGCTGGTGCGTGGTAATCTGTCAGAGATCTTGCATAGCCTAGGTACTGTGCATTGTTTTAACAATTCTAGTATTAGCCCATAATGTGGGCTGTACCCCGCTACACTTCTAAGAGGTTTCAATCTTGGCGGGTTAGCTGTTGTATGGCAGGTAAGGTACAAGGAACAGAGGCACCAAGATATTTAAAGGAAGAGACATAGTCAATAGTGTTGTTACCTATCTTGAACTTGGCGGGGCCGCGTTTGCGGTTACCAGCTTGTTTGTTGAACACCTTAGTTTTGTCAGTGGAGATAATAAGACCGAGGTTTTCACAGGCTGCGTGTACATGGTTCAGGGTGGTTTGCATTTCACGATGAGTTTTAGTATGTATAAGAATATCATCAGCATAGCTGATTGTGGTATTACTGGGGCTGTCTGGTATTAAATTTAATAGTGAATTCATAAGAACATTGAACAAAGTGGGACTAAGTACTCCACCTTGGGGGTACCAAATTGCATATAGTTAACTTTACTTTTGTAACCCTTGAAGAGTGCATCAGCTCTTCAAATAGTGAGGTAACTACTTATCCAGTGTAACAGCCGACCTCCTATATCCATTTTGGCTTGTTCGTCCAATATCAGTTGCCTATTGGCAATATCAAATGCAGCTTTCAGGTCAAGAAATGTGGTGTATTTGCGTCTTTCATCACCATGTCAGTTAAAAGTGTAGTGATGTAAGTATGTACACCTTTACCATGAGTAAAGCCATTTATGTTAGGAGACATGTGTTCTCTGATTCTATATAAGAGTCTGCCAAGAACCATCCTCTCAGAGGTTTTACACAGGCAGCTGGTTAGTGATATGGGACGAAAAGCATCAGGCTGTCCTGGTTTCGGTATTGGTACAACAATAATGTTGTTCTATGACGTGGGTATTTGGCCCTCGGCATGACTCATATTGTACAAAGCCAATAATGGATTGGCCGGCACACGCCTTAGTAGTCTAACGATGTTGTAGGTGACCCCGTCCTCTCCAGGGGCAGTAGACCTACCTCTGGCGAGGGCGGCGTCAAGCTCCCGCTCAGTATGGAACATCACACTCATCGTGCTGTTTGCCCAGCATAAAGTTAATGAGGTTACTTCTCTCTACAAACTTCGCATCAAGGAGCTCTCGACTCCTAGTTGGTAACATGTCACAGCCAGAAACATGAGCCCACTTTGTTATTAGCTCATTCGATTTTTGCAGAGGGTTTGGATGGGAGACGTGTCAACTGTTTTTACCTCTGATTGTGTTTATATCTTTCCGGCTGTTGACACATGTCTCCCATGCATTTTGTCTGAGTTCGTTTACACGTTTCCTGGCGGCAGCAAGGGAGGCTTGATACAATTGTGGCATTAGAGGTGTTTGTAACCCTTACCCATCCTCTTGACTCTAGCTCTGAGTTTTTTTTTTCAGTTTAGGATCATCATAGCACTGCTGTTGCCTGCTCCCATGATGCTGACCACGTTTTCTCCGTTTTTTGGTGGTGGCATTGTTGGTGAAGTGTGTATAAGTCCTATCTATCAGATCAACATGGAAACTTTGGTATTTGTCAGGCTTGTAATCCTTGTACCAGTCATGGATAAAGACTATGAACTGACTTTCATGCTCTTGCTTGACTGTGAGTCTACGTCTGTTGAGTTTACTGCCATTGGGGGTGTCATTGGCTACATTTATACTAGCTTGGATTGGGTTGTGGTCAGACATTAGATCAGTGAGAACATCAGAGCTATGAGTTGTGGATGATAGATTAAATCCAATACACTTGTCTAGAGCCCCGCCATAGATGTGTGTTGGTTCTTTATTACCAGTAATTTGAGCATCCCCATATGCGCTGAGAAGTGAGATAAGTCTCCTACTATTGGTGTTAGTGGTGAAGTCACCTAATTTCTTGTGCCTAGTATTCAGGTCACCCATTAGGACAGTGGGCTCAGTGTGTAAAAAGTCTGGGAGATCTGTGTACTGAAGCTGATCTGAGGGAGCATGGGCGTTTAGCGCGTTGAGTGTGGAGTTGCCCAGGTGGATAGTGATCCCATGGTACTGAAGGTTGGTAGTCTTTTTGGATACAAGAGGTACTTGCGGGAGTGACTTCTTAACCTACATCAAACATGTGTGAGTAGAACTAGGATCATAATACACATAATTGGGCAGACTGGGTGGGGGCTTACCATTAGGTGTGAGACACTCCTGCAGACACACAATATCGATGTCCTCAGTCACAACTTTGTGGTGTAAGTCAGGGTATCGTTTTCTAAGGGATGAGATGTTCCAACTCATCACCTTCACCTCTTTTTATCTTTGTCTCATTATGTACTATATTTGGAAAGAGGCAAGAGTCACTGTATAATATTGGGTTTTCTTCCACGTCCATGCTGCATGTCCCCTCGGCAGGCAGTAGACCTTTTAATCTTTTTTAAACATTCCTGGAACATGTACTGCTCACCAGTTCTTTTTTCTTTTCTTTTATCCTCTTCGCCACTGATCGGCTTGTTAGCCGCTTGGGAATCGGTCACGTCTCTGATTACTTTTCCTTTTCATTTATCTTCTTCACCAAAAGGTCGGCTCGCTAGCCGCCCGGGCGATCGGTCACGTCTCTGTCACGCATTGTTGGCAAATACTGGGCATGCACCGGCTCCTGAATGTACCTGAACTCACTCCAGCGTTTGTCAAGTCTTGCCTTGAAAGAGCTCACACTCGGTGCCGTCACAACTCTCTCTGGTAGAGTGTTCCAAGAGTTAACAACCCTCACTCCGAAAAAGTTTGCCCTCACAGTTTTCTGGACTTGCGGCTTCTTCAATATTTAGCTGTGACCCCTTGTGGGGCGAGCGTCCGCCAGCTCCAAGTAAGGACACTCAACTGAGTAGTGCCCACTGAGATGCTTATACACCTCAACTACATCCCCCCTTGCCGTCTGTAGTATAAGCTAGGCAAGTTCAGGCGCTCCAATCTCTCAGGGTAGCTGAGATGCCGAAGTGCAGGCACCAGTCTGGTGGCCCTCCTTTGAACATTTTCAACCAACTGTGAGTCCCAAGCATATCTCGGGGACCAGACAGGGTGATAGTACTCCAAATGGGGAAGCACTTCACTCCTGAAGATCGTTACAAGGGACGGACCATCTAGATATCTGAACGACCTTCTTATATGAACCAATAATTTATTTGCCTGATTTACCTTCTTCTCGCAATGGCCCGAGAACTTCAGCTCATTGTCAACATACACACCTAGGTCCTTCTCACATTCAGTCTCAACTAGCGCAGTTTCTTCATCCCGTTGGGACATATGATACGCCTCCTTACCGTTGGTAACACTTTGGTTATCACTCGATATCACCACCATTTTCTGTTTTTGTTCATCATCACTATGGCCACATAGGCATCAGTAAAACTGTTACCAGTTTTCTTCTGCGTGGACACGAGTTCCTGGTGGATCTTGAGTTTCTGCATCAGGTACATTTGAACGTCTTCAGTTTGGTTGTAATCTTTTCATAGCTGCTGCTCTGTGTTGGTGGTGTTCTGTTTCTGGAGTGATTCGTAAAGGTTCTTTAACATATCAGTTTGAGCTGCAAATTGAGCTTTGACTTCTTTAATTTCATTTTTAAATTCATCGATCTCTTCACTTTGTGGGTGTTCACGGGGTGTGTTGACAGCTACCTGTTGTTTCAGTACGTTTGTGTTGCCCCATGCGGATCTTGCGTTGACTGTTGGTGATGATCCTGGAGTTTTGGTGGGGAGGGTGGGCCAGGGTTTGGCCATATGGGGTTCTCTTGTAGAAGTAGTGTTTCTTGAGACCTGACTTGGCGCTGAGGGGGTGTAGGAGCTCTAGGGCAGTCAGGGTGCCATACAGGAACTCCATCTGTTTTGCAGTTAATACACCTCTGTTGAATGCCCCCCCCCCCCCTTGAGCAACTGTATCTCTCCAAGCCTGTGTAACATGTTGTCGGGAGCAGAGTCCACACCACGAATTGGTGGAGGAGCATACTCGGGCCACATGGCCCCAGTGTTGACACTTGTAACACCTCCTAGGGGGCTGATAGAGAGTTACCTTCAGAGTCCGATAGGCACCACGGACTCGAATGGTCTTGGGTGGGTCCCCTGAACCAACCCAGTCTGCAATGACTGTGTTCTTGCCCCTGAACCGCTTCGTCCTTTGATGTTGGGATGAGTTTCTAGTTTTTCAGGTGTCTGGTACTGGTCGAGCCCTATGATTAAAATGGTTTTCTTGCTTGATGGTTGGGATGGTTGTTATATGCTTATTCCCCTTATGCTATTGGTGAGGAGATCATACATGACTGCTGGGTCGTTTCAAAGGAGAACATGATCTTGTGTATTGATTCTGAACTGAAACGCAATCTCTGGGTATTTCTCTTCCGCACCGTCCAGCCATCGATGCTTGACTTCAGGTGGTGTACCTACAAGGAAGTTTAATCTTGCTCTCATGGGGGGTGAGGCTGTAGTTGTTGGTCTCTAAGGTTTTCTGCCTTTGCTGCCTTCCTCTTGCTTCTGGTTGAAAGTCATCCTCTCCATTGGTGTCAGCACCAAGGTCAACACTGTAGCCACCTGGCTCACCCAGTGCCCCATGTATCATACATGGTGCAGTTACAGGACTCGACTGAGGGTTCAGTCTTCAGAGGGCTGAGGACTCCGTGGCACACCTAAGAAGTCAGCGGTGGTTGGAAGGTGCCACCCTTCATGGAACAAGACAAACTGACGTCTACAGCGTATCAGCGGTGTGAGGGGAGGGGGACTGAGGTGAGCAGGCAACCCGAGAGGGGAGGGAGTGAGGGGTGTGGTGGCAAACCCAGTATTTGTACAAAGGGAGCAGAAGTATTCTCAGATTATCAACACTTTGATTACACTTGTTGTTCTTGCTCAATGGTATCAGTGTTTTGCTGGTTAGATACAGCATTAAAGTCAATTACAATTTCAAAACAAATATCCAGCCTGTCACTATATGAGGCGGGGAGTTTGTTTATGCAAATCCTCACCACATGAGGCGAGAGAGCGACAACGAGGGTAGGCCTGTCCCCTTGGGCAGTGCCCATGCCACGAGTTAGTTCACTTGTTATACAGGCAAGAGATTTGCAGTTGTTGTCCTATCGGTAAAGGGAATCCTTCAAGTGACTGTGTAAGGAAGGACACCTAATGTTCAGTAACACACCGTGAGAATCCTGCTCCTCAAAACCCAGTGTGTACCACCGTCTAAGTATTAATATTTCTTGTAATACCTACTACTGTATATATACAGGAACTTCTTTGTTGTACCATCAAAACCGTTTTATCGGAAATTATCATGTAAATAGACAAGAAATTACCATTGCAATAAATATATTTGCCAACTAAACATAATCCTGACAGCTCTGTCCTCTTGTTCAATCTTAATACTGTACAACCCATGTTGTACTGCTTCCCCATTATACTTATGTTTTTCAATTCCACTGTAATTTATGTATATACTTATAATATAAATAAAAAATAATAATAATGAATAAATATAATAAATAAATATTGAAGTGATAACCGTGGTAACATTATGAGATGTTCTTATTACCACCATGCTATTGTACTATTCCAGATGATACTAAATGTTACATAATACTTCCTTGAGATAAATGCATAGTATATATCAGGTGCCTACAGGAGAGCTCAGGTTCTCAACTGGCTCAGCCATGTTAATATTGTTATTATTATCCACTTTGTATCTGTGTTTTTCTGGCAAAATAAACTGTTTAAATTCAATTCAATTGTTTCAAGTGGCTCACGCACACAGCCCTGCCCGCACACACGCTGTGGGGAAACTGTGTACGAAAGAGCTCACACTCGGTACCGTCACAATACTCTCTGGCAGGTTGTTCCAGGAGGTAGGGTGAGAGAGCGAATAGTCAGTGAAACTCCACCCACCTGCGCGCGAGAAGACCTCTTCTATAGACCTTGATAACAGCTAATAGGCTTGAGGACACTGACACTGAACCAGGTGTGTTTTATTGCTTCAGGTTACTCTTCGCTGCCATACTTAGTTAAACTCAAACAATATAAATTTTTCACATGTCTGAAATAGCGGTCCTCACTTACGACCCATTATCGTTTGTGATCACTGTTATAACCAACGCTAATACACCAAACGGATAATACAAGTGACTTGATAAGAAATGGAAACATGGATGCAATTACTGTTAGGGAAAATTTTGGCATATCAGTTTCTCAAGGGAAATCTGCAAGGTGTAATGTGTATAAAGAAGTTAATCCGAGGATGGTAGCGCACGATCTCTATAAGACAAACACTTTATAAACGAGTCTCAGAGATATTCGTTCACTACATGTAGTTTGAGTGTGTCAGGTTACTCATTGGCGGTCGAGATGGCGCTGAAACAGGCTTATTGCCTAGATATTTGTGTATCAAACGTCAAAAATGTAAGCTGTGTTCAATAAAGTATAGTATCTACCTGTCTGTTTCTCTTTCAATTTGTGTCTCTGGAGAGGCCAAGGGGTAGTTGTCTTTACCACTTTCCTCTGGTTTTAGTAATCCATTGGGTCATATATTATTTTAATACAAATAATGAGGATCGCCAGTTGTCCGTGATATGTGTTTTGTGAAATTGTTTATATACATTATTTTACTATCGTACACAGCCTTCGTTTTTTATTATACCATGGCCAGCAGGGATAGAGACAGATACAGAAAATAAATCTCGGGTGCAGAGAAAAGGAAGAGAGAAGAAATCGAAATGTCAATGAAAGGTTTCCTAGAAATATACTTTCTTTCAAAAAACACCAGAAACTATCGCAAAAAAGCACCTGAGCGACTGTGATGGTGATAGTGTGGGTCACATTCAACCCGAGGAAGAGGAGAGTACTGAAAAAAATACTAAAGCTTTTAAAATGGACAGTTTTACCTACGCTAACGGTCATGCTGATGATCTGTGTGATCCAGCAAACTGGCCACATTTACTTGACACTACGACAATTGACATTTTGGTAGAAAAAGGACCTGTTAATGTTTCTAGTGAAAATTATGTTTCCAAAAAATGGTGAAAACCGACGCTTTTCAGACGACTTTTACAGGCGAAGATTGACAAATGGGGAAATATATGAAAGATGTTGGTTTACAGTATATACTCCAAGAAGGTTGATGCAACTTTTAGCTTCTGCTATAAACTGTACAGTTCAAATCCAGCAATCAAATTCATAAAGGGAGGTGATGCAGACTGGAGGCATTTAGGTGAGTGATTGAGGTCTCATGAGTCGTCTAATGAATATTTATTAAACTTATCAAAATGGATTGGAGTTAAGAAAAGATTGTGTTCAATGAATACAATAGATGATTGCACGTTACAAGAGGTAAACGAAGAAAAGAAACACCAGTGATCGGTGTTGACATGTATTATAGCAGCTTTGCAATATTTAGCTGAGCACAACTTTGCTTTTCGTGGAACAAATGCACCACTTTTTTTAACCGAACAACGGTAATTTTCTGGGATTAATTGAAATGATTGCTAAATTTGATCCTACAATGTAAGAACATGTCCAGCGCATCAAAAATGAAGAAATCCACGAACACTATCGCATTCAGAATGAACTAACCTCAATGTTGGCATTGCAAGTAAAGAAAAAAATCTAGAAAAAGTGAAGACAGCAAAATACTTTGCAGTCATTCTTGATTGTACCCCTGACCTGAGTCATCAGGAACAAATGTCTCTTGTGCTACGCTATGTTAATGTGACTTATGAAGAAGTGAAGGTAATGGAGAATTTTATTGACTTTCTTCCAGTTCAAGAAACAAGAGGACAAGGACTATCAAACTCTCTCATAGCTGCACTAGATAGAATTGGCCTCCATATTAATAACTGTAAGAGATCAAGGTTATGACATTGATGCAAATATGAAGGGCCAATATAAAGGTGTACAGGCACACATTCTCCAGGTAAACCCCAGAGCCTTTTTCACTCCAAGTGGCTGTCATAACTCTGGGAGATATGGCCAGGTCCAACTCAAAGGCTTTGGAGTTGTACAGCAAATTTATAATATATTTTCCGCTTCTACTCATACATGGCAAGTGCTAAGAAGGTTTGCTTCCTCTCTGAATCCAAAACCATTATCAGAAACTAGGTGGGAGTGTCGAGTGGAGAGTGTGAAAGCAATCAGCTACCAGACAAGTGACATCAGGAATGCATTACTTGATGTTGCTGAGGAATGCAATAACTCAAAAATCAAAAGTGAAGCAGAGTCCTTGGCCTGTTACGAACTGCAAAACTTTGAATTTCTTTTAGGAATGATTGTATGGTATGACATCCTGTTTGCTGTAAACTCTTTGAGTAAGACTCTTCAATCCAGAGAAATGTAGCTAGATGTGGCTGTCAAGCACATTTAAGGACTAATGGAGTTCCTGCACAAATTCAGGGACATTACATTTGCCTCAGCCAAGACGACAGCAGAAGAAATAGCATCTGAGATGAAGGTTGAACCTGTATTTAAAGATCGCCGAGTGAAAAGGAAACAACAACAACTTTCATCTGACAGTGAGGATGATTCACAAAACTTCGCTGAGAAAGCATTTGAAAGAAATTATTTTTTGGTTATCGTTGATCAGGCACTAATGTCACTGACAAGAAGATTCAAGCAGATGCAAGAGTATGCCAGTAACTTTGGTTTCCTTTCCTTCGAGAAATGAAAGAAGACAACATGAAAATGCAGTGCATAGGTTTGGACAATTTACTGAGTGTTGGAGATTCTCACGATATTGACGGCGAAAACCTATTCTCAGAGCTTCGTGGAACACCTTACCCCAGTTGGCACCAGTCACCATATAGTGTTGTCATTCAGATTTAAATGTTACCTAGCTCATGATAAGGCCAGGCCAAGGTGCAAATGTTACAAGGGAAATTACAACGGAATGAGGGAAGAGATGAGAGGTATCAACTGGCCTGACTCATTAAGGCACAAGAACGCAGACACTACGCTGAATATCATAACTAGTAAAGTGACCCATTTGATCGATAAATATATACCCAAGACTAAACCCAGTGCCTCAAGGAATACGAGGGGATCCCTACACATGAACCAGCCGGCGGTCGACAAAGTTAAGAAGAAACCCCAGAAATTCAAGACTTGGGTTGGGTCAAACGATGAGCAGGACAGGAGGATGTATGCAAGAGCCAAAAACCAAGCAAAGATAGAGTGTAGAAGGGCTGAAAAGGAGTTCCAGAGGCTGGTTGCAAGCGAGGTCAAGTCAAACCCAAAGGCGTTTACCGCTATGCAAAGTCGAAATTAAAAACGCGAGTAGGAGTATCAGACCTGAGGCTTGAAGATGGTAGTTACGCAGATTCTGACCAGGATAAAGCTGAAGCATTGAACAGCTTCTTTTCCTCGGTGTTCACAAGAGAGGATGCAATTAACCTTCCTGCGTTTGAGGACAGACGGTTCGACACAGCACTGACCCACATTGTGTTCACAGAAGAGGGTATTAGAAATAAACTGTCTTGGCTAAAGGTCCATAAGAGTCCCGGCCCTGACATGGTGCATCCTAGAGAGCTAAGAAAGTTGTGCAATGAGCTTGCAGAGCCCCTGAAGATCCTGTTTTGTAAATGCCTGGATGAACAAAAGGTCCCCAGTGAATGGAAAATGGCTTATGTGAGTCCTATCTTCAAGAAGGGCGATCGTCACTCCATGAACAACTATAGACCTGTGAGCCTGACCAGCATAATATGTAAAGTACTTGAGAGTATTATTAGAGATACGGCAATGGAACATCTACTACGAAACAACCTTGTTAAGGATTGCCAACACGGTTTTATGCCGGGGCGCTCCTACTTAACACAATTGCTCAAGGTATTGGATATTTGGACCCATATTATGGAACGGGGTGGTAATATCGACAATATTTACATAGGTTTTGCCAAGGCTTTCGACAGTGTACCCCAGGAAAGGCTGAAAATCAAACTGGAAGGGGACGGAATTCAGGGAAATGTCCTAGCGTGGATAGAAGCAGTGTGTGGTGATTAATGTCACGAAATCATTGAATCCGTTGGTTAATCTCCCAATTAACCGGGTTGTTCACGTAAATTAAATATTGGGGTTTTAGTAACAAGACCCAATGAAGTTCCTTTGTTTAATTATAAAAGGATTATGTCTATAATTCCTGAGTGTAGATCAACCGTAAGTTCCACTATTTATGAGTGAACGAGAAAGAGGACGGAGTTTATGTAAATATAAACGTTGATCACGTCCGTTCGATATTAGTTGATCTGAGTGACTGAGCAAGGAGCGTCGCTGGTGCGCGCTTACATAGATGCTAACATATGGGCTACCGTTCACGTGTACAACTCATGTCTCACTCATACAGTGGAAAGTTACAGGGTGGTGAATCTGAATATAATATCAGATGTATTGACCCATTTATATAATATGTTCTGTTGATGAGACAGGGGCCCATTACATCATCATCCATACCTGTCACAAGTGGGGTACTACCACAGGGCAGTGTATTGGGCCCGCTGTTGTTTGTTTGTTTCATAAATGACATGCCTGACATTGTACACTCCTCCATACAAATGTTTGCCTATGACGCCAAGTTATTTCGGAAAATCAAGAACTAAGTGGACTGTGAAGAGCTGCAGAAGGACCTCTGTGGGCTCCAAGAATGGTCGAAGAAATGGCTGCTGAGATTCAATGTCACGAAGTGTAAGAGGATGCACCTGGGTAGTACCAACGGTAAGGAGGCGTATCATATGTCCCAACGGGATGAAGAAACTGCACGATTTGAGACTGAATGTGAGAAGGACCTAGGTGTGTATGTTGACAATGAGCTGAAGTTCTCGGGCCATTGCAAGAAGAAGGTAAATCAGGCAAGTAAATTATTGGGTCATATAAGAAGGTCGTTCAGATATCTAGACGGTCTGTCCCTCGTAACTATCTTTAAGAGTGAAGTGCTCCCCGATCTGGAGTACTGTCACCCCGTCTGGTCCCCGAGATATGTTAGGAACTATCAGTTGGTTAAAAATGTTCAAAGGAGGGCCACCAGACTGATGCCTGCACTTCGGCACCTCAGTTACCCTGAGAGATTGGAGCGCCTGAACTTGCCTAGCTTATACTACAGACGGGCAAGGGATGACCTAATTGAGGTTTATAAGCATCTCAAGGGGCACTACTCAGTCGAGTGTCCTTACTTGGAGCTGGCGGACGCTCGCCCCACAAGGGGTCACAGCTCAAGATTGAAGAAGCCGCAAGTCCAGAAAACTGTGAGGGTAAACTTTTTCGGAGTGAGGGTTGTAAACTCTTGGAACAATCTACCAGAAAGTGTTGCGATGGCACCGAGTGTGAGCTCTTTCAAGACAGGACTTGACCAACACTGGAGCGGGTTCAGGAACATTCAGGAGCCGGTGCTTGCCCAGTACTTGCCAACAGTGCTTAACAGAGACGTAACCGATCGGCCAAGCGGCTAACGAGGCGATCTTTTGGTGAAGAGGATAAAAGAAAAGGAAAAGTAATCAGAGACATGACCGATCGGCCAAGCGGCTAACGAGCCGATCTTTTGGTGAAGAGAATAAAAGAAAAGGAAAAGTAATCAGAGACGTAACCGATCGGCCAAGCGGCTAATGAGCCGATCAGTGGTGATGATAAAAGTAAAAGAAACAAAAAGTGTACTTCAAGTCCTTCAGTTTCTAAAATCTCTTGATGGTTCCTTCCCAGACCCGCAAATTGCATATAGAACATCATAATATGAGATATTAAGAGATATTAGTCTCTGAGATACACGAGAGAAAACGGAGGGCTAGGACGTACTGAAATTCTCTAATCATTGCATTTTCTGTGGTTATTTGTCACTTGGGGTAACGTTGTGTATTAAGCTCACACCGAGGTACACAAGATATTTTCTTTGGAGTATAGTTTATGGGTCAACCCCAACACTTCACATATGTCTGATACGTTTATCCTTTTTCCAGATCATTGTCATTGTTCTGACCTCACTAGGGGAAAGGTCACGGCAGGGTTAGCTCCGGAGGGATGATTATCAGATATGGCCAGAGCTAGGTGCGGTCTTGGGTATGAGAGTTTGTTGACCAAACTGGAGTGGTCCACTGAAGAATTGGCGAAGGCCAAGTTGGAGAACTTGAAATTAAGGGAAGAGCTGGCGATGTTAAAAGGAGAGGCTGGACGAGTAAAGCCAGTGGCTGACGAAAAATCAAGCAAGTGGAAAATTGTGAGTAGTGGTAGGACCAAGCTGGTGGTAAAGAAGCACACGAAGGATACGACAACAACGACAACAACAGCTAAGTGTACCAACCCGTTCAGTCCCTTGATAGACGAATTGGACGTTAGTACAGTCAGGGGCAGGGATGACAAGGAAGGTATAAAAACTTTAATTGTTGGTGACTCACAGGTAAGGTACATGGACAGGGCCTTTTGTGGTAAAAACAAAAATAGGATGAGGGTGTGTTTGCCAGGAGCTGGGGTGGGGGATATAATTGACAGGATGGACAATATCTTGTCTGGTAATGGGAACAAACCCATTATCTGCCTCAGTGCAGGAGGCAATGATATTGGCCGGTGTAGGAGCGAGGACCTTCTTGATAAGTTCAAGGCAGCCATAGATCGTATTAGGACTAAGGGAGGGATCCCTATCATATGCGGTGTCCTGCCTAGAAGGAGAGTTGGCAGTGAATGGTTGTCAAGGGCAGTTGGTGTTAACGACCGTCTTGACAGATATTGCAAGTCAATATCAGTCCCATTCATTGACAACTGGGACAACTTCTATGGCAGAAGGGACCTTTATGCTAGGGATGGGGTGCACCTGTCTAGGGATGGAGTAGCAACCCTGGCTGGGGCTCTAGAGGGGGCAGTTCAAAAGATATCGAAGTCTTTAAACTGCTAAGAGAACATAGGGGCATAGGGGTGGAGGAGACTGCAGTGGGAGCGGGTAAACAAGGCGAAAGATTACAGGGAAATAGTGTTAGGAATGATGACATAACTAAATTAGACAGGGAGTTTAAAACTAAACGCGGTAAGGGGAGGACTCAGAACACGACTAACTTAAATGTATATTACGCGAACAGTAGAAGTATGAGAAACAAAATGGATGATATTAGGGCCTTGGTATGTACCGAAGAAATCGATATAATTGCATTCACTGAAACATGGATCAACCTAGACACACGTGAATTACCAGTCGAATACCAAATTGCGGGTTACAAACTGTTCCATACCGATAGGCAGACCAGGAAAGGAGGCGGAGTAGCAATCTATGTTAGGGATAATCTGAAGTGTGAAATAAATAAGGAAATAAAAACTGAGAGGAATACAGAAACAATTTGGATAGAATTAAGCGACGGTCGGGAAAAATTAATCACAGGAGTAATATATAGACCCCCCAATCTTGATAGCGTCAATGAGCGACTTATCTGGGATGAAATGCGCAGGGCTTCCATACACAACAAAGTCTGTATAGTAGGCGACTTTAACCTTGGCCAAATAGATTGGACCGACCTTACGGGTAACTCAGAATCAGAGGATTTTCTCGAGACGATCCAGGACTGTTTCCTAAGTCAACATATAACCGAACCCACACGGGGTAATAATATATTGGATTTAGTTTTGTCAAACAGAGAAAACCTCATTAGCAATGTCGAGGTAGGGAACGAACTTGCAAACAGCGATCACAAAGAAATTCGATTCCAGTTAGATTTTCAGGGCAGACGTAAGGAAAATTCCACTAAAGTACCAGATTTCAGAAGGGCAAACTTTGACAGTTTAAAGAGGCAGCTGAGAGAGGGGGTGTCGCGCTTGGCCGTGAACCTGACAGATGACACCGACCTGATAACGAGATCTGAGACTGCCGAGTTCCACGACAATTTAAATAGTGAGTTACTTAATGCACAAAGGCAGAACATACCATACAAAAAACTCAGATCAAACAACAATGACCCTAAATGGATAAATAATTATTTAAAGAACATCATTGGCCAAAGGAAGGCTATAGGTAGAAGGATAAATCGTGGCGAAATTCACCTCCGGGACTATTATAGGGTATTGGCGAGTAGGGTTAAAACCGAGATAAGGAAAGCAAAGAGGAATAATGAGGTAAGGATAGCAAGGGAGGCAAAGACAAACCCCAAAGGATTCTACCAAATGTATCAAACTAAAACACGAGAAAAGATTGGACCAATACGGTCAGACTCCGGCGAGCTCACTGATAACGACGGAGAAATGAGCAATAATTTGAATAAATATTTTTCAACAGTTTTCACCACCGAAAATTTAAACATGATACCCGAGGCACCGACTCTATTCAGAGATAGTGAAGAAAACAAATTAAGTGAGATAGTAGTGACTAGTAACGATGTTAGTAAGCAAATAGACAAACTAAAGCCTAATAAGTCACCTGGTCCCGATGAGATATTTGCCAGAGTATTAAAGGAATGTAAGGAAGAGCTTAGTATGCCCTTAGCAAAGTTGTTTAACATGTCCTTAAAAACAGGTGTAGTACCAGAATCCTGGAGGATAGCGAATGTAATTCCGATCTTCAAGAAGGGGGATAGATCACTATCCTCTAACTACCGCCCAATCAGTCTAACATCAATAGTAGGCAAATTACTGGAAGCAATCATTTCAAACTCTATTCGAAATCACCTGGAGAAGCACCGATTGATCAATGATTCCCAGCATGGCTTCACAAGCGGACGTTCTTGCCTAACTAATCTATTAACATTCTTTTCATCAGTTTTCGAATCAGTGGACGAGGGGCACAATTATGATGTGGTATATCTCGACTTTAGCAAAGCCTTCGACAGAGTACCCCACGAAAGACTAATTAGAAAGGTAGAAGCTCATGGCATCAAAGGTGACATCCTTAAATGGATTAGGGCGTGGTTACAGGACAGGAAACAGCGAGTGAGCATTAACGGCACTAAGTCCCATTGGAGCAACGTCACAAGTGGAGTTCCCCAAGGCTCAGTACTTGGACCATTATTGTTTATTATATACATAAACGACATAGATATCGGCATAGACAGCAACATAAGTAAATTTGCTGATGATACTAAAATAGGACGTGTTATCAAATCTGACGAGGACTCGGCAAAACTACAGGAGGATCTAAACAAATTTTTCGAATGGTCTGAAAAATGGCAGATGAAATTCAACATCGACAAATGTAAAGTACTCAGTATAGGAAATGTAAACAGGGAAACCAGATACCAGATGAACAACGATGCCATAGAGAAATCCGACTGCGAGAGAGATTTAGGAGTAATGATAAGTAGGAACCTTAAGCCAAGTAAACAATGTGTTTTTGCTCGTAACAAGGCTAATAAAGTACTTGGGTTCATACAAAGGAGTGTTAGTTACAAGACTAGCGAGGTCATCCTAAAACTGTATCTTGCTCTTGTGAGACCACACCTGGATTACGCAGTCCAGTTCTGGTCACCGTATTACAGAATGGATATAGAATCCTTGGAAAGAATTCAGAGGAGAATGACAAGACTAATCCCGGGCATTAGGAACCTTGAGTATAGAGACAGGTTAAAGCATCTTAATTTGCACTCCCTTGAGAGACGTAGAGCGAGGGGCGACCTGATAGAGGTGTATAAGTGGAAGGCAGGGCTAAACAAAGGGGACATTACAAAGGTACTCAAATTATCCAACCAGGAGCGAACTCGTAACAATGGTTTTAAATTGGACAAATTTAGATTTAGGCGTGAAATAGGTAAACACTGGTTTGGAAACAGAGTAGTGGATGAATGGAACAAGTTACCAAATATCATCATTAACTCGAATACGCTGAATTGCTTCAAACATAGGTTGGATGCTCATATGAGCAATAGGGGTTGGGTGTAAACGGGACTGCCCAGTATGGGCCAATAGGCCCGCTGCAGTTTCCTCCATTCTTATGTTCTTATGTATATATTTTCATTCGAAACCTGAAGTTGCTATGTTCGTTTTTATTTTTTTAGTTTAACAAATTTATTGACAAAGCTTGTAGTACAGTTTGCCTATTCTGAGTAATTCAGTCAGGTCTTGACACTGAGGGTGGTATCAGTTCTCACTGCCACGCAGGACAGAGGTTCAAACAAAATGAAACACAACATATTCATTAACAGCTATATATATATATAGAGGTCAGATTCATGTGGGTAATTTCACTGTTCACTGCCATGCAAGACAGAGGTTTGTACACAAAGAAATGTATCATAATCATTGACACTATATATAGGTCAGATTCATGTGGGTAATGTCACTGTTCATTGCCATGCAGGACAGAGGTTCGTACACAAGGAAATACATCATATTCATTAGCAGTATATATAGGTCAGTGGTTCACATACATTGGACGTCATATTCTTATTAAAGACTAAAATTTGGGATAAACAGCAAGACTGTCCTCAAGCACACCTGATTCAATGTAGTAATTACAAAGGTCAAGATACAATAAGCCAGGTGGCCTGAAGTCTTTGACAGTGTCACATTCAATAATATAGTCTTCAAGTGTATGCTTTAAAGGTTTATCACAAAGTTTACATGCTGAGTGTTCCGGTATGGGTACAGCGTTACTAACCTGCCAGATGTGTCTGTATCCTAACCTATTTCTGGCCACGACTACATCACATTGTCTGGTTCTGCCTTATGCTGGCCATATTGGTACCTCCTGTCACAAAATTTGTCATATTTACTAATAATACAACTGCCAGGTCTCTCCGCATTTCTTAGTTCTTCTAGATCAGAGTTCATGATTCTGACTTGAATGTTTTTAAGTACAGCATTGGACAGGCCAAGATCACGGTCAACATTTTCTTTCATACATGCCTCATTGGCCAGTCTATCAGCACGATCATGATACCTAATTCCAACATGGGATGGAATCCACACAAATTCGATACTAAAGTTGTTCTCATTGGCAGTTATCACATTCCTTTTAATATCACATACAACTTTAGACATAGAGCCTGGCATAGAGGCTGTTCATTGATTTCAAAGCACCTTCATTTTCTTTAAGGTAGTCTGTGGCTAAATAGATTCCGGTTAGTTCAGTTTGTGTTGTGCCGGCCCAGTTGTTCAGCCTTTGTTTGTTTAACACTATCATCTCTTTTTCTTTATATATTACAATTGCACAGCCTGTTCTACCTGTGTTTGTCTGCACAGAACCATCAGTAAAAGCATAACATTCACTTGATTTAATACTCTCTCTGTGTCTGTTAATAGTTTCTAGTGTGACACATCTCATCACATCGGTGTTTAACATTTGCTTACTACCAACAGGAGTGTAATTAATAGGAACTGATATATCCAGCCAAGGAGGAATGGCATTAATGGGTTCGTCTGGGGTGACTGGGACATTCAGTTTCAAGAGATCTGGAACACTCTTATGAAGCCACGCCCCAAAGAGAATCTTTTGTGGAAGGTTAGCGAGATAGTCGGGATTACTTAGATAGAACATCAACTCAGTTTGAGCTGTAGTTTGGGGACCATTGTTCTTCAAAACTTTGACACAAAACATGGTATTAAATAGAGCTATCCTCTCACATAGGGAGAGCAGTCCGAGCTCTTTCGTCATGTTCACAATTCTGGTTGATTTTGGGCAACCTAGAATGATTTCCATGGCTTTATTTTGCACTATACCTCAAGGCTGTTGAGTTGTTTATGCGGAATAGTCACAAGATGGAGAGCATGATAGTCAACTACAGAACGAATGAAGTGAAGATAGAAAGTACGAGCATAGGTGATGTTAATTCCATAGCCCTTGCCAACAAGGGTTCTGAGGGGCTTAATGCTCTGCATTAGTTTTGGCACGAAAGTTGCCGACAAAGTTTGCATCATTCACACAAATTCCAAGATCTTTATAGGAGCTACATAGTTCCAATGGCATGCTGTTTATGTTAAAGTCAAGAGGCAGAGGGTAAGCAGGACCAGGATTGAGGATCCTCGTCTTGTCAACAGATGTTATGAGATCACATTCCACAGTCCTCCGAGCAAATACATCCAGCAAGACTTGGAGCCTGAGCTTGGTCTGTGTCATAATGCAGATATCATCAGCATAGCATATTACAGCCTCGTTTGGCTGAACTGGAATGTCAGCAATAAGCTAGTGCATCAGTATATTAAAGAGCATAGGACTTAACACTCCTCCCTGAGGCGTGCCAAGCTCAAATGATCTCATTCTGGCACTTTTAACTCCCCTAAACAGAACACTGACATACCTGTTGAACAGATAACCCTTTATCCATGTCAGGAGGTTACCTTGGATGCCAAAATTAGCTAGATGCTCAAGTATAATGTCTCTATTAGCTACATCAAAGGCTGATTTAAGGTCTAGGAAGGCTGTTTGTGTCTTATCTTTGGAGTGAACGAGATATTCTGCAAAGCATATCTGTGTGCTATGCCGGGGCATGAACCCATACAGATTAGGGGCCAGTTTGTCTTTGACTTGAAACATGAGACGGTTTAGAACAACTCTTTCAAGGACTTTACACATACAGGATGTGAGTGAAATTGGCCTGAAGTTTGGAGAGTTACCTTCAGAGATTGGTACTATGTTTCCATGAGTCCATGTCTTAGGCAGAATACCCTGTGTGAGGCTCATTTGATACAGGTCAAGCAGTGGATGGTTAGGGACCTCATTTAACAATCTCAGGGTGTTATAGGTTATGCCATCCTCACCAGCGGAGGATGATTCACCTTTTATTAGTGCTGTTGTTAGTTCGTGGTGCGTTATAGAAAACTGGTCGGTAAGGTCTGGTGAGGAACAGGCTATTTCAATATTGAAATCCTTATTAATGTGTGTGGTGTTAAGATATTGCTGTATGTCAGGAGGCAGGAGGCAGGGAAGTGATTTGTAACACACCATTGGTCTAATAGCATGTCAGCATACTCTGCAGGGCTCTGATGAAGTGACTTGGTAATGGCTCTAATTTTGTTCCACACTTCTGCTAGAGTGGTTGTTCTATTAATCCCCTGTAAGAAGAGTTCCCAATAGGTGTTTCTCACCTGACCTTTGGGTTCACGAAATGCTCTGTTAGCTTTGAGGAATGCCAGGAGGTTCTCACTTGTTTTATTTTGCTTATAAGTGTTGGCAAGCTGTTCTACCTTTTCTCCTTATTTGGTGAGGATGGGGTCATGTGTCCACAGAGGTGGTTTAGTGCTGCCCCCCTTCCTCCTTGACTTAACCCAGGTGGTATAATATGTGGTAATGACATTTACAAGATCACAGCAAAATTCATCCACTGACCCAGGTGTATATCCAGCATACCATCTGTGGATGTAGGCCTTGAAGTGCAGTTTAAGATTATCTGGGATGTTAATTCTAAGCTTAGGATGGGGTTCACACTTGACATCAGCAACAGTGTATTCAGTAAGTATTGCATAATGATCACTGACTAGGTGGTCTGAGATGACCTTAGCCTTGACATTACTGTCTACTAGGTTATACCCAATCACATAATCAAGTCTGCCCCCCTTTAGATGTGTTACTCTGTCTGTGTCTTACACCGTGATATTATGATTGTTGATGTAATTCAGGAACGCCCTCCCATTAGAGTTACACTGGACATCACCGAGGACAGTGTGACGAGAGTTAAAGTTACCTGATGGCTTTGGTAACACGCCCGCTCGCAGCTCATTACACCGAACATAGATGTTATACATGGAAAATTGACTGTTTGCTGTCTTTACTGTAAATTGTTGATAGTGAATACCTTCTTCATTGTGAGTTTTGATCCATTTACAGACCATTCTTTACATAAGTGAGCAGGCCACTTCCTGCTCCACTATTGTATGCTGTAAACCCAGCTATCTTGGGTGCAACATTCTTCTGGGTGCTGGACGTGTAAGGTTCTTGTAACCCAATTACATCAATGTTAAAAACTTTAACAAATCATTGTAGGTCATTAATTCTACGGGTAACACTCCGGATGTTCCATGAAATGAACCTAATCGTTCGTGTTACTCGTTCCACCTTGAACTTAGTATAGAGAGTCACACGTTAGCTTCATAGATCAACCTGACCAATAAGTTGACCGTTTCAAATTCTTCATCCCTGAATTCCTTGATAATGCGCCTCAAGGCCCTTATTCCAGTAGGATTTCTATACACAGGCTCCTTCATCAGTCCAGCGAGTCCCTCCTCCGTAAATGGAAACAGTACAGGGTCATGGACAGTCTTCAATTCGTTAATCGTACAAAGACGTAAATGTGGTGACCTTCCAACACCGTGGTACACAGTACCCTTTATTCCTTCATAGTACACTAGTCGGTATCAAGTGGACCTTCCCAGTCATATTATAGATACCTTTATTTCTCCTTAATACTATTAGTACATTATGTACATACACTTATTATGATATGCCCGTACATTGGTACAATTCGTATAAAATAACAAATAGCATGTGAGTCACCCCTTCCAAAAGTTTACCGTTTTCTGTGACTCTTTACAGGCGCGTGAATTTGACATTGGAAAAAATTAACGAAATCGAACAACGCGTTCTGGTATGAGGTGTCTGCTCCAGAATTACTCAAAATCGTATTAGCCGTAAAAACCGAAACGGGCCTTAATCATATATTTACCACCAAGTGTAAACTTGAATGACGATTTTACTAAATTTCTATCAGTAAATATCATAATAAAATTAAACGAGTGTCAATTCTTATTCACCCATAAAGCCATCCTCATGAAAATCAATTTTTTATGACAGCTATAACCAAGAAGTTCATATTTATAGCGAGACTTAAATATACTGGGCATATGTTTTCGCATCTGGTGGCAGATTGGTGGGGTCGCCGAACAACCTATTAATTTATTAATCTCTTTGGCCACATGTCATCTTACTAACTAGTCGGGTAGTCGATTGATGTGCACTGTTGGTAAGTACGTACATCCTGAACATTGACAATTTGCACATGTCCTTGAAAGTACAATCGCTTGCTGGTGGCTTTTATGAGAATTATAAGCAACTTAGGTATAATATTTGATAGTGATAGAAAAGTTTAGCATGTGTGGTGTAATGTGCCGGTTAGTGCATCACAAGCCACAACTACAACTTCCCCCTTGATAATCAATTAACACATTTATAATACTTATGATATAATCAGTTAAGAATTTCGGTGCCATTATAGTATGCGGTCTCCCGAGCTGTAGATGGTCTACCGGGATATTTACACCGTAGCGTATATTAACCTAACCTCACCAAATGGATACTACTGTGTAAATATCCCGCTGGACACTACTCCAGCTCGGTAGACCGGATGCTATAGTAGCTCCAGCTCGGTAGACCGCATACTATAGTAGCACCAGAATTTCAGTTTAAGTGTAATAATAATCCAGTAAGATTCGAATACGACTTAACTGATTTAGTTCTGGCTAACTAAACCCCTATAGTTCCTAACAGGATATGGTTACCTTTACATCATGTTAAAACGTACTGCTAATTACAGGGACCAACCCTTACAAGTCAGTGAAACTTCAAATAGCCGTGTCTGTGTTTAACACTACACTACCTTGTGACCATCACCACAGTCATAAGAACATAAGAATGGAGGAAAAACTGCAGCTGGCCTATTGGCCCAAACTGGGCAGTCCCATTTACACCCAACCCCTATTCCTCATATAAGCATCCAACCTATGTTTGAAGCTATCCAGGGTATTCTTGTTAATGATGATATTTGGTAACTTGTTCCATTCATCCACTACTCTGTTTCCAAACCAATGTTTATCTATTTCGCGCCTAAATCTAAATTTGTCTAATTTAAAACCATTGTTACGAGTTCGCTCCTGGTAGGACAGTTTGAGTACCTTTGCAATGTCCCCTTTGTTCAGCCCTGACTTCCATTTATACACCTTGATCATATCGCCCCTCACTCTACGTCTCTCGAGGAAATGCAAATTAAGATGCTTTAACCCGTCTCTGTACTGAAGGTTCCTAATGCCCGGGATTGGTCTTGTCATTCTCCTCAGAATTCTTTCCAAGGATTCTATATCCATTCTGTAATACGATGACCAGAATTGAACTGGTTAATCCAAGTGAGGTCTCACAAGCCCAAGATATAGTTTTAGATGACCTCTCTAGTCTTGTAACTAGCACTCCTTTCATCCTTTGTATGAACCCAAGTACTTTATTAGCCTTGTTTCGAGCAAAAACACATTGTTTACTTGGCTTAAGATTCCTACTTATCATTACTCCTAAATCTCTCTCGCAGTCGGATTTCTCAATGACATCGTTGTTCATCTGGTATCTGGTTTCCCTGTTTACATCTCCTATACTGAGTACTTTACATTTGTCCACATTGAATTTCATCTGGCATTTTTCAGACCATTCGAAAATTTTTTTAGATCTTCCTGTAGTTTTGATGAGTCCTCGTCAGATTTAATTACTCGTCCTATTTTAGTGTCATCAGCAAATTTACTTATGTTGCTGTCTATGCCGATATCTATGTCGTTAATGTATATAATAAATAATAATGGTCCAAGTACTGAGCCTTGGGGAACTCCACTAGTGACGTTGCTCCAATGGGATTTAGTGCCATTAATGCTCACTCGCTGTTTCCTATCCTGTAACCACGCCCTAATCCATTTTAAAATATCACCTTTAATGCCATGAGTCTCCACCTTTCTTATTAGTCTTTCGTGGGGGAGTCTGTCGAAGGCTTTGCTAAAGTCGAGATATACCACATCATAATTGTGCCCCTCGTCCAACGATTCAAAAACTGATGAAAAGAATGTTAATAGATTAGTTAGACATGAACGCCCTCTTGTGAAGCCATGCTTGGAATCATTGATCAATTTGTGCTTCTCCAGGTGGTTTCGAATAGAGCTTGAAATGATTGCTTAAATCAATTTGCCTACAATTGATGTTAGACTAATTGAACGGTAGTTAGAGGATAGTGATCTATCTCCCTTCTTGAAAATCGGTAATACATTCGCTATCCTCCAGGATTCTGGTACTACACCTGTTTTTAAGGACATGTTAAACAACTTTGCTAAGGGCATACTAAGCTCTTCCTTACATTCCTTTAATACTCTGGCAAATATCTCATCGGGACCAGGTGACTTATTAGGTTATTAGGCTTTAGTTTGTCTACTTGCTTACTAACATCGTTACTAGTCACTACTATCTCCCTTAATTTGCTTTCTTCACTATCTCTGTATAGAGTCCGTGCCTCTGGTATCATGTTTAAATTTTCTGTGGTGAAAACTGTTGAAAAATATTTATTCAGATTATTGCTCATTTCTCCGTCGTTATCAGTTAGCTCGCCGGTATCTGACTGTATTGGTCCAATCTTTTCTTGTGTTTTAGTTGATGCATTTGATAGAATCCCTTGGGGTTTGTCTTCGCCTCCCTTACTATCCTCAGCTCATTATTCCTCTTTGCTTTTCTTATATTGGTCTTAACCCTACCGGCCAATACCTTATAATAATCACGAAGGTAAGCTTCGCCACGTGTTATCCTCCTACCTATAGCTTTCCCTTGACCAATAATGTTCTTTAAATAATTATTTATGCATTTAGGGTCATTGTTGTTTGATCTGAGTTTTTTGTATGGTATGTTCTGCCTTTGTGCATTAAGTAACTCATTATTTAAATTGTCGTGGAACTCGGCAATCTCAGATCTCCTTATCAGGTCAGTCTCAACCGTCAGGTCCATGGGTGGGGTGGGGTCAATGTAGTTCACCCCCAAGCGTGATACCCCTTCTCTCAACTGCCTCTTCAAACTATCGAAGCTTGCCCTTCTGAAATCTGGGACTTGTGTGGAATTTTCTTTACTGCTGCCCTGAAAATCTCACTGGAATCTAATTTCTTTGTGATCTCTGTTTGCAAGTTCATTCCCTACCTCGACATTACTTATGAGGTTTTCTCTGTTCGACAGAACTAAGTCGAGTATATTATTACCCATGACATTTATGACTACAGAGTTATGGGCATGGTAAGCATTAGTGGCGCATTGTTAGTGACTGTCCGACAGTTTGTGACGTTAGAATCACTGGCCTAGCAAGAGCTGCGACTGCAACTTGGCTGAAAATTTCTGGGCGAATGTAGATTTTATTTCTTTAACCCTTATATTCAGCTATAACATGAATGTTTATTTATCTCCTAAGTACTGTAGTGTCAAGTGAATGTATCTAGTTAAGGTAGTTTCAGTTTTGATTGTATTCTGGTCGTTCTTTTGTGCTTTGACTCAATCAAACAGTTAGGATACGTTATGTTGTGCTAGGTTAGGGTAAGTTATGTTGGACTTAGGTTAGGTTAGGGTAGCATGTTAGGTGCATTATAAAATGTCCAATATTTACCAGTTACATCTCATGTTAAATACGTGTTATGTAACAGATATTGGTGCCTTAGCATTTTTTTTAAATCGAAACATGACCAGATCCACTTCACTATGCATCCTTTGTATTAAACCACGATTTCTATATAACGGATCACCTAAAGATTAGCCCCAGCTTATTTCACCTTAAGCTTACCTGACCTAGCTCATGCGCTACCTGACTTAGCTTAGAGAAGGACGTGCCCCTTAGTGCTCGTGTTAGTGACCAGAGGAAATGGATGCCCTTGATCGTTGTTTTGTGGGGGAAGAGGGGCGGAGTGTGAGGAAAGACGACCCCTTGGCCACTCTGTTAAGGCAGCTGGAGCAGTTGAGGAGAGAGATAGACACTCTAAATGGGGAGAACGAAGCCCTCAGGACTGAACTCCTTGGGATAGGTGTCCTGTCTAGCAGGACACCTGCGAAGGAGGAGCAGGCGTGGAGAGTGGTTGCTTCCAAGGGGACTAGGGTCAGACTCAGGAAAGCTGACCAGGGTGTGGAGTGCAGTAACCCCAACCAAGTGTTGGAGGAAGCTGGCGAGGCAGAGAAGAGTCAGGACGGTCTGGTGCCAGGAGAGAAAAGGGCAGTTGTTCAAACCCTGTCCAGTGGTAAGGTCGTGGTAGTTGGGGACAGCCAGGTGAGGTTCTTAGATAGGACTTTTTGTGCTAGAGATAGGAAACGTAGGACTAGGGTGTGTTTTCCTGGGGCTGGGATAGGGCATGTAGCTGAGAGGATAGATATGGTTTTGTCAGGGGAGGGTACCAAGCCAGTAGTGTGTCTTAGTGTGGGAGGTAACGACATAGAAAAGGTTAGGAGTGAGGAACTTTTCAAGAGGTATAGGGAGGCGCTGGGGAAGATTAGAGACAGGGGAGGGATCCCGATAATATGTGGTGTCTTGCCTAGAAGAGGAATTGGTCGTGAATGGCTGTCCAGGGCAATTGCTATAAATTGCCGACTGGAAAAACATTGTGCAAGCAATGTTTGGGCATGCATTGATAACTGGCAACCATTCTATGGCAACGACTACCTGTACAGTCGTGACGGAGTACACTTGTCTCGCGCAGGGGTAAAGACGTTGTCTGCATCCCTGGAGCGTGAAATTGTCACTCCAAAGGGGGAGTTTCGCCAGTAGAGAGAGGTCTGGGTAAGCGGGAGTGAAAAACAAACAGGTCCTGGGGAGTAAAATTGAATACTCAGTGTTAGGTTCTGAATAATAAGTTCTATATACAGGAGAGAACACAAACACCTGTATAGTTTTGTAGGTTCGGTTTACTGGATAAGAGTATGTACACAAAGGAGAGCAGCACTCTCCCCGGCTAGGCTCCTTAGTCAACTGCTATAGACGACGTATGGCAAGTGATACATTAGCAGCTTCCATACGTCGCCAGGCACATTAATTAGGCATGTGGGATATGGTAATAACATTGCCACACGCTGCTAGCTACATAAATGGAGCACATACATAATATACATACATAATATATAATCCAGCATACATAATATACATACACCTCCCTCCCCCCTATACGCTCATAGCAAAGTCTTGAGCGGACCTTTTCTTTTGGATCCGTTCTGAGCGTCGAGGGACTTCATCACTGGGAAGGGTATGGGACTCAACACTGGTGGCGGGGCCAGCAGAAGGCATTGTTACGGGGCGGAGACAACGGCGGTTCCTCCACCACACACGACCACTGGGTAACCGCACCTGGTAGTCCCGTGACCTGCCGAGACCCATAACTACGCCTACTTTGTCCCAACGTAGGGAGGTCGGGTCCTGAACACGGACTTGGGTGCCGACACTCAACCTGGGGAGAGAACGGGCGTGGTCATTGTAGCGGGCGACGACGTCCTGAACACGTTCGGCGGCTCGGCGATCACAATCCTCTGTCTTGGCCTGCCACTCCTTGGAGAAGGATTGAGGGTGAGCAGGGACACAAGAACGAAGGGGGCGTCCATACAAAACCTGGGCAGGGGAGCGTCCGGTGTAGTTAGGTGTGTTGCGGAGTTCGAGAAGACCCCTGTCGAAGGCCTCGCAGTCAATGTTCCCAGAAGGGGCCACCTTAAGGATGAGGTGCTTCAGGGATTTGACAGCAGCCTCAGCGTGGCCGTTGGACTGCGGGTAATGGGGCGATGACAACACATGCCGGACTCCCCATCGGTCGAGGAACGCAGCAAAGTCCCGGCTTGTGAACTGAGGCCCTCCGTCGGTTCGCAGGCGTACAGGAACGCCCACGTCACGGAAGTAGTGGCGGAACTTGCTGATGGTGGCGGCAGACGTCGTGTCATTACCGCACTTGATGACAACCGGCCAACCAGAGAGACGGTCGACGATAACAAGGAAGGACTTTCCTGACACACAGAAAAAGTCGGCCGACACAGACTCAAAGGGGCGGGTGAGGTTGTCGTCACTCATAAAGGGTTCCTGCTGCTGGCTGGGTTGTAATACGTGGCGGGGCTTACACACCTGGACAGCATTGGAGATGTCGGGGTCGATGCCAGGCCGGAACACAGTCTGTCTTGCACGCCGTTTGGTGGCCTCGGCTCCACAGTGACTGTCGTGGAGGCGAGCCAAGGCGTGGAGACTTGAAGCAGCAGGGACAACTACCGAGGGAGAGGTGTCACTGGCCAGAGGTAGGGGTAGGGCGGCAGCAGGGTAGTTGCTGCTCCCTTCGTGCACCCTGTTGGCGTGTTTTACCTCGAGAATCGGTGTTGGGAAGTCCTGGGAGATGATGGCCAACTCTTGGCAATGTCTGTAGGACAGCAAAGGAGTCGGGACGCCATTATGCACATCAATCCAGGCTTGACACGACCTGTTGCCAAAGGTGACGTGTGCATAGAGTGAACCTAGGGCCGGGGTCATCTGTGAACCGTCTGCCGTAAAGCGGAGATCCTTGGGGGGCGGTCCTAGATCACTTGGAGAGAGCCCCAAGCATTGCAAATGCTGGGGACCGATGACTGTAGCATCAGCGCCGGTGTCGGGCAACATCTGAAGACGGGATGACACTCCGCCGTAGGTCACGATGACACTGATGTACTGGGAGACTTTGGTCCTGGGACGCTGGGGGGAGCACACATTCCTAATGTGGCTCGAGCGTTGTCAGGAGTCGTCGTGCCTCTGATTGGAAGACTGTGGGCGGCCCTCTCTGGTGGAAGGGGGCTGAAGCTTCCGCCGACGCGGTCCCTTGGGTTTGTTGGAAGGGCAACACTTGTCATAGTGGCCCAGACGACCACACACATTGCACTGGACGCGTTTGGCTGGGCACCGTACTGTGAGTGACCAGTGGCCCTTACGGTCACAACTGTTGCAGGTAGACTGAGCAGCTGGACACACCTGTGTTCCGTGCTGCTTACCACAGTTGTTGCAAAATAAACCGGGCGTGGACGTGGTGGGCGAAGGCGTAGGAACAGACTTCTTGTCCTTCTTGTACCGGGACACAGCGCGTACAGCTGTAGGGGGAGCACGGATGGCAGAGGTGGCACACCTGGCAGCCTCATAGGAGCGACATATCGTCAACACATCCTTAAGAGAAGAGGAAGAGTCGAGGGAGGTGAGGCGTTGGACAAGTTCCTCGTCCTTAACACCCATCAGGATCACCTGCCTCAACTGGGTCTCCTCGCACTGCTGGTGGTGGCCTGGACATATATCTACCTCTTCCGAGGCTCTCTTAAGACGCACGTAAAAGGCATCAAAAGACTCACCCTCCATCTGTCTGCAGCTAAACGATTCCCTCCTGCGCAGAGCTTCATTCTGCTGTCCTTTGATGTGCCGTTGTAGAACGTCCAGTACCTCCTCTACAGACAGCGAAGAGGTTGGGGGTACCTGCAACGTATGTTCCAAGACACGCTGAATTTCCAAGGACAGGCACATACGCAGCTGGATGAGTTGTTTAGGCTGTGACAAACTCTGGAGATCCACCATTGTAGAATAATCAGTCCACCGTCGCCACCATTCACGAAAAGTCTGGAAATTCACATCAGGCTTCAAGATGGGCGGTGTTTGAGCTGCTGCTTTAGGTGGGGCTGGGGGGTGTGAAGGAAGCGTGGATGAGGTATCTGAACCAGTCAGTACCGAGGCAGTGTTAGAGCCAGGGGCTTGGTTAACAGTGAGGCGAGATATCAAGGCTTCAAACCGTTCACTGTCTTCCAATCTCCGTTGGTGGTCTCGTTCTGCCTCTGCTTGCCTTCTGTGCTCATCCGCCAAACGTCTGTGAGCTTCATCCTCGCGTTTCTCATCTCTCATAAACTTCAGTAAAGCAATTATCTCTGGAGACAACGTTGAATATTGAGGTGAGGGACTGCGCGATGTTGTGGGGGCTGGAGCGTCGTGGCCGGCCTGGTCATCCATCTCTGCGGGGCTATCATCCGCCTGACTCATCCAGGCGCTGGGTCCACGGCTACGTAAGACATGAGACATAACTACTTCATCTGTGTACTATGTCTTGAATCAGTGTTGACCGGTCAGCCCGTCGTATCAACAAGATTTCAGACAAAAAAAATTAAATACGCAGATAAGTAGGTTATATATATAAAATATATATAAAGAAGCTGCGCTGTCAGCGAGTGTTAGTATGTGTATGTGTGCGTGTCCCGGGCGGGTAGAGCGTCTCGCCCCAGCTGTGAGGGGGGGGGGTGGAGGCGGCGCTGTGAGGGGGTGGAGGGAGAGGCGCGGCGACTCCCAGTCAGTCCAGTTACCCTCAGGACGCGGTCAGAGACGGGTGCACTGAACTCTACTCCTTACAAATGCCCAGAACGTGCCGTATACCTTGGGAATCCTTTAGAACAAGGTCACACATGAATGGCACGAAACACACAATGCGCTAAACACTTCACAGAAAATCACTGTCACTGACACTGCTCAAAGTTGCTAAATTCTTCGAGGAGGGGTGGCGCGGGAGTTGACCCAAGGCGAGAGTCCAAAAGCCGGCTTCACAAACTTGCACTATCACTCGTAATTATCCAGTAAGACTACGCACTGCGCCATGTTAGGTTCTGAATAATAAGTTCTATATACAGGAGAGAACACAAACACCTGTATAGTTTTGTAGGTTCGGTTTACTGGATAAGAGTATGTACACAAAGGAGAGCAGCACTCTCCCCGGCTAGGCTCCTTAGTCAACTGCTATAGACGACGTATGGCAAGTGATACATTAGCAGCTTCCATACGTCGCCAGGCACATTAATTAGGCATGTGGGATATGGTAATAACATTGCCACACGCTGCTAGCTACATAAATGGAGCACATACATAATATACATACATAATACAGTATATAATCCAGCATACATAATATACATACACTCAGGACAAGGGGTAAAACAGGACCAGGGGAGGGTAGGCTTTAAATATATACTATGCAAACAGTTGGAACATTAGAAATAAAATAGACTTGCTGAGAACGGTTGTATGTACCGAGAATGTAGAAATCATAGCAATCACCGAAACTTGGATGAATCTGGCGAGCAAGAATTTTTTATCAGAGTACCACGTAGAAGGGTACAACCTTTTTCACAAGGACAGGGAAGGTAGGAAGGGGGGAGGGGTCGCACTCTTCGTCAGAGATACACTAAAATGTTGTATTAATAATTCAATAAAGGGTGAAATTGGAACCGAGTCTACATGGGTAGAAATTGCGGAAGGAAGAGAAAAACTAATTATGGGAGTGATTTACAGGCCCCAAGTCTTGGGAAAGAAGTAACTCAGCCCATATGGCAGGAAATGAATAGGGCAGCAAAATACAACAGCCTCTGCATTATGGAGGATTTCAACTTCAGGACATTATTGTAGGTGACTATGAATCTGAAGACTTCCTAGACACAGTACAGGACAATTTTTTGAAACAACTAATTACAGAACCTACTAGAGGTGACAATATATTAGACCTAGTATTAACAAATAAAGAAAATATCATCAGAGATATCACAATAGGGGAAGAACTAGGGAACAGTGATCACAGAGAAATCAGGTTCACCATAAATTGGGAAACGAAAAACAATGACAAGATGGTCAGAGTCCCAAGCTTTCGATTGGCGGATTATCAGGGGTTAAGATGGTCCCTAGGTGAGGTCGCCTGGGAACAGTCACGTCAGTCCCTAGTAAGACTGCCTGAGGTCACAGGTGACACAACAATTGATTATGACTATAATATATTTACTCGTATACTACGTAAAGCACAAGAACTAAATATACCATAAAGAAAAATTAGGTCAAATAAGAATGAGCCAAGGTGGATGACCAGAACACTTAAACATGACATAGGAATAAAGAAAGGAATTTATAAGAAATTAAAGAGAGGGGAGGAGCAGCTCAGAAATAGGTATAATGAACTATCTAGGAATGTTAAGAAAAATGTGAGGAAGGCAAAGATGGGCTACGAAATCAGGATAGCAAGAGAATCCAAGGCGAATCCCAAGGGATTTTTCCAGGTATATAGGACAAAGGTCAAGGACAAAGTGGGGCCTTTAAAGTCAGAGAGAGGGGAAGTGATCGATGACAGTGAGAAAATAAGCAAAGCATTAAACAGCTACTTATTATCAGTTTTCACAGAAGAAATTCATGAGGAAATTCCAGAGGTGGAACTGATATTTAGGGGAAATGAAGAAGAGAAATTAAAGAATATCACTAATAGAAAAGAAAATGTTCCTAAGAAGATAAATAAATGAAAGAAGACAAAATCCCTAGGGCAGGATGAAATTTTCCCTTGAGTTTTGAAAGAGTGTAAGGAACAGATTAGCGGACCCCTCGTAAATTTATTCACAAAATCATTAGACACGGGAGTTGTGCCAGACTTGTGGAAACAGGCAAATATAGTACCTGTATGTATATTATGTTTGTTGTATGTATATCATGTATGTACCCCATTTATATACATTATTTCTCTTGTCAGTAGCGTGTGGCAATGCCCCTGTTTCATGTCACCACACGCTTAGATAATGTGCCTGGCGACATCTGGAAGCTGCTAAAGTACCACTTGCCACATGTCGCCTGAGAGGTCAGAGAGAGGTCAGTTGACCCATATCGGAGTGTAAGGACTACCCGCTCTTGTAGGCGCACTCCTGTATATTTCCGTTAATAAGAACCTACAAAACTCTACAAGTGTTTATGTTCGCTCCTGTAGTTAGAACTAAGTACCCCGAAGATCTCCATGGCGCAGTGAGTATCAAGTGATCGATTAAGTGGAAATAAGTGCGTTCGTGTAAAATCAAGACCGTTAGACCCCGCTCCGTCAACTCACTCCATCACCAGTCGCTCTCCTAATCTCGCATTGTCTCCCACAAAAATTCGTTTGAATGACCAACGAATTTTGAGCAGTGTGCAGTGATCGTAAGTTCCTGTAAAGTGTCTTAAGTGCCCTTCATGTGTGTAGTGCTAAAGTGTGCGTCCTTGTTTTAAATGATTCCCGAAGGTGGAAGGCTGATATAGTGATATAGGGCATTTGTGAGGAGTGGTGCGTCAGCGCGTCTGTCCCCGGCTCACCCCCCACTGCCTCCCACTGCCTCCCTCATCTCTCCCCCCGCCCACCGCGCCTACACACACCAACCCACGCATGAACACACTGACTGCAGTCATTTCGTCATATATATTTTATATATATAAGTTACTTATCTGTGTATTCAATTAATTTTGTTGTCTCAAATCTGGTTGATACGACTGGCTGACCGGTTAACACTGATTCGAGATACAATATACAGATAAAGTAAATATGCCCCGGGCCTCACACAGGGGTGTCCCTCGCGCGCGGATGAATCAGACGGATGGCAGCTCTACAGAGATGGATGACCAGTCAGAGCACGATGCCCCACCCTCTCCCAACACATCTCCCAGCCACACCCCTCGACCCTTAGCCTCGTCCTCAGAGATAATTGCTCTGATGAAGCTTATGAGGGAAGAAAGGCATGAGGATGAAGCGAGAAGACGTGCTAAGAACCACCGAAGGAGATTGGAAGATAACGAACGGTTTGCAGCTTTGATATCTAGCCTCACTGCTAATCAAGCCCTTGGCCCTTCCACTGCTCAAGTATCGACTGGCTCAGACACCTCGTCAACGCCTTCTGCCAAAGCGGTTGTCCAACCCCCACCCACCTTGAAGCCTGATGAGACTTTCCAGACTTTTCATGAGTGGCGGCGACGGTGGACTGATTATGCTACAATGGTAGATTTCCAGAGCTTGCCACAGCCTAAACAACTCATTCAGCTACGTATGTGTCTGTCTTTGGGAATGCAGCATGTGTTGGAACATACGTTGCAAGTGCCCCCGACGTCTTTGTTGTCTGTAGAGGAGGTACTGGATGTTCTAGAACGGCACATCAAAGGTCAGCGGAATAAAGCTCTTCGCAGGAGGGAAGTGTTTAGCTGTAGACAGATGGAGGGCGAGACTTTTGGCGATTTCTATCTACGACTCAAGAGAGCCTCGGAAGAGATAGACACATGTCCCGATAATCACCAGTAGTGCGAGGAGACCAGTTGAAGCAGGTGATCCTCATGGGTGTTAAGGAAGAGGAGCTTGTCCAACGCCTCACCTCCCTCGACTCTTCCTCCTCTCTTAAGGATGTGTTGACATTATGTCGCTCCTATGAGCCTACCAGGTGTGCTACCTCTGCCATCCGAGCTCCCCCTACAGCCGTACGGACTCTGTCCCAATATAAAAAAAGACAAGAAGTCTACGCCCGGCTCCCTTTGCAACAGCTGTGGTAGGCAGCACGGAACACAGGTGTGTCCAGCTGCTGAGTCTACCTGCGACATTTGTGTCGACCGCAAGGGCCACTGGTCACTTACAGTACGGTGCCCAGCCAAACGCGTCCAGTGCAATGTGTGCGGCCGTCTGGGCCACTACGACAAGTGTTGCCCGACAAACATACCCAAGGGACAGCGTCGGCGGAAGCAGCAGAGCCCTTCCACCAGTGAGGGCCGCCCACAGTCGCCAAATCAGAGGCACGACGACCCAGGACAAATCCCGACCCATATTAGGAGGGTGTACTCCTCCTCGCGTCCCAGGACCAAAGTTCCCCAGCACGTCAGCGTCATCGTGACCTACGGCGGTGTGTCATCCTGTCTCGAGATGCTGCCCGACACCGGTGCTGAGGCTACAGTCATCGGTCCCCAGCATTTGCAATGCTTGGGGCTCTCTCCAAGTGATCTAGGACCGCCTCCCAAGGATCTCCGCTTTACGGCAGACGGTTCACAGATGACCCCGGCCCTAGGTTCACTCTATGCACACGTCACCTTTGGCAACAGGTCGTGTCAAGCCTGGATTGATGTGCATAATGGCGTCCCGACTCCTTTGCTGTCCTACAGACATTGCCAAGAGTTGGCCATCATCTCCCAGGACTTCCCAACACCGATTCTCGAGGTAAAACACGCCAACAGGGTGCACGAAGGGAGCAGCAACTACCCTGCTGCCGCCCTACCCCTACCTCTGGCCAGTGACACCTCTCCTTCGGTAGTTGTCCCTGCTGCTTCAAGTCTCCACGCCTTGGCTCGCCTCCACGACAGTCACTGTGGAGCCGAGGCCACCAAACGGCGTGCAAGACAGACTGTGTTCCGGCCTGGCATCGACCCCGACATCTCCAATGCTGTCCAGGTGTGTAAGCCCCGCCACGTATTACAACCCAGCCAGCAGCAGGAACCCTTTATGAGTGACGACAACCCCACCCGCCCCTTTGAGTCTGTGTCGGCCGACTTTTTCTGTCTGTCAGGAGAGTCCTTCCTGGTTATCGTCGACCGTCTCTCTGGTTGGCCGGTTGTCATCAAGTGCGGTAATGACACGACGTCTGCCGCCACCATCAGCCAGTTCCGCCACTACTTCCATTACGTGGGCGTTCCTGAGCACCTGCGAACCAACGGAGGGCCCCAGTTCACAAGCCTGGACTTTGCTGCATTCCTCGACCGATGGGGAGTCCAGCATGTGTTGCCATCGCCCCATTACCTGCAGTCCAACGGCCACGCTGAGGCTGCTGTCAAATCACTGAAGCACCTCATCCTCAAAGTGGCCCCTTCTGGGAATATTGACTGCGAGCCCTTTGACCAGGGTCTCCTTGAGCTCCACAACACACCCAGTTACACCGGACGCTCCCCTGCCCAGGTCTTGTATGGACGCCCCCTCCGTTCTTTTGTCCCTGCTCACCCTCAATCCTTCTCCAAGGAGTGGCAGGCCAAGACGGAGGATTGTGATCGCCGAGCCGCCAAACGTGTTCAAGACGTCGTTGCCCGCTACTACGACCACGCCCGTTCTCTCCCCAGGTTGAGTGTCGGCACCCAAGTCCGTGTTCAGGACCCGACCTCCCTACGTTGGGACAAAGTGGGCGTAGTCATGGGTCTCCGCAGGTCACGAGACTACCAGGTGCGGTTACCCAGTGGTCGTGTGTGGTGGAGGAACCGCCGTTTTCTCCGCCCCGTAACACTTTCCGCTGACCCTATCACCAGTGCTGAGTCCCATATCCCCCCCCCCCCCCCCCCAGTGATCAAGCCCCTCGACGCTCAGAACGGATCCACAGGAAAAGGTCCGCTCAAGACTTTGTTATGAGCGTATGGGGGGGGGGGGGGGAGGTGTATGTATATTATGTATGTTATATGTATACCATGTATGTACCGCATTTATATACATTACTTCTCTAGTCAGTAGCGTGTGGCAATGCCCCTGTTTCATGTCACCACAAGCTTAGATAATGTGCCTGGCGACATCTGGAAGCTGCTAATGTACCACTTGCCACATGTCGCCTGAGAGGTCAGAGAGAGGTCAGTTGACCCATATAGGAGTGTAAGGACTACCCGCTCTTGTAAGCGCACTCCTGTATATTTCCGTTAATAAGAACCTACAAAACTCTACAGGTGTTTATGTTCGCTCCTGTAGTTAGAACTAAGTACCCCGAACATCTCCAGTACCCATGTTCAAAAAGGGAGACAGAGCATCAGCGTCAAATTACCAGCCGATAAGTTTGACGTCAGTAGTGGGGAAATTTCTTGAATCGTTTATAGCGAATAGCATCCGATCGCATTTAGAGAAAAGCAAATTAATCTACGACTCTTAACATGGGTTTACAAAGGGAAAATCTTGTCTAACAAATCTGCTGACGTTTTTTAGAAAAATCTTCGAGGTAGTAGATAATGACGAAAATTACGATGTTATTTACTTAGACTTTAGCAAAGCGTTTGAGAGCGTACTGCATCAGAGGCTTCTGAGAAAAGTTAAGGCTCATGGTATCGAGGGGAAAGTTTTGAATTGGATAAAATCATGGCTCACTAATAGAACACAGAGAGTCAGCGTAGATGGTGCTAAATCTGAGTAGGGCTGTGTAACCAGTGGGGTTCCCCAGGGGTCAGTACTGGGCCCACTCTTGTTCATAATCTACAGAAGCGATCTAGATTCTGGGATCAGCAGTGGCATCAGCAATTTTGCGGATGACACCAAAATATGGCGGCAGATTAATTCAGGGCAGGATGCAAATGCACTACAGGAGGAGTTAAATAAACTGCAGGAGTGGTCAGGAAAATTGCAAATGAAATTCAATACCAGCAAGTGCAGCTTACTTAATATTGGAAGAACAAATACTGTCAATGTATACAGCCTTAACAACATCAACCTAGAAAAGGGGTACTTGTAAGCCCGGACCTACTGCTTAGAAAACAGTGCGTTAATGTTCGAAATAAGGCAAACAGAGTATTGGGTTTTATATCTAGAAGTGTTAGGAATAAGAGTGCAGAGGTCTTATTGCAACTATATCTTGCGCTAGTCAGGCCGCACCTCGATTATGCGGTTCAGTTCTGGTGCCCTTATTATAGAATGGATATCAATTCACTGGAGTCGGTGCAGCGAAGAATGACGAAAATGATTCCGGCACTTAGAAACCTTCCATGTCACGATAGTTTAAAGAAACTAAACTTGCATTCCCTAGAAAGACGAAGAGTACGGGGAGATATGATAGAAGTATTTAAGTGGGTGATAGGAATCAATAAAGGCGATATAGATAAAGTTCTTATAACATCCGAGCAGGATAGGACTCATAGCAACGGATTTAAGTTGGATAAGTTTAGGTTTAGGAGGGAGATATGAAGGAACTGGTTCACAAATAGGGTGGTGGACGAGTGGAACGAGCTTAGGAACTTTGTAGTAGGTGCTGGAACGCTGGAAAGTTTTAAAAGGAGGCAAGATAGATTCATGGATGATAGAAAGTGGTAGTAGCTCTCGACAGGAGCTGCCATGCACAGGCCAGCCGGCCTAGTGTAGACTCCTTATTTTCTTATGTTCTTATATTCTTAAGCATCCTAGCGCTAGCCTATCCTAACCTAATCTTATCAAATCTAACCTTAACCTAACCCAACCCCCAAAGAGCGTTAGGGTGCTTAAATAAATAAAAACGCTGGAGGCTAATCTTCAAGTGATACCAGGAGTCACTTTACTAGTCGTCCTGGTGTAAAACCACGAAACAAATTCCATTAACAAAATTATATTTTATGATCAGAACGAGAAACTGTAAACCAAGAAAAAACGTTTAATAGTCGGGAGTAAAGAGGTCAGCAAATCAGGGGTCAAGGTGCAAGAGTTCATCCTACCATGGTTTTAAGAAGTGAGGTCAGTCCTGGTGGGTGGCAGGCTTCACTCGCGTGAGGTTTGGAAGGTTTTGATATAGCGAAATCGATTGTTTCGATTAATGTGAATCGTAAAAAAAAAATTTGACTCTTGATATGAAGAATTAATTAACTGTTTTTAACAACCACAGTAGTTGAAACACTTTTAAATCAAAACAACTACAAGCGTCTTTGATGTTTTATGTGTTCTTCTTAATGGAACAGTGTGTGCGGCTGTGTGTATATGCTTTTATAAAGCACATAAACCGAAACTAACAGGTACACACTGGACGACTTCATTAGAACTGTACTGTACGGTGACCCTACTGACAGTAGAGCAGGTCGGAAATTTTAGTGGTGGCAAAGACCCAAATTTTCTAACAAATGGGCGATAGCCAAACAATATACTCTTCATCAATCATCTATCTCATCAAGCATAATAATTTCCATGCTATATGAAGACTCTGTTACGTGTGAACAGTAGCGCCCACCACAGTGGGGGGAGGGATGAGACACATTACACCCAAGGCCGGATTCAGGAGTGGGTAAAGTGGGCAGCTGCCCAGGGGCCTCCACAATCTGTGGGCCTCCACATATTACAATATGTTGAAATAATGCTACGGATGTACTTAGTGCTCATGATCACAAATTGTTCTGGAGAACGTTCTTTCAGTAAAATGAAGTTTATTAAAAACCGACTTCGTACTACAATGTGTCATGATAGGCTCAGCCACCTGGCTTTGATGAGTATCGAATATGACATCCTCAGAGAGATTGACTTCGAAAAGTTGATCAAAAACTTTGCAGCGGCCAGGTCACGTAAAGTGCCTGGTCTGTAAATAAAGGTAATGTTTATTTTCTATTTTGCAATTGATCAATGTTTGTGTTCAATATATCCATTATCCATGGTCGATGGCAGTTATTTTTATTAAAAAACTTGTTTTTACCAATATGTTCATACTTTTGTTATAATTTAACAAATTCATTAAATTGTTTATTTATTTTACTATTGGATGCAAAACTTCAATTTTATTTATAGTTGAGTTAATACTTATTCTGAATATATCTGACCTTGGACTTAAAGAAGCCTATACATGCATTCTTGAACAGAACCATTATTTGAGTAGAGGCTTACCTGATTAATAATGCAAAGAATCATCTCTCTGTAATAACTAATAACATATTCTTTTCTGTGAAGTCTCTTGAAAATTTTTTACATGTGCGGTAGTAGCTATATCAGGGCTGGTCGACTTGAAACCACATGAATGACTCCAGTCATGTCTCACTTTTGTGTAATAATAATAATAATAATAATAATAATAATAATAATAATAATAATAATTAACGGTTTATTGAAAGAGATTGGCAGCCAGAAGGCTGAAAATATACAGTTACATATTTGGGGAATGGGTTTCGAATTACAAATAATATACAAGTAACATAAGTGATACAAATAAGATATATAATAACTAGATGGGGAAAAGCTCAAACTACAGTGCATTTCAACATAGTGACAGTGCAAGAAGTAGTATTTACTGGGAGTGAATACACTGGTTTATTACAAGTTATTGATAATTTTTATAATGGTTGGGACTGGGCTGTTCTTATAGCGATCAGTTCGTGCACGTATGGGCTGGATGCAGTTGTGGTGTCGAACAGCAATTCTCGGGCTAAGGATCTCAGGTGGTAGTAGGAGCCGGTATCGAGGTTGGTGTAGAAGCTTCTTCCCAAATTTGCAGATGAGGCCGTGGTGATGGTCAGTGAGAGTCGAAAGGGTCAGTGTGTTGAGCGCTTCTTGATATGTGGAGTAGGAAGGGGAGAGAATAATCTTGCATGCACCTCTTTTGCACTTTTTCTAGGTGTTTACATTGTGTGGCATTTAGGGAGGAAGACCAGGTAGGAGAGGCATAGGTGAGCTTGGGAAGTATGAATGTTGTGTAAACACTGAGGAGCTCGAGTGCAGGAACTCCGAGGGACTTGAGTCGGCGGAGGAGGTGGAGACGGAAACTGGAGGATTTGACAACTTCACTGACGTGTGGTTTCCAATTTAGTTTGTTGTGTATGGTGACGCCGAGGAGCTTCGTGGAATCTACAACCTGGAGTGTGTTCGGACCTAAAGTAATGGAAGGAGGTGGGACAATGTCGGAAGAGAGGTTGATGTGCATAACCATGTTCTTGGTATGGTTGATGGTGACATGGTTGTTGGTGGCCCAGTTTTGGAGACTGTTCAATGAATCCTGAAGGGCGGTATAGTCGGGAGCAGAATTGTTGACGCTGATCCCAATGGTGGAGTCGTCGACATATTTCCAGCGAGCAGGGCATCATTGATGAGCATAAGGAAGCAGAGTGGTCCCATTTTGGTGCCTTGGGGAACGCCACAGGTGAGTGACTGAAAGGTGGAGACAGCCCCTCGGAAGCGTACAGCTTGGAGTCGGTGACTGAGGAAGTCTGTAAGCCATGGTATAAGACTTCTCCGAAGCCCGAGGTCAATAGCTTTGTTGATGATTATATTGTGGTCGACTAGGTCGAATGCTTTAGTGAAATCAATAAAGGCGACAGCTACAGACGTTTTTCGTTTCTCGAGATGGCGGTATATGTAATCGAGAAAGCTGACAAAACAGTGAGTGGTGGAGGAAGTTTTCATATTGCCAAATTGCTGAGGGTCTACGACTCCTGCAATATCAGCATAAGCCCAGTCGAACACAAAACTTTCACAGATTAGGCTGGGTATTGGGGTGATTGCAATAGGTCGTAGCTGATTTAAGGATTGTGGGCTGGTTGACTTGGGCACTGGTGATACATAAGAGGTCTTCCAGTCAGCTGGGCATCTGGCTTGACTGAGAGAAGCATTGATGATGGAGCATAGGGGTTTAGCAAGCTCCGGGGAGAACTCCTTGAAGAGTTTCATTGGTAAGTCAATGGGGGTGGTAGAGCGTTTTAATTTTAGTTTGTCCAGGCGTTTTGCTACTTCAAATTCTTCTGTTAAGTCAGTGGGAAGGGGGGCTGGTAGGTAAGCAGGGAGAGTGGTTGTGTCAAGCCGGGGGAGCGTCGGGCATATAGTAGCGAAATGGTTATTTGATTGCTCAGCTGCGTCAACACTAGTGAGATGGCTAAGGAAGGGGAGGGGGTGTGTCTTATTGTTTAGTCCACAGAGTTCTTTAAGCTTACCATACCATTGACTGATGTTGGTCTGCTTCAGGTGTTGTAATTTGGTTGGGTAGTGGGACTTCTTTGCAGTGCGTATTTCGCGGATGACTCGGTTGCGAAGGGACCTGTAGCGGATGTGGTCATTGAGATGAAAGGCTCTGTCTCTCTGTTGCATAAGTCTTTTGATCCGAGGTGTGATCCAGGGCAAGTCAGCTGGGTGAGATCTGACGGACTTCTCGGGGAAGAAGTGGTGGTGAGCTTCCGTGGTGGTGTTGGTATAATTTATCCATTTGGTTTCCACGTCATCCACGCTAAGTACTTCAGTCCAGGGATGGTGAACTATCCACTGCCCGAAGAGGCGGACTGCAGAGTCAGTAATCGGCCTGTAGGTCTTGATGTAGGGTCTCTGTACTTGAGTGGGAGTGGCAGCTGGGGACCAGAGCACTGATAAGTGTGTGCTACACCCGATAGGAGGCATTGGTTGAGGTGGTTGGTACTGGTCCGCTAAGTCAGTTAAGATAAGGTCAAGGGTATTTTGACCGTGTGGGGAAGGTCACAACTTGTGATAGTGATAGTTGGTCCTGGATATCAGTGGTGTCAATTTCATTATAATCCCCACATAATACTAACTTGGCACATGGGTACCTAACTCTGAGGTGGTCTGAGGTGGTAATGAGATGATTAATAAGAGTGTCTCTGGTGGGTGAGCGAGGAGGATGGTATGCCACACAGATTATGATGGAAGCAGTGTGGCGCGGGTGGGCCCGTGGCACAACAAGTACCCATAATGCTTCCATATCTGCTGGGACTTGAACATCCAGGCGTGACGGGCGTAGGTTATCTTGACAGAAGAGGGCAACGCCCCCTCTGCGTCTATGTGAACGAAGGTGATGAAAGAGTTGATATCCCTCAATATGACACGTTTCAGGCACAATTTGCCAAGCCTCACATATGGCAACGACGCTCGCGGCGACTGACCTGACTGTAGTTGCCAGCTCGTCAAACTTGTTAGCTAGGGAAGTGAAGTTGGGTAGCAGTAAAGACGGGAGATCATATCATATCCGTGAAACTTCAGTGTAGTGGTACGGTCTGTCAGGGGTGGGTTTCTCCGGTTTCCTAGTGGAGGTTACGGTCCTAATGGGCTTATGTGTGTGACGACCCTGTCTACGGCTACGCACGTGGAATATGTTCAGTGACTTGAGTCGCGCGATAACACTGCCATCAGGATAACCGTTCCCACGCTTTAGATGGTACAGAGTGCATCGGGAGTAAGTGATTGGTGGCCATCTGTTGATATCTGTTGTGGGCGGACGGAAGTGTTTGTCTCCGGTGGCCATAAAGTCACTGACGGCACTTAGAGGGCCACTGACACTGGTAGACATATGTTAATATTTGTCAGTCGTAAAGACCGTGGGTCTTTGCCCCTGGTGCTTGGGGTCGCCGACACAGTTTTCACGATATATGTAAACACCGCGGTGGTCCTTGTCACTGGCACTTTGAAGGTGACCGATAAAGTGCCCACTGTCTGACTTTTCCTTGAGGTGCACTATCGGAGCACTGTATGATAATCACTTATTGCACTGATAACTTGAATGTTTTGCTGAGAAAGTCCCGGTCAGGTTAGGTCGGGTCTAGTCACACTCAGTATTACACTGCTGTGCTTTTGTGCTTTTCCTTAAGTGCACTATAGGAACACTGCTCGGTAATCAATCGTTCACTAATCACTAGAATGTTTTGCTGAATAGATCCCGGTGTAGTAAGGCTGGTAGGGCGTTGGGATATAGCAGGGGGAGGGGGCAGGGCCAAACAGACTCGGCCTGGCTGCTAAAAACCGGGAGCGCCTTCGGGGCACGTCTTGTCTCACTGACGGTTGACAAGTGTGTGTGTGTGTGTTGGGAATTTGTACACTATCAATAAATATACAGTTAATTAAAAAAAATTTAATGTTCTAATTTCCTATATATAACTGCATATGGCTTCAAAATTCTCCAAAGAAGTGTTCAAATTTCACAATTTTCCCGGGGGGCTTGCAGCGCTCCCCGGAACTCCCAGATGCTTAGGCTCGCTTCACTCGCCACCTCACCCTCTTGGGTAGTTATAATGAGGGGGGCCTCCACAAAGAGGCTGCCCATGGGCCTCCACAGGTCGAAATCCGGCACTGATTATACCAGCGCTAATGGCACTGCATGACATGTGCCCCTCCTCCTAGTCGTCCATAATACTCGTATCGACGTAAATATTACTACTCGGTTGAAATTTTTCACTCCGGAACTGAACACTGTTGTAAAGCGTTTAAGACGAGTTTAGGTGGGAGTAGTTTTTCCGGTTAGTGCAGTCAATGTGTTATAGCGGAAGTGAATCGTTGTTCACAGCAGAGAGCGCATGTATGGTGATCTACTGTTGAATACCTGGCGTCTTGCACAGTTACCAGCTGCCTTATGTATCTAGAAGAGGACACAAAAATAATATCTCACAAAAACATACTGATGATGATATCCTTGACGAACATCTTCAGTCAGATCTCTCTTGCTGATATTGCGTCGTTTTTCTCATCTCGAGGGGAGAAGGATTAAGAATGATATGGGGTTTCTTAATTGCAGAGCCATTAGCTAGATATGACAGATTGGTTGGCTCTGATGGGCTCTCCTTAATCTCACAATGCACTTTCTTACCGTCAAACAAATGCCCAGTGCAGAATTAAACGGTGTTTCATCACTAGATAAACAACAAGTTGAACAACACCGTAAGGATGTTGTAGAAATAGTTTATAATGTTACCGTGTAAAGTGGTCAAGGGTCAGCTTTAAGAGGTCTTATAGAGCAATGGCAGGCTTCTGAGTCCGACGGCCCACGATGTTTGACCGTCACACACACACACATGAAAGAATCATCGCCGGTAGGCCTGTGTATGGCAGCTCCTGTCTCGAGTTACAACCACTCTCTTTCATCCATGAATTTGTCTAGCCTCCTTTTAAAACTTTCCAGCGTTCCAGCACTTACTACAAAGTTGCTAAGCGTGTTCCACTCGTCTACCACCCTATTTGTGAACCAGTTCCTTCCTATCTCCCTCCTAAACCTAAATTTATCCAACTTAAATCCGTTGCTCCGAGTCCTATCCTGCTCGGATATTATAAGAACGTTATCTATATCGCCTTTATTGATTCCTCTCACCCACTTAAATACTTCTATCATATCTCCCCGCACTCTTTGTCTTTCTTGGGAATGCAAGTTTAGTTTCTTTAATCTATCTTGAAATGGAAGGTTTCTAAGTCCCGGAATCATTTTCGTCATTCTTCGGTGCACCGACTCCAGTGAATTGATATCCATTCTATAATAAGGGCACCAGAACTGAACCGCATTCTCGGGGTGCGGCCTGACTAACGCAAGATATAGTTGTAATATGACCTCCGCACTCTTATTACTTACACTTCTAGATATAAAACCTAATACTCTGTTTGCCTTATTTCGAACATTAACGCACTGTTTTCTAGGCCGTAGGTCCGGGCTTACAAATACACCTTTCTCTTTCACAAGTCGACTTCTTTAGGTTGATGTTGACAGTATTTGTTCTTTCAATATTCAGTACGCTGCACTTGCTGGTGTTGAATTCATTTGCCATTTTCCTGACCACTCCTGCAGTTTATTTAAGTCCTCCTGTAGCGCATTTGCATCCTGCCCTGAATTAATCTGCCGCCCTATTTTGGTGTCCTCCGCAAACTTGCTTATGTCACTGCTGATCCCAGTATCTAGATCGTTTATGTAGATTATGAACAAGAGGGGGCCCAGTACTGACCCCAAGGCGTAATAAAACTTGCCCATAGTTTCACCCTGCCTGGGGATCGAACCTGGGTCTGCTTGCTTGCGAGGCGAGCAAGCTGATCATCACACCACAGGTCGGTTTTGGTTAGATTAGGTTAGGTTTGGGGGGGTAATTTAGTGGGATTCATACAAACAACATTTTATTTTAATAATTCGGTAATTCACTGATGATTTTAATTGATTTAACTTAATTCCTTAATATATTTAGATTCGTACATGCAGTAGACCTATTCATATTTTGATATAGCAACACTTCATGATCAGCTACTGCAGGTGTACCGTATTATGAAGTAATCCTAGATAAATACAGTATTATACACCGTCCCTACCTTGGTCGTCAGGTGTCGTATGTTATGGGAGGCGATGCAGTGTTTTGAAATGAACGCATCATTAATTTTATCTTTTGCTCTTATTATTTGATGCTGATGATAATTCTATTAGTAGTTAAATTTTTCTATAAATAATTATGAAACATTCGGCCTGTTTTAAATGTATTTGTAGTGGTTGGTCGTGTGGTCATGGATAGTGCACATCCCGGATTCCAGTCTTGTGGGCCACTGAAATGAAGTAGGGCCACTTATGCGGCCCACAGAGATGATGGAGGGCAACTCCTGCGGCCCACAGAGATGATGGAGGGCCACTCCTGCGGCCCACAGAGATGGTAGAGGGCCACTCCTGCGGCCCACAGAGATGGTGGAGGGCCACTCCTGCGGCCCACAGAGATGGTGGAGGGCCATCACTGCCATATATTCCGCTGACGGCGAAGAGTCAACTACCGTTAACAATACCGTCATACCAACGAAAATTTTCAAGAACTACTACGTTTTGCCGTTGGTAGAGAAGACAACACCTAGAGCAGTTAAAACACACAGCAGGCATGCAGTATATATCAATCATATACAGGGGCGTATTCAGTCTGTAATATATACTGGTGTAGATCACAATTTTTTTGTTATAATGATAAATCACAGAGTCAACGAAAATCACCAAATTTGACATGAAAAGGCCAAACTTTCCCCATGGCTGCACATAATTGTAGTAGGTAGTCAGCAGCTACCAAACAGAGAGGTACTACCGCCTGGGAAGATATTGGAAGCATAATGTACCGTATTGTCTGATGATAGACCCTGCTGCCACACGCTGCCATATTACAGGGTTTCAACATTTTTTTTTCAACACATTATACATATATCGTTTCTCACTATTGATTTATTATTTATTATTATTATTATTATTATTATTATTATTATTATAATTATTATTATTATTATTATTATTATTATTATTATTATTATTATTATTATATTTTATTATACAGTACTGTAGCGTATTTTCATTTAATATTTTTCATATATTTTATTATTATTATTATTATTACTATTATTATTACTATTAATATTATTATTATTATTATCATTATTATTATTATTATTATTATTATTGTGTTTTCGCCCCCAGGCACTGATGTGGGTCATTGATCTGTAACCTGGTGGGCTAATCCCATGTAAAAACTAAATTAATATGATATATATATAACAAAGAAGTGTGTCTGTGTGTGTGTTTGTGTGTCCGCACGAGAATCTCGGAAACTACTCTTACCGATCTGTAGTGATGATGGATGGTGTTATATGTAGTGATGATGGATGGTGTTATATGTAGTGATGATGGATGATGTTATATGTAGTGATGATGGACGTTGTTATATGTAGTAATGATGGGTTGTGTTATATGTAGTGATGATGGATGGTGTTATATGTAGTGATGATGGATGGTATTATATGTAGTGATGATGGATGGTGTTATATGTAGTGATGATGGATGATGTTATATGTAGTGATGATGGATGTTGTTATATGTAGTGATGATGGATGATGTTATATGTAGTGATGATGGGTGGTGTTATTTGTAGTGATAATTAGGTCAATAAAATAATAACAGCTTAATGCTAAAAAAACATACTTTGCTGTACCATTGTAGTGAAAAACATGGTGGAACTTACATACACCGTTAATGAACTATTGATGGAAGAAGAAGTTTTGGGGACTGAACAGTGAGACAATGTGGAGCCTCCCGGAGGGTGGCGTCCTACCGTGGCCTAGCGGATGTGCCGCCCGGAGGGCGAGGGAAGGAGAAATGTCCACTGACTAGTGATGGTTGGTCCCTGTAACTAGCAGGACGTTTTAACATGATGTATAGGTAACCATATCCTGTTACGAACTATAGGGGTTTAGTTAGCCAGAACTAAATTAGTAAAGTAGTATTCGAGTCTAACTTGATTATTATTACACTTAAACTGAAATTCTTAACTGATTATATCATAAGTATTACAAATGTGTTAATTAATTATCAAGGGGGAATTTGTAGTTGTGGCTTGTGATGCACTAACCGGCACATTACACCACACATGCTAAACTTTTCTATCACTATCAAATATTATGCCAACCTGGCTGTAGGACTTGTGAATTACTGTACATTGTAAGCGACCGTTATGTAAGGGGGTCTATTACGGCTTTTTAAATTAATCTGTAGAAGAATTTGTAATCGACGAAAGTACCTGAAACATATTTTCAGGTCATTGCGAAGCTACAATATACAGTATGGTTAGTTAGAGGAATACTTGAACCTACTCACTCCTTTATTCACTGGCAAGGACAATTAACATCATATACATTTGTAAAGTCAATTACCCTGTACATTAATTATTCCTTGGTCAATATCACCAATAACTGTTAGAGTAATTTTTAACGTAAACAGTACTATGCAAAACCCGCTGAAGTTAAAATTACAGACATCTGGCATTAACAAATACGGGTGCAATATCTGAAAAATGAGGCCACATTTTCGGACGCATATCTTGGAATTCCTTGGACGGCTCAGTCTTTGACGTTGTTGGTATTATGTCCAGGAGGTACACTATAGTGGTGGCCTTTCACAAAAACGGGGAATCCTAGTTTTCTTTCCGTAAACTTATAAATTTTTAGTCATAATGTTCATTATACTTACCTGTAACTCTTAATTCATTACTAATATATTTGTTGAGAATAAAACAAAGTACAGTATTGTTAACAATAAACACACCGTTAAGAAAAAATCAGCATCTGAAAGCAGCTATACACCTATAGGTACATGGTATATAATGTTGCATAAATTTTTATTTGTATGATGTAAACTGATAACATGTTCAATTCTTTCACGATATGAAAGAGATTTCAAGCGATGAGAATGGTGTCTTTACCCACTGAACAATTCTTGCTGCGAAATTTGGAATTCCAATGATACTACGGTTCACATAAACATCGTCCGTATACGTCAACACAAATGGTGTAAACCATAATTATCTGTAAAAGCGATAGAGTTATCAAACGTACGACTGAAAGTAAAGAATTTGTATTTATAAGATTATGAATATAGTTTTATTATGCAAAATGAAAAAATATACATTATTTCAAAATATCATGAAGTACAATAACGCTTTCGGACGAACATCATTACGGCGTCGTCTGCTGCGCCGTATAACTGCGCAAACCCGAAGCGGACAATGGCATTCATATATTTGATACCTTCTATTTACTTCCAGTAGATCAATTATCAGTACCATTTTAAGTTGCTTTCATGTACATTAAAATAATACGAATGATATATGGTTTAATTTTCTTTTTATAAGGTAAATATATATATTAAAAACACGAATTCAGACAGAGTTAGTTCCCCCGTGGACCTTGGCTTGGGATCCATCTTCTGTTGACACTCAGTGAATGAATAGACACAGGAGAGGGGATATGTGCGGACAGTGCTCCTGATATTAGTCCCTACTAGAGTGCTTCATTTTTCTACATTATATTTATTTCGATTTATCTCAACTGGCAAAATGGTGCAGAGCTACCAGTCACCCGTGAGGGTATACAAGTACCCCTTCGAGCTTGTCATGGCGGTAAGTACAGGATAAAATAAGTGTTTGGCAACGTCCTATGTCAGTCTCACGACTTTGTCTTCAGAGAAGCACAGCTGAGCGAGGCAGACTGATCCTCGACCCCTGTGTTGCACTTTAGCATCTTTATATTTATGTCATAAATAACATGAATGTGCTTTTTCACTGCAGTAGTTAGAAGGCGGAAGTTGCATTGGTGTTACATGCAGTGAACTTGGGTAGATTGGTAGTCGTTTTGTGCCTTAGTGACCACCAGAAGTAAAATATAGTACAGTACTCTTGGACAGTTTAATGTGGCAAATTATTGTGTACAGCTATACACTACAGCCAGTAAGCTCAAAGGGGTGGACTCGGGTTGGATTATCAAAAGTTCGTGTTTTAATATTTTTCTTAAATTTGTAGATTTACGAAGTAACCCATCAACATTTTCTTTTTAACTTGGAACCATTTAAAAGGCAAAATTAAGGTAGCTTCAGGGTTTATTTCTAAAGATTCGGTAACGTATTTGTATACCCCAATGAGTATTAGTTGAACGTATTGTACCTTGTTATTAATAAGTTGATTAGGATAATCTCAGTACTGTATAATGTTGGTAATAATTTGGACTGGTTTATGTTTTTGGGAAGTGAACGATTTAGGTGGGTAGAATATTATCCATACGAACTGTTACGAATCCAGAATTAGATTTGTGACCCATAGTAGAAAGGTCTTGTTAAGAGATAAACAATTATGTCACATCCAGACTGTACAGCATATGCACCAGATGTTGAACACGCTGGATACTTATTATGAAAGTAATGATAACAAACACTGTTATTCGAAACTGATGGTGAAGTTACAGGGACAATGAGGGAAGTTAGTGGTACACCTAGTTTATTAAGAAAGTTTCCCATACGTAATAGCGTGAGGAGAAGTGATGTCAATATGGACACTACGGCTATACAGTATATACCAAGTAATGGTGCTTAAGGCGAGCTGTAACCTGTAGGGCAGTGATGTAATAAAGTTGAATGAATATAAAGTATAGAAACTGGTACGAGGTAATGAACGAGTTTATGCTTGTAATAGAGTAAGTAATATAATAACTAGTGCCACTTAAAGTAATATTATAAAGCAGTTTCATTTAAGGACCAGATTTATGATTTATTAAAGGTTATATGTGAACATTTTGCCGTAACCGGTGAGTGAGACAATTCGCCTGGCACACTCACGCTTATACCATGTTGACAAGCAGCAGATTCTCACGTGCGTATCAAAATAAATGTACAGTATCTCGTTTAGATAGAATTTCAGCAAAATATTGATAGTATATTATTTTAGCTCTAGCTAGTCACAAGAATTATACATCATACTATCCTACTGAGAATCTAGACCTGGCAGAATGTGATCCGACTTGCTGAGAGTTTTCTTATTCTCGACGGCGAGGAAGACTTTCGACATACAGTACAGTACAGTGTATGATTGACTTCAATAAACAACACGGGCGAAATATAAATTTAAACTTCGTCATGCGAGTATCCAGAGCCATTTATATGCATTACATCAGTTGAATGTAGCATATGTAATATTTGGATATTTCGTCAGAATTACGCATTTAATGTTATTGTGTTACTGTATTTATAAATGAACATTTGATTTAATGGAATGTTGTAGAGTTAAACAAAAGTCTCGTGGAAATAGTTTGCCTAAATTGGTTATTTGAAATCTGACCTGTATTAGTTGGCGGCATCTGTATTTGTACTTAGACTCGCTTTTTTAATGTAGAGAGGTTAACCAAACTACTCTTCTCACTCACTGGAATTCAATTCATTTCCGGGTGCAGCGTGTTATACTTATTATTTTGGTTTTACTGTTATGAAGCGGCAAGTTGACCCGGGCCTCCTTGCCATTGGCGATTTGGGGAATTAACAAAAACGAATCTCTGAGCGCTAAGTGGTTCGTTTCTGCCAAAATCAGGTATTGTTCACTAATGTTTTTTTTTAATTCGCTGAATCGTTGAGGCCGCGGTTCAAATACAGCTTCATAAGAATAAGTTCAAAATAATAGGAATAACACTTCACATCTTGAAATGGGTTCTGCTGAGCGGAGCATTTTGGTAATTGTGGTAAGTTAATAAACATCTGCAGCTGAACTTCAGCTTTAGGTTTCCTTTTTGAACTGGTATGATGAGAAATTTATTGAAGATTGGTTAAGACTTAAAGAATAAGTAGGTTTTATTGGGAAACGCGTTATAACCTCGTTAACTTATAAAAGATAATCCAGTTACAGAAGCCACAGGCGATTTCAATGCCATTATCGACTCAAAATTGTTGTGTAACTAATCTACGAATCTGGAAAATCTGGCCTCAGAATGTTGAACATACCTACAGTATATGTACATGTATGTAGAAAATAAATTATATCCGTCACTAAAAAGTTTTGAACAGTCTTTGAAAGTACAAAGACTCCGCTGTACTGGATGCGTTCTCATCGTTTAAGATAAACTACAGTACTAATCTTCTGAAAATCAAGACCCAATTTGATGGTGAACCTACTGTATAATCTAGCTAACCGTACCTTATCTGTCCAGATAAATACGTGAGCTCACTGCTCCTGTACTTTGGTCCTCTCACACGTCTGGTCTAGTGGATTCAAGTGGCGGGGGATGAAAAGGCCACCGTACCTCGACCAGTACTGATTAACTGTCAAACGTTGAAAGACAGAATTGGGATTGATAATAAGGGTGAGTGGGATGCATTTCGGGAAGAATTAAAATATAAACTAAAAATGAGCCATCCGTAGCAGTAATGGCTTTGTAGCACGCGACAATTCTTCGCTGAGTTCAGTAATGTTTGAAATTTCGGTAGTGTAGACCACACCCTTTTCATCCCTACAACAAGAACTTTAGTTAGATATGCTATGTGATCACGAGGGCCAGGGAGAGAGACGCCTTTGCCATCCAACGACATGAAAACGTTCGGGTCGCCAACTATTAAACACACACGGCTGCCACCTTTTAAAAATAGTGAGAATAAAACGTTTGAAATGTGTTTCACGCACGTGCATGAGGGGAGGCACTAGTCTCTCTATAGTAGTCATATTAACCTAACGAGAAATAATTTTCTTTATGATGGATTAATGGTTTTGGGACATGCTTTACTCCCCACTCTTATAAGATATCAGTAGTAAGGTAATTTTGAGTTTGTGGGACTGTCTACGTCAAGATCTCACCTTTACAGGAAAACAAAATCAAATATTGTATTGACCTACTAATCCAGTATTGCTAAAAGTAAGTGATGATTTCGACCATGAGAACAATAACATGTTGAGCTTTGCCGCCATTTTGTTAGAGCATCTGTTTCCACAGTGTTCTATTATTCAAAAGACTTACCGATACTCAGTATTACACTGACACCTTTCTTCATGATCAATTACCATTGTGAATTTAGCATCCATGCACTGCACTACTTGAGTTGGCAGTAAACAATGTAATAAGAATGGCACCGGACCTGTATGTTTGATGAAGACCTCAATCAGGCGACTACAGCACATTCAGAGCAGGAGAGAGCTACAAGATGATGTGACAATATATAAGTTGTACAATATTCGCTACTGTTTTTATTTTGAAACATCCTTAACCTCTACTGTTGTTTCTGTCTTACACTTGACCTAAATCACGTGTTTATACTGGATTTAGATGTGAACAAAATACTGTTGCCATGTGCTCAGTATAGGAAGGTACCGAGATAACATTGGATACTACTCAAGCACCAACTGGGATAGTTACTCAAACTGCACAAGAAATTCAACAGTAGATACTTGTTCTAAAATGTTGATGAGTTCACTGTTTAAAGCTGTGTTTATTTGTGGGTGGTGTTCAGCTTAAGGTATGTCAGTGATCATGTTTCGGGTGTTTGCGTCATCATGTGTAGATGCTGTACCGTGTTCCTGGGCCCAGTCACCTAGTTTCTTATGGATGAGAAGACGAATGCAGTAAGAGTGTAAATCCGTGGCCTAGCTTCAGTGAGTCAGATTCTAAGGGGAAAAATTAACGTATGAATTTTCCTAAGAATCCTTTGTGAATGTGGCGGTGGCTGGAACCTCGCCAGTGGTCACGTGTCACACCATCTTTCCTCTGATAAATCTTCGTTTGGCTTCAGAACTTACCAGATCAGCAGGTGATAATGCAAGCTCTCGCCAGCAGGGGGAAGGTGTCGCCAGTGACTTACCTTGATTTTATTAATTTTATTAATTCAGAAAATATGAACAGGTCGAGATAAAATTTCAGGTAAAGTTCAAGAATATGTTAATTTTTATTTCCCTGATTAGTACCGAAACAGCAGCACGAGTACAAATACAGGTGTATAGATTTCAAAACATAATTTAACACTAATTTGAAATCTACGTACAGCGCGAGTACTGACATAAGTATATGCATTATATAGATCCAGATGTACTATCGTGGACAAAAATTCGCTCCCTGTGGTGGAACTGAGTCACAGGAATGAGTCTCCGAACTGACTTACCCTGACTGTGTGCGGGTGTGCTGTTTTGTCTCATTTGGGGTCGATACTGCTTCAGTTTTGGAGGGAGCGAACTTTTGTCCACGATAGTACAGCACAAATACAGGTACAGACAATTCATAATGATACCAGTATAAGCTACACAGATACGTCACATTACCTTGTATACAACATAAGAATGGAGGAAACTACAGCAGGCTGTCCCATTTACACCCAACCCCCTATCGCTCATATATCCATCCAACTGTGTTTGAAGCTATCCGGCGTATTGGAGTTATTAAGTAAATTTGCTGATGACACTAAAATAGGGCGTGTAATTAAATCTGACGAGGACTCCGCAAAACTACAGGAAGATCTAAAAAAAATTCGAATGGTCTGAAAAATGGCAGATGAAATTCGATGTGGACAAGCCCAAGTACTTAGTATAGGAGATGTAAACAGGGAAACCAGATACCAGATGAACAACGATGTTATTGAGAAATCCGACTGCGAGAAAGATTTAGAAGTAATGACGAGTAAGAATCTTAAGCCAAGTAAACAATGTGTATTTGCTCGAAACAAGGCCAATAAAGTACTTGGGTTCATACAAAGGAGTGTTAGTTACAAGACTAGCGAGGTCATCTTAAAACTATATCTTGAGCTTGAGACCTCTCTTGGATTACGCAGTTTAGTTCTGGTCATCGTATTACAGAATGGATATAGAATCCTTGGAAAGAATTCAGAGGAGAAAAACATGGCTAATCCCGGGCATTAGGAACCTTGAGTACAGAGACAGGTTAAAGCATCTTAATTTGCACTCCCTCAAGAGACGTAGAGCGAGGGGCGATATGATCGAGATGTATAAATGGAAGTCAGGGCTGAACAATGGGGACATTACAAAGGTACTCTAACTATCCAACCAGGAGCGAACTCGTAACAATGGTTTTAAATTAGACAAATTTAGATTTAGGCGCGAAATAGGTAAACACTGGTTTGGAAACAGAGTAGTGGATGAATGAAACAAGTTACCAAATATCATCATTAACTCGATTACGCTGGATAGCTTCAAACATAGGTTGGATGGATATATGAGGAATAGGGGTTGGGTGTAAATGGGACTACCCAGTATGGGCCAATAGGCCCGCTGCAGTTTCCTCCATTCTTATATTATTATATAATGACGATGTTTGGTAACTTGTTCCACTCATCCACTACTGAACTGCGTAATCCAAGTGAGGTCTCACACGCGCAAGATATAGTTTTAGGTCAGGATAACCTTGCTAGTCTTGTAACTAACACTCCTTTGTATGAACAAAAAGAAAGAAAAACACACGTAGTTACATGCATTGATTGATTAGGAAGAGTAACACTCCAACCTAACCTAGCTAGACATACCCAGGCTTACTTAACCTAACCTACCGTATCCAAATTCACTTCACCATACATACCGGTTCCCAGGCTAACCTAACCCATCAAAATTAACCTAACTTAACCAGACGTGTCCAGTCTTTTTTTTTTACACAACTTAACCTAACGTGGTGGTAACCCGTGTTTTGAGGGCCAGGGACATGAGGCATATACTCGTACAAGTGTGTCCTTTGATAATACGGTGGTGGTCAGGGGCGGGCGGGAGAGAGAGAGAGAATGTCTACTACTTAAATGATAACACAAGATGCTGGCTCGTTAATATAATAAGTCCCCATGAACCACCCAACACATCTCGTATACCTGTCCCCCCACCCTCTCCACACCTGGAATTAATTAATACGCGAGAGATGAGGTTCACTCCCCGTTCACTCCCCGAATTTATTTTTTTTAATATTTGATTTGTTGTTTAAATTGATATTGAAACAGAAAAATTACAGATACAGAGATCGATTATAATAACATTATTGACACGGGTGAACCGAGTGAGAGTCTGAGTTAGGTTAGGTTAGGTAATTGTTATTCGAAGACGTGTTGGTGGGAGATTGTGTTGACGAAGCTGGGGTGTTATAGATCCTTTATGGTGTGGTAGATTAATGGTTAGATTAGCTTGAGGTTAGATTAGATAAGCTTTAGGTGGGTTAATCTTTAAGGTGAAATAAACTAGGGTGCAGAATCTTCAGGTGATCCTTTGGGGGGAGGGGGAGTGCTGGGGCTTCAACAACTAAGGCCATATCGGTAATCCTCTCACTTAACTGGAGGTTGTGGGAACACCATCTTCACTGGGTTATTTAAGCTACACCGCGAAGGTTGCATCCATAATGGGGTCGACAGTGTGCTGATGAGTGAGGGGTATATACTTGAACGCCGTGGCTTCGTGTGGACGGGGAAAAGTGAATAGCTTATGGGTTTTGGTGAATCAGGAGCCAGTCAACATATGTGTGTGTGTGTGTGTGTGGAGAGAGAGAGATGCTCCCCCCTACATATCCCCCACCCCTCCCTAAACCACCTGTCGTCTCCTCTGCTTCTCTTCTTCCCCCCTCTCTTCTCCCCCCTCTCTTCTCCCCCCTCTCTACTTCCCCCCCTCTTTTTCCTTCTTCCCACTCCCACAAAGTTATTGTTTTAAGCTCCTCTGCTCCCCGCCCCAACAAGCTGTCGCTCCCTTCCACCTACACACGCACATCACCGTCACACACACACATCACCCAAACGCCCACACCTACACACACACACCACCCTGACGCCCATACCTACACACCACCCTCACGTCCACACCTACAGGTATTTCTTCTCCTCCTCCTTCTCTCCTCTTCCTCCTCCTTCTCCCCCCCCCCCCCCCGTGGCGTGAACTTGGGCCCAGATTCTCAGAAATTTATAGATGAAATTTTCCCCGTAACTGAAGATGTAAGAACGCGTCTAACTGGCTCACTTACGGAGGTCATTCTCGGGGTTAAAGCTGTCATCATGGTTCTGTATGTGGGTGTCTGGTGGGGGGGGATGTGGGTGTGTGTGTGGGGGTGTGGGGGGATGTGGGTGTATAAAAGTTGATATATGTTGCATTTCTTGGCCCGCCCCTCAAAATCAACTGGTCATATGTCATCTATGAACTTGTTGATTTTATCTAAATTTTTTAAGGGAGTCATATTGTAGGTTCTCAGTTGGTTGGCTGGTCGTGGTATTTTGGTCCAATTGACACACCGTTGCTGTCTCCTGTTGGCACACAAGGGGAGGGGGTAAGGGGGTGGAGGGAGGGAGGGGGGTTAAGTGGATGGAGGGAGGGATGGGGGTAAGTGGATGGAAGGAGGGATGGGGTAAGTGGATGGAAGGAGGGATGGGGTAAGTGGATGGAGGGAGGGAGGGGGTAAGTGGATGGAGAGAGGGAGGGGGTAAGTGGATGGAGGGAGGGAGGGATGGGGTAAGTGGATGGAGGGAGGGAGGGATGGGGTAGGGTGAAAGTAGGACTCGGGTCAATGTCAGCAAGATGAGTGAGTGTGTGTGGGGGAGGGGAGAAAGGTGTGTGGGACGAGGTACACATACAGAAAGGGTCACGTGGGGGGGGGGGGGGGGGGGGTCCGGCCAGGTCAGAGAACAATATAGCTGCATGTGAGGGTATAGCGGTACACCACCACCTGGGCAGATTCTCACAAGTAAGATTTTTCAGTATATGTCTCACGTCACTAGAGACCTATACTGAGAAAGAACGCGGACATATTGGCGTTGGTATTAACCCATTCTGTCCTCCTCAGTTACGGGGAAAAATCGACGTACTGTGCTAAGCTTTGAGAACGGAGACGTTTGTGAGTGTGTGGAAGCAGGAAGTAGGAACCCAAGATTACCTGGGATGTGGTGGTGGTAGTGTGAAGGGCAGGGCGTCACTACCGGCCTTGTTAACAAGTAACCTGGCGCTGATTCCAGAGGTTCACACCCCCCCCCCCCCCACCCAAGAGGGTGTAGGAGAAACGTCCCAGATGACTGATGCGTCGTGAGAACTAGCAGGATGTGTACCTATCTTAACACAACGCTGTTTTAATTCATCCTGCTCCCACACTTGTTTACGTTGGCTGATACTTCAGAGTATAATCTGAATTTCTATTAGTCCTGACTAGATTACTGAACCACCGAGGCGCTGTGTGAATATTAAAGCTCAAGTGTTGAGACACAAGTTAACTTGGTAATAAGTTTTGAATCTCAAACACTAACATTCCCTTATGCTTATCTTAAACCGCAGAGGTTGGTTGGTATTAATTATTGGTAGTGTACCTGCGGCAGTCGTCAGCGAGACCATGGGGGAGGGAGATAACACTGTACAGTAAGAACAGGTGAGGGCAGGTGACACCTTCACCTGGTGGTGTAAGCTGTCAGGTGTGTCCTCCCTCACGACGGCTTAACTCTGATATTTCGGGATACAATGTAATCTGCCGTGTTGCATTGTTGTTGCAAGCGAGGAGACAAGCCACTGTGCTGTATGATATGATTCACGTCTCTTGTGTTAACGCCATGGTGCAGGTTGGCCAGGTGGAATATTGCTTGAGCACGAGTGGTTGGCACACATAGGGTTAACGTGATGTTCCCTGTGGCAAAATTTAAATGGAAGTTCGTATCTCTGGATAGGATGGCGCGTCACGGTGGCAGTGTCAAGGTGATAAGATCTAGAAGAATATTTTCATGCAAGCTGTTGTGCAACTTGTTATACGCCTTTGTCTCCATTATTGTACGGATGGAGACGTTTTTTTCCTGTCGTTTGTTTTAGTTTCCGTGCACCAACTTGAATTATCTCTGGTCGTCTCTTTAGGTTTTAGAAAATATCACAATTATCAAGACACAGGTGAAAGACATCACCTCCCTCCAGCGACTACTGTACTCTACTCCAGACACTCTTAACTGACTATCTGATCTTAAACAAATTTGGTGGACGTGCATCTAAGAATAGGGTTGACGTCGGGAGCCCCTCGAGGCCCACAACTTTATTCATTACTCTGTGTGAATCATGGGTAATAAAAAGAGAGTTTTGTGTGTTAAACTGGAGGCTCCCGTGCAGAGGGCATCCCGCGTACGAGGTGAGGAACACGTATCAAGAGTCTCAACCCCATGCATGAACACACTACTGTACACCGGGCGCTCGTGCTTCACCCCACCCAGTAATGTGCTTGATCAAGTTGGGTTTACTGGCTGGTGGCTTGCTGGGTTTACTGCCTGCTGGCTTGCTGGGTTTACTGCCTGCTGGCTTGCTGGGTTTACTGGCTGGTGGCTTGCTGGGTTTACTGGCTGGTGGCTTGCTGGGAGACTGTGTGGTATTTTCCGTTATGTTACTAAAACACCCATCTCACGGTCATAGTTCCCAGAAAGACTTTAAATCCTCACTAGATCTACTTCACCTTCCTTTCCTTGTGAGGCTTGAGGGGTGGTGTTGCCTCTTTGCTCTGGTTACTGGGATTGTGTTAGGTACCAGCAGGTGGCATGATGGACGAGGCTGGGAGGGTCGCCCACGAGTTGAGATATGCAGGACGCGCCCCCCCCCCCCCCCTGCACAAGTCCAAGCTGGATATGACAACTAGTTTGGTGGGGGGGTGGTAAGTGGCGGTGTTGGTAAGTGGCAGGATGGTAGTGGTTGTAAGTGGTGGTGGGGTAGTGGTGGTAGAATGGTAGTGGTGATTGTTAATGGTGGTTAGGTGGTAGTGGAGGTTGAACATTAACAACCCGAGGAGAGAGGTGGTAATTGGTCTTTGTTCGTCCCTGTATGAACGAGCGAACTACAGTATACCTCCAATGAAAACAAAAGTCCTCACGTGAAGAACAGGCACCCTAGCTTATTTCACCTGATGGTTTAACACCCTAATGCAACCCTAACCTAATCTATAGACCACCCTCCAGGTAGCGTTAGTGTGTTTAATAACTTTAATCCATTGGTGCAAATAAGCTAGGGTGACTAATCTTCATGTCCGGGATGTTGTTTTACGTTGGGGAGATACGTCTTGGTGATGCAATATTGAGGTGGCCAGGGTAGACTCTTCTCTCCTTCCCGCCCTTCACCCCAACACAACACTCCTCCATCTTTTTCTCGGTTAGATCTGAAGCACACGAGCCGAACCCCCGAGCCGAACCCCCGAATAGTGAAACCCCGATTATTCTAGTGGTTTTATATTTTTTAGATGGTGACTAATACTATATTCCTTACATATCAGAATTTACCCTTATTTTTTTTCGTTTTTCTTACATTCCGTTATTTTCCCTGCGTCTAATATGTGAATGTATTTATTTATTAATTGATCTAAATAGGTAAACATAAGTGGATTTTTATCTCCCAGAATAAAAAAAAATCTAGTTGCCATAAGATGTATAAACAAAGTAATCCGTACTTTTAAGACACTAGAAAATGACATGTGTCATGGGTTGTGTTAGGCTTACCCACGCAACCAACTCCAAAGTTTGTTTTACCAGAGATAAGACACCCGGCGAGGCATAACTGGGACATGTATTTTCAATTAGTGTAGGTTAGCCAGCCTTTAGGGGGGTGGGCAGTGAAACAGTGTTGTACTGTTCATCGCTTTACACCCAAAAACCTCATTTTTAGTAGTATCCCCTGAGCCATGGGTTAGTCAAGAAGTCGTCTTGACTTTCTCCCTCCTGAAAGGGAGCGGCGCACCACACACAGAGTCCTCCACCGCCACTCCGTCCTGTGAACCGTGATCGACACGAGATTAAGTGTGTTAATCGAGGTTGTTTTCCCCGTGGAAATATCACGTGTGGATGCCTGGTTGCAACAAGAGCAATCCAGGCTGGCCTATCAAACCTACAGTAAATGGTTAATTAATCCATGCTTATAGAGTTCTCCTGCACGACAACCGTCCACAGTGGCTGTCAGTGACGCGACACCATGTGTGGTAACCCAAGAGTACCTTTTGTTGTTATGGCCGTGTAAAGAAGTTCTTGTGATGAAGCCTGGTTGTAACAAAAGCAATCCAGGCTGGCAGTAAATGTATCACTTGAATAATTAAGGCTCTGTTAAGTCACACCCATAGTAGAGTAACCACATGTGTCCCCAAGTTGAAAATTCCCTGTTTTAGAAAATAAATTTTATTACAGCGTGAACGTGAGTGAATCATATATCCATGCAAATTGCAAATCATTGTATGGAAGCTTGACAAATAAATGTAAGTGCAATTATCTGCCCGTATCTGTGATCCTATCTTATTATTACTAAAGGTAATGACTGATTGGTTATGACAAAGTATAACCAATAACTGAGATAGGTGTTGAAAATTAATGGAATTCATTAAATCATCATTTATCAAGTATAAATCATGGAATGTCGAGTGGTGGAGTGAACTTCTACGTAGATACGCCATAATCTCCTGTAAGTAACCAGTGTGAAGGTATCGGACTCTACGGTAAGAAATAAGAAATACGACATATTATTATCTTTATATTTTATAATCCACTCCTACTACCACCGGCACACCTGAAACCATGACAATTGGCGCCCGAACAGGGACACAGACCGCGGATAATTGCACTCTTGTCAGCAGTTTGTGCAAACGCGTATATTGTACTACGAAATGATTACTAGTACATTTGAGGGGACTTGTGATGTTTGCCAGAACCAGCGACGGAGGGCGAGTTCTACCTGCACCCCTGTGGCCTCTCACAGTGATCCCCGAACCCTTGAGAGGGTGGCGGCGGACACTGTGGTCAGCAAACCCAGTTCCACATCAGCCAGCTGATTAGAAACTAGAAAATGACATAATTATATAGCCACATAGTATACAACACCCGTTCTTTACTCGCCAGATTGATGACGTTCTTTACTCGTCAGATTGATGACGTTCTTTACTCGCCAGATTGATGACGTTCTTTACTCGCCAGATTGATGACGTTCTTTACTCGCCAAATTGATGACGTTCTTTACTCGCCAAATTGATGACGTTCTTTACTCGCCAGATTGATCACGTTCCCCCTCCCCTCCTCCCCCTTCCTCTTCTTTCTTCTCCCCTTCTTTCCCCTCCTCTTCTGTCCTTTTCCGTCTCTCTTCCCCCTTCCTCGCTTCCTTTTCTCTCCCCTGTACACTGGTGGTCGGCCATGAACTGATTCTGAGCACCGTTGCCTGAGGTGGGTGTCTCCAGGCTCTCTGCAGCTCACAAAAGATTTCATTTTCTTGATTGCGTTGTTGTCTTGTGCGGTTCTGACGTTAGTACTGTATACAACCTCATGTCGTCACCAAGGTCTACATAATACTCGACCTTGGTGTAGACGAGTTGATGTGTGCGCGAGAAGCCAATGTGGAGCTGTACGCGAACTTCTTGTTTACACGAAAATCTCATGTATACATCAGCACCCAGTCCACATGTATACACCAGCACCCCATGTATAAACCAGCACCCCATGTATAAACCAGCACCCCATGTATACACCAGCACGTCTCAGCTATATACGGTACCAAAAGAAACGCGCTCGTCTTCATCACCTAATTACAGTAAGATCCTATAGTATACAGGGCTGAGTGCTTGTGTCTCATGAGGTCTTGCCAAAAATACCCGATTTAACCCCCCCCCCCCCCACCACTCCCCACACCTCTGACCCCCTCCCCACACCTCTGACCCCCAAAACTGCAAATTGTGTATTCATGAAGTTGGGCGCTCTCTCAGGACTACACCGCCATACCTCGTCAGAGGCGTTCAGCACCGTCCCGGGGAAGTTCTTGGCTCCTGAGTTTAATCGTCTCTTGGCCCGGAGGAAATAGTTTAGGGGTGAACTTGGCGCCGGAACACAATGGGAGAGAGACATTGGTAATTGAATCAAGGGATGGGCGGTGGTGGTGGGTCCTCGGTTCCTTCCCATTGAGGACTGATAAAGAGGATTGGCATCATGGGATTAGGTCTTATGTATTACCTGAAGATTAGACACCCCACCCCTCCCCTCCAGTCGAAGTATATATAGCATCCTTACTCATAGCCACGTGATAAAGACTATTGAAGAGGAACTTAAGGGGCGAGATTAAATGTCTGGGTGTAGATCACTCTTGGCGACGGAGGGACTCAAGTCGTAGCTAAGGTTGTGAGGGGAGGAGGAAGAGATGGTGCCTTGGTGGTGGTGACGCTTGTACCGTGACCTGTGTGTGTGTGTGTGTGTTACTTGTAAGTAACACATGTTGGGATTGATTATCTTTGGCCATAATTGACACATAGATTCTACCTGTTCTCTACCCAGTGTCATGTGTCCAATCTTCACGTGTCTCCTTAACCCCCGGTGTTGTGTTAAGGTGGTTTATGTGGTGGTGATTTAAGGTAACGGCGATGAGGACTACTGTACTGGGATCACGTGAACATTAGCCCCCCCCCACAAACTAGCTTATTTCACACCCTAACGCGACCTTGGGGGGGGGGGGGGGTTGTTAGGTTGGGTAGTTTTGGGGTGCTATTTATGAGAGTATCTAATAGTAACTGCCTATTGGTCATATATATATAGCTAGTTGGCTAATAGCTTATGGACACTGCTCTCTGTCTGAATAACAGGCATAAAAAGGCGATCTGTAATATAAGGAAAAAATTGAGTGGATGGATATTAAAACTCCTTAGTCAAGTTTGCCGACGCGACCTGGTGGTGTAGTGACCTGGAGACTGCCGTGAGTCAGGTCATTTAGGTAGTAGTTCAAGGAGTAAAAGTCATGACACGGTATAGGAGATAACCTGATGATTAGGCACCCCAGTATATACAGTAGGTCAAGGAAACGCTGGTGGATTGTGGGGGTGTCGTGAGCCAAGGCGTCTTGTATTGATCTGACAACGAAAGGGATTTTTTTTAATTAACGTATATTTTTTAAGTAACGTGTTTTTAGTAACGGATTTAAGTTACGTATTTTCAAAGTTGCGTATTTTTTAAGTTACGTATTTTTTAAAGTTACGTATTTTTAAGTAATTTTTTTAAAGTAACGTAATTTTAAAATCACGTATTTTTTAAATAACGTATTTTTTAGAGTAACGTATTTTTTAAGTTGCGTATTTTCTAAGTAACGTAACTTTTTTTAAGTAACGCATTTCTACATCTGCAATATACACACACACACACTATTAACCTTCGTTGTGTGAATTTACGAAAAAGAAATGATCAAGGGAAGATTAATGACAATGATAGATAGAGAGAGAGAGAAAGAGTCTTAGCGTGTTGATAAAGCAGTAACAGCAGGTGTCTCATGGGCAGTTAGCGGCCATCACCCCCCGGGACAACTGACGCCTCTGCTCACACAAGATGAAAGTTATAACAGCACATTGAGGTTACTGCACATCCTCATCCACTCCCTCTACAGTGTGTAAACCATCCACTCCCTCTACAGTGTGTAAACCATCCTCACCTCTACAGTGTGTAAACCGTCACTACAGAACAAGACTGCGGTTCATCAGTAGTGATATTAGCCGCAGATTACTTCCTGAGAACTGTAAACAACTCGTGATCAAAATTATTTCCTTGTTGGCTGGATAATTGTATACCTGAGGGTTACAATTAGTGGTAATGGTGGTGGTGGTGGTGGTAATTATTGTAATGGTGGTGGTGACATTGTGGTAGTCGTAGTGGTGGTAGTTTCATTCTGGTCGTTGTGGCTTTGTGGTAGTAGTAGTGGTTGTTGTGGTGGCTTGCGGTAGTCGTGGTGGTGGCATTGTGGTAGTGGTGGCATTGTGGTAGTCGTGGCATAGTGGTGGTGATAGTTCCTGGCTCTCTCTCTCGTCTCCTCCTCTTGGACACCTTCCAATATATCGTGTCCTTACAGTCGAACTTGGAACATTCTTGACTGTTTAAGCCTCCATCCACATCCCTCAAACCCATCATGCCTTCATCCACATCCCTTCCACACCTTGTAGTCTTCCACACCTTGCAGTCCTCCACACCTTGTAGTCTCACGCACCTTGTAGTCTTCCACACCTTGTAGTCCTCCACACCTTGTAGTCTCACGCACACCTTTCATGGTTTATTCCTACCACATCTAGACGGTGGATTTGCCTCCCAGTCCACGTCTTCCGTGTTTACAACTGGCCGCTTTTCAGACACGAGGCTCACAAACACCTGCAAACGTCGTCCACAAATTAATATTCGTCTCCCGCCAGGTGCAAAGCAAGCCCGGCCCAGCATGACTAGTGGGCACCGTGTAGGTATTGGACTCGGTTAGCTGGGGGAGTGTGTGGTGCTACTGTAAACAAAGAGAGAGAGAGAGAGAGAGAGTGAGAGTTTATCATGCACTAAACAAAAGAATCACTTGGTTGTTGTGGTCTGTCCAGGATAGTCTTTTAAATGCAATTATTTGGTGGTGTGAGTTGGAGGTAATTATTATCATGGGGGGGGGGGGGTGTTAAGCCTCGTATATAGGTAAATGTCATAGGTAAAGCACATACGTAATCATCATAGGTAAATATCGGAGGTAAATGTCATAGGTAAGTGTAGTGGTTGTGCAGTGTAGTGTGCAGTATAGTGAGAGACAGGGGACAGTAAATCACCATGAAGAAGGCAAGTGTGCTGTAGTGGTGAGGAGCCAATTCAGACCCACGGGGACTGTCAATTCCAACACACGGTGACTGTCAACTCCAACCCACGGTGACGTCACAAGGCCAATCCTGCTTGGTTACCGTATTGCTCGCCAGACAGAAATAAAAACTAAATAAAATAAAATGTTACCTGACTCACAAGGTCTTCACTACCAGACACTGGATAAAAGTAGCCTCACGCGCCACCACCCGAGTATTGACTGTGATTATTATTATTATTATTATTATTATTATTACCTTATTATTTATTTTTATTTATTATTATTTTTTTTATTATTATTATTATTATTATTATTATTTTTTTTTTAATTTTGGTCACTTGGTTATTAATGATCAAGGTAGTTGGTGTTGTTGGGGGTCGGTGGTGGTGGTGTTGGGGGTCGGTGGTGGTGTTGGAGGTCGGGGGTGTTGTCAAAAAATTATTGGGAAATTAATTATGTTAGCTAGAAGTGTTGGCCTGAAGGTTGTGTGTCTTGTTGTTGTTACTGTATTATTTTTTTGATGTTATTTGTATATTATTATTATTGTCATCATTGTCTCATTATTTTATTATTATTGTTAAAGTATTTTAAGTAATCTTGTTATCGACGGGTATCTAATGCAGGTTTGTGGCCCATTTTCCTGTTATATCATGACAGTCGTTTAAAAGTGAAGTGTTATTTTGTCCCGTTCGCCGTGGTCCCCCCCCCCCCCCTCCAACACGTCATAAAGTGCCACTGTCCCTGGCTGTCGTCACCGCCGATATATATATATATATATATATATATATATATATATATATATATATATATATATATATATATATATATCCCGGATGACCTTCACTTGTGTGCACACGTCTGTACTTCCTTAGTTCTGGTAATACAGCTCAACCTTGTCTATTATGGTTTTTATGTTGCAAAGATTAAGGGATACAGATAGGTGTTGCTGTTTTGTGTCTGTCTGCCGTGTTTTAGTGTCCGATACAGAACTTCTGAACATTTTAGAGGAGTTAAATTGAAAATACTCATGAATTTGTATTATGTTATGGGATGTGTCGTGTACTAAAATTTGAGAGGTGGTGTCAATCTCCGTCCACCGAGGGAGCCAAGGTCAACTGGTTCGTGTGTTTCTACTCATTCCTTACGTGTTGTTTTGTTATTAATGGCCGGAATAATTAATGTTTTGGTTTAGTGTATTTTTGGTGTAATATTTAGGATGTGTGGCCGTGAATATCAAAGTTAGTACATTTTTTACATAAGATACAGGAAGTGTATGACTGAACTTTACAATTAGTAATTTTAGCACTAAATTAATGATATGTGTGGTTGTATACACATGCAGTATAGCCGACACGTACACAACATCCTGGTGTGCGGGGGACTTAAGGCAAAATAATCCAGAGTCCATATATTCACCCAATCTCCTGCGGATCAAGATTATAAAATTTTAAGAAAATCTAGATCCTATTGGAAACCTTTAACCATTCACCGGGCAGGGGCTCCCCTCAGATGAATAAAATCGTCAGGCGTTAGTCAGAATAAAATTCCTGGGGGATACTTTTTCCTCTAAAGGGTGAAAGATGTTAGCTATGAGGATGATTATAACGTGAGTCATGAGGACGATTACTGTGAAGACGGCGGCTGACTAGAACACGTCAGGTGAGGGTTTAGGTGTATTTGGGCGGCAAGTGGTCGTGATGGTGACACCCACGGATCATCTCTATCTACCACATATGAGAACATGATGGTGCATGTTGAGCCTGGGAGTGCGGTGACCATTGATGATGTCAACATCTGGGAATGTGATCAAGGGTGAGTGCCGTGTAATGGTGCCTCAAGGTAAAGCTGACTGGCACCTCGGTGGCCATGACGACCGTCAACTGGGAGGAGAGGTAGTCCAAGTGACAGTATGGATGATGGTCGGGAGAATGTATTGAGAGGTGTTGTGTGTTTGTGATGGATCTGAAGGCTTGCTGATTATGATAGTGTGGCTGTGGGTTGTGTGTGGTGGTTTGATGGTGATATGGTGAAGCTGGAGCAAAAGCCGTGTTTGTGTGTGTGTGTGGTGGCCGGTAATAAAGTCACAGGAAAAAAAGTCACAGAAAAAAAATCACAATTTTGGCTAGGAAAAAAAGTTACAGGAAAAAAAGTCACATTTAAGGTAATAAAACTAAAAATATTTTAAAACCGTTATTAACTGACAATACATAACTTTTACATATTGACAACACAATTTATATGTGATGCACGTAGGTTAGGTTAGGTGACTTTTTCTGTGATTTTTTTCCTGTGACTTTTTTCTGGTGACTTTTTTCTGTGACTTTTTTACCTGGATTCGTGTGTGTGTGTGTGTTATATAAGAACATAAAAATGGAGAAATCTGCAGCGGGCCTATTGGCCCATACTAGGCAGTCCCATTTACACCCAACCCCTATTGCTCATATACGCATCCAACCAATGTTTGAAGCTATCCAGCGTATTCGAGTTAATGATGATATTTGGTAACTTGTTCCATTCATCCACTACTCTGTTTCCAAACCAGTGTTTACCTATTTCGCGCTTAAATCCAAATTTGTCTAATTTAAAACCATTGTTACGAGTTCGCTCCTGGTTGGATAGTTTGAGTACCTTTGTAATGTCCCCTTTGTTTAGCCCTGACTTCCACTTATACACCTCTATCATGTCGCCCCTCGCTCTGCGTCTCTCGAGGGAGTGCAAATTAAGATGCTTTAACCTGTCTCTGTACTCAAGGTTCCTAATGCCCGGGATTAGTCTTGTCATTCTCCTCTGCATTCTTTATAAGGATTCTATATCCATTCTGTAATACGGTGACCAAAACTGAACTGCGTAATCCAGGTGAGGTCTCAAAAGCGTAAGATATAATCTTAAGTTGACCTCGCTAGTCTTGTAACTAACACTACTTTATATGAAGCCAAGTATTTTATTAGCCTTATTTCGAGCAAAAACACAGTTTACTTGGCATAAGATTCCTACTTACCATTACTCCTAAATCTCTCGCAGTCGGATTTTACAATGGCATCGTTGTTCATCTGGTGTCTGGTTTCCCTGTTTACATTTCCTATACTGAGTACTTTACATTTGTCCACATTGAATTTCATCTGCCATTTTTCAGACCATTCGAAAATTTTTTTCAGATCTTCCTGTAGTTTTGCGGAGTCCTCGTCATATTTAATTACACGTCCTATTTTAGTGTCATCAGCAAATTTACTTATGTTGCTGTCTATGCCGATATCTATGTCGTTTATGTTTATAATAAATAATAATGGTCCAAGTACTGAGCCTTGGGGAACTCCACTAGTGACGTTGCTCCAATGGGATTTAGTGCCGATAATGCTCACTTGCTGTTTCCTGTACTGTAACCACGCCCTAATCCATTTTAGAATATTACCTTTAATGCCATGTGCTTCTACCTTTCTTATTAGTCTTTCGTGGGGGACTCTGTCGAAGGCTTTGCTAAAGTCGAGATATACCACATCATAATTGTGCCCCTCGTCCACCGATTCGAAAACTGATGATAAGAATGTTAATAGATTAGTTAGACATGAACGCCCGCTTGTGAAGCCATGCTGGGAATCATTGATCAATCTGTGCTTCTCCAGGTGGTTTCAAATAGAGTTTGAAATGATTGCTTCCAGTAATTTGCCTACAATTGATGTTAGACTGATTGGACGGTAGTTAGAGGATAGTGATCTATCCCCCTTCTTGAAAATCGGTATTACATTCGCTATCCTCCAGGATTCCGGTACTACACCTGTTTTTAAGGACATGTTCAACAACTTTGCTAAGGGCGTACTAAACTCTTCCTTACATCCCTTTAATACTCTGGCAAATATCTCATCGGGACCCTGGTGACTTATTGGGCTTTAGTTTGTCTATTTGCTTACTAACATCGTTACTAGTCACTACTATCTCACTTAATTTGTTTTTTCACTATTTCTGAATATAGTCGGTGCCTCGGGTATCATGTTTAGATTTTCTGTTGTGAAAACTGTTGAAAAATATTTATTCAGATTATTGCTCATTTCTCCGTCATTATCAGTTAGCTCCCCGGTATCTGACTGCATTGGCCCAATCTTTTCTCGTGTTTTAGTTTGATACATTTGATAGAATCTCCTTGGCGTTTGTCTTTGCCTCCCTTGCTATCCTCTGCTCATTATTCCTCTTTGCTTTCCTTATCTCGGTCTTAACCCTACTGGCCAATACCTTATAATAATCCCGGAGGTAAATTTTGCCATGATTTATACTCCTATCTATAGCCTTCCTTTGACGAATAATGTTCTTTAAATAATTCTTTATCCATTTAGGGCCATTGTTGTTTGATCTGAGTTTTTTGTATGGTATGTTCTGCCTTTGTGCATTAAGTAACTCATTATTTAAATTGTTGTGGAACTCGGCAACCTCAGATCTCGTTATGAGGTCGGTTTCAACCGTCAGGTCTATGTAGTTTATCCCCAAGCATGATGCCCATTCTCTCAACTGCCTCTTCAAACTATCAAAGTTTGCCCTTCTGAAATCTGGGACTTTTGTGGAATTTTCCTTACGTCTGCTCTGATAATCTAAATGGAATCTAATTTCTTTGTGATCGCTGTTTGCAAGTTCGTTCCCTACCTCGACACTGCTAATGAGGTTTTCTCTGTTCGACAGAACTAAATCAAGTATATTATTACCCCGTGTGGGTTCGGTTATATGTTGACTTAGAAAACAGTCCTGGTTCGTTTCAAGAAAATCCTCTGATTCTGAGTTACCCATAAGGTCAGTCCAATCTATTTGGTCAAGGTTAAAGTCGCCTACTATACAGACTTTGTTGTGTATGGAAGCCCTGCGCATTTCATCCCAGATAAGTCGCTCATTAACTCTATCAAGATTGGGAGGTCAATATATTACTCCTGTGATTAATTTATCCCTACCGTCGATTAATTCTATCCAAATTGTTTCTGTATTCCGTTCAGTTTTTATTTCCTTATTTATTTCACACTTCAGATTATCCCTGACATAGATTGCTACTCCGCCTCCTTTCCTAATCTGCCTATCGGTATGGAATAATTTGTAACCTGCAATTTGGTATTCGACAGGTAACTCACGTGAGTCTAGGTTGATCCATGTTTCAGTGAATGCTATTATATCGATTTTTTCGGTACATACCAAGGCCCTAATATCATTCATTTTGTTTCTCATACTTCTACCGTTCGCGTAGTAGACATTTAAAATTGTCGTGTTCTGAGTCCTCCCTTTGCCGCGTTTAGGTTTTAACTCGCTGTTTAATTTAGTTTTGTCATCATTCCTAACACTATTTCCCTGTAACCTTTCACTTTGTTTACCTGCTCCCACTGCAGTCTCCTCCACCCCCGTGCTCACATGTTCCCCTAGCAGTTTAAAGACTTCGACATCTTTTGGACTGCCCTTTCGAGAGTCCCAGCCAGGGTTGCTACTCCATCCCTAGACAGATGCACCCCATCCCTAGCATAAAGGCTCGTCAACATTACATTATTGATATCGTTGTTATGAATACAGAGTAGTGTCAACAGCCAGGGTCATGAAGCAGTGAGCACTAGTCTTGACTGCATGTACATTGTACAACACACAATGTTTGAAAGTTTGGGGCAGCAACAAAGCCACGTGGGTCCTACCATGACCAGCAGTAACTATCTAGGTCAGCTGAACCAAACATACTGATAGCAAATCTATACCTGGATTATGTGGAGATAAGGCACCCCAGCTTATTGTACTCCAAGATTAACTACCCTATCGCTAGCCTAACCTAATCCAACCCACCTCCCCCCAAAAAACACATATGAACTCAGATATAAGACACAACGTAATAGAACTCAAATATGATTAATAATAACAGTTACAAATAGAAGTTTTATCCAACAGTATAGTTAGTTGTTGACTCTGGTGATGACGTGTGGATATAATGTTATTTTGGGTGCCTGAGTATGTTGTTGATGTAGATGGTCAGCGGGGATTGTATCTATATCTCTCACATACATACAGTACATACATTAGCGGTGCTCAAAGTTTGTACAGCTCAACTGGTTATATTAATTTATTATGTGGTGCAAGTCTTTAGTTGTATATGAATACCTTATTGACTGGTTTGTGAATAGAATGTTTTTTTCCCTTCGTATTTATCAGTGACGTCAGTGTATCCAGGTGGCGTCAGTCGTGTATTTATTGGCAGTGAGAAAAAAAAATAAAGAACTTACGAGTCATGTCCCGGTTGTCCTGAGTTTTGTAGGACGGTGTGTGTGTGTGTGTGTGTGTGTGTGTGTGTGTGTGTGTGTGTGTGTGTGTGTGGATTCGTTAGGTTACAGTCTAGTCTTAGTAAGATTTCTGCGCCTAACCCAACCTAACCTAATCTAACCTCTCCAGACTGTGTTCTATTATCCAGGATGAGTGTTAACACGAGGGTTACATCACCTGTGTTGTTAAATACTCTTGTCATATGTCGTCACTAGTGCTTCTGTCCTCTTGTCACCCTGACTCTCTGTACCCGTCCTTTCTATATGAATTAATGAGCCCTATGTAATTAATTGTTTTATCTGAATTAATTAAACGGGTACAGTGATCCTGAAGCCTGTGCCTGTTGTATCTGAATTACTGAAATGAAATTATGATCGCGCCCGGCGTAGGTGTTTACCTTCACCACCATCTGGCGACGGAAATTACATAGCGCGCTGCCTGGTTTAAGAGCTACTCTGGCTAGGTGAAGTAGAGAGGCAGGGTGGATGGTAGGTAAGGAGGGAGGGAGGGAGGGTGGAAGGTAGGTGAGGAGGGAGGGAGGGAGGGTGGAAGGTAGGTAAGGAGGGTGGAAAGAAGGGAGAGACAAAGGCTGGCAGGAACGGGGGGAGAGAGGGAGAGATGGAGGCAGGTAAGGAGGGATAAGGGAACGGGGGTGAACGTCAAGTCGGGGTCCATGAGTGTTGTCCGTTTGCCTGATGATGTTGGTGCGTGTCCCTCACCCCTCCACACCCCTCCTCACCCCTCAACCTAAACCTCTGCCTGACATCTAATGATTGTAGTCACGCACAAAGATAGTTTCATTACGTAAATAGTACCGAGCAATGATGTATGTATGTATGTCTGTCTGTCTGTCTGTCTGTCTGTGCCCCCTCACTAACTACTAACAAATAAAGTATGACAATTCTCTTACACGATCATTAGTGTTAGAGTGTGGTGGTGAGGGAGTGGACCAGCCAAAGTTATAACCCTTCAAGAAGTTGGTGATGGTAATAATGTGTTGTGGAGGAGAGGGAGTGGGGGTAGGAGAGGGAGTGGGGGTAGGAGAAGAAGGGGGTAGGAGAGGGAGGGGGGTAGGAGAAGGAGTGGGGGTAGGAGAGGGAGGGGGTAGGAGAGGGAGGGGGGTAGGAGAGGGAGTGGGGGTAGGAGAGGGAGTGGGGGTAGGAGAGGGAGGGGGGTAGGAGAGGGAGTGGGGGTAGGAGAGGGAGGGGGGTAGGAGAAGGAGGGAATAGGGGGGATTTACTGTGGTATAGTTCGCTATGAAATGACATACATACATACATAACTTGATCTACTCTTGCCTAACTAAACTTCATCTGTACAGTACGTAATGTTTATAAAGTCCCTTGATGTTTGTGTGTACAGGGGTGAAACTCTCCATTGTTCTCGCATCATCATCATCCATCCATCTATGTCTAAAATTAGTTCTCGTTAAATTAGGAATGACACCTCCTACTCCACGTTACGTTATCAATGGTTCATTATTAATATTTTTTCCCTCATCAAGATCGTACTGTACGGCTTTTGACGTTCTTGAATCAACAAGTGACGTCATATCGCCCGTTCTTGGATGTTTGTTTATATTCGTTGTTATTTTGTTTCACTTTTTAGAGATCGATTTTAATGTGTGTTTTTTTTTTATAAGTTTTTGGTAATAGGATCGTTTTTATTTTCGAGTTTAGAAGCTCAGTGTTTTGTTGCATTCGTTATTCTTTTATGTTTACTCTAAGTCAAATCTTTTACGTTGTTGTGGTGTGGTTTATATACCTGGTTTACTGTAGAGTTTAGCTTAACTCTCCCACACGTTCAACTAAGCTGGCTGGTGGCATATTTACCTCTCCCTGCTTCTTCCTGTGCAGCTTAAGCTTATCCTCACCACATATGAAGCTCGGCGTCGCCCCCATGTCACAGACGGAACTTAATCCCGGGAGTCATTTCATCTCCTGCGGTTTTCAAGGCTGACGGTCGTATAGCCAGCCAGCCATCCTCCACTTCACTGCGTCAATCTCATCTTGCAACTTTCCCGCCAATTTTTTTTTCCTTTCCAGTCTAGGCGGAACGATTTTGGCTCGAGACTAAATAGAAAGAATAAAAAAAAAGAAAAGATATTAAGTTAGTATCAGAGGCAATGGCGGTAAAAGAGTTAATACTGTATTTTATTTATATTTTATTTATTCATTTTAGTTTCGAGAATCAAAATTGGAAATAAACAAGACGTATGGAATTAGGTTTATTTTTTTTGAAGTGGATTTAAATAAAGAACTGCCTATAGGTGTTGGCCATAATGTGGTGATGATGGGGTGGTTCTATGATGTGGTGGTGGTGATGATGGTGGTGGGGTAGTTCCGGTGCTGTGATGGTATTGTGACAGCATTAGTATTGGTTTTAGCTATGGTATAGAAGCAGTAATGTTGAGGTGGTGAGGTGGAATATCTGTTTGGTAGTCAGTTGATGGCAGTAGTGGGAGTGGTAGTAATAGTAGTGGTGATAGTAGAAGTGGTGGTTGTAGTAGTGCTCGTAGTGGTAATGGTAGTAGTAGTAGTACCGTGGAAGGCAATAAAGACATACATTACACTTATTATTATAGTATACTCGTGTTATCCTCACTACGCTGCTGGCTGATTGGCTGGCCTTTGCTCCACCATTCCCTCCCTGCAGGCTACACTGTGTTAATTAACCCTCAGAGAGTTTTAGTCTTGTCACACACACACACACACTAGTTCTCTCTACTTGACCCCTGCCATTATGAAGGATCGCCTGTCTTTGAGGATAAAACAGCTGATGTGGCGAATCATGGATGATCTGGCTTTTTTTTTTACAAATTTCCTTAAATGATTCAAAAGCGAGGATGGGGGAAGGTACAGTTGTAAGTTTAAGTAGAGAGATAATTATAATAATGAATACTGTAGTAATAATAATAGTAATAAAGAAAATATAACGATAATAATAATAATGAATACTGAAATAATAATAGTAATAAAGAAAATATAATGATAATAATAATAATGAATACTGTAGTAATAATAATAGTAATAAAGAAAATATAACGATAATTATAATAATAATGAATACTGTAGTAATAATAATAGTAATAAAGAAAATATAACGATAATAATAATAATGAATACTGTAATAATAATAGTAACAGTAAATATAATAATAATAGTAAGAAGAAGAATATTGATGATAGTAATAATAGTAACGACATTATTGACGGAAATACCTTTTTTATATATAACATCTTTTACACAAATAGTGCAACGTAAAAATGGAGACCCGATAAGAATATATTTATAGTGATAACGTGTTTATGGGCGCCTCACACCAGCAGCTTCCTCGAAACATCCCCAGCACACCCCCAACCCCAGCACACCCCCAACCCCAGCACACCCCCAACCCCAGCACATCCCCAACCCCAGCACATCCCCAACCCCAGCACGCCCCCAACCCCAGCACGCCCCCAACCCCAGCACGCCCCCAACCCCAGCACGCCCCCAACCCCTGCACGCCCCCAACCCCTGCACGCCCCCAACCCCTGCACGCCCCCAACCCCTGCACGCCCCCAACCCCTGCACGCCCCCAACCCCTGCACGCCCCCAACCCCTGCACGCCCCCAACTCCAGCACGCCCCCAACCCCAGCACGCCCCCAACCCCAGCACGCCCCCAACCCCAGCACGCCCCCAACCCCAGCACGCCCCCAACCCCAGCACACCCCCAACCCCTGCACACCCCCAACCCCAGCACACCCCAACCCCAGCACACCCCCAACCCCAGCACATCCCCAACCCCAGCACATCCCCAACCCCAACACACACATCCCCAACCCCTGCACACCCCCAACCCCTGCACACCCCCAACCCCAGCACACCCCCAACCCCAGCACACCCCCAACCCCAGCACACCCCCAACCCCTGCACACCCCCAACCCCTGCACACCCCCAACCCCTGCACACCCCCAACCCCAGCACACCCCCAACCCCAGCACACCCCCAACCCCAGCACACCCCCAACCCCAGAAGAAAGTGTGTATACATCATGTCGTCCTCACATACAGTACTGTACAGGGTTCGATCCCCGGGCTGGGTTAAACTATGGGCAAGTTTCTTAACGCCGTTTGCCTCTGTCTACCCAGCAGTAATTAGGAACGTGGATGTTAATCGACTTGCAGATCGTATTCCGGGGTCATGGTTAGCCAGTGCAGTTGGCGAGTTGTCCGGTCTTCTCGGACTATTCCTTGACATTGGGTCATGCAGCTCGTTAACTTAGAGTGTGGTTGTTGTGTTGGCGACAGCTTTTACACCTTAAACAAATTCACGCCTGGGAGGCCCTTGGGCCGGCCATCCTCGATTTCGAGGGGCTTCCATTATCCAATATACTGCACAGCGAAGATACACATTCACGTTCCGAATACATATTACTTATTGGTTTATCAGACTTAAGGAGGAAGAGGAGGGGAGGGGGAAGAGGATGAAGAAGAAGAGGAGAAGGAGCAGAAGAAATAGAAGAGGTGGAGGAGCAAGAAAAGGTGCAAGAGGAGGGGAGGGGGAAGAGGATGAAGAAGGAGAGGAGAAGGAGTAGGAAGAAATAGAAGAGGTGGAGGAGGAAGAAAAGGTGCAAGAGGAGGAGGAGGAAGAGGGACGATGATGAACTCAGCCTCAATTAGGGGATAAATGAACGATCCCGGGTATCTGGTGAGTTAAAGGGTACAGTCTTAAGTGTGTGTGTGTGTGTTTTAACGTAAGTCAGTCAGTTAGGGTGTATTCGTATATCTTTAATTAGTGAAAATATTCATATGAAGCTCCCCTCCTCTTCCCCCTCCCTTCTCCTTTCCTACTCCCTTCCTACCCCCCCTCCCTGCCCCTTTCCCCCTTCTTCCCACCCCTCCTCTCCCCACTCCCTGCCCTCTCACCCCCTCCTTCCCCTCTCACCCCCTCCTTCCCCTCTCACCCCCCCACCTTCGCCTGCCGTTATCTCACTTCCCTTCCCTCCCCGACACTCCCTATCTCACCTGCCTCTCCTCCTTGTTCTCTCCTTATCATACATTACTCCTCTCCTTACCTTTTCTCCCCCCTCTCCCCCCTCACTCCCTCCCTTCGTTCTTTTTATTTACTCCCCTTTATCTATTATTTCTCCCTTTTGTCCCCTCCCTCTCACTCTCTCTCATCCCTTTTGTTTCTTATCTTTTCACGTTGTTGGTTCTACTGTTCCCTCCCCCTCCTCCTCTCTTTTCATTTCATTCTCAGTTCTCCTATTCTCCTTTCGTCCCACCTCCCCTCCTTCTCCCCTCTCCCTTTTGTTTCCCCGTCGTTGTGTAGGCCAGGAGAGAAAGAGAGGAGAGGCTATCAGGTCTCACTCGTGGCTCCTGCGTCGCCTCCTTCAGATATTTACAAAACAGTTGCGTTGAATTCGTAAGAGTGGAAAAAAAAAAACCCACATCAATCCGTCCTGCTGGCCTGTGCCCTCATCTGTGTTGACTGAGTGGACACCTGGGACCTTAATTAATGCACCTGTGTGGTATTATTAAGGTTGCAAGAGGTTTGGTTAGGATGGGGTGGGTTTGGTTAGGTTAAGATGGGCTGGGTTTAGTTAGGTTAAGATGGGCTGGGTTTAGTTAGGTTAAGATGGGCTGGGTTTGGTTTGGTTAGGTTAGATTGGGATGGACTGAGTTAGGATAGGTTGGCATGTACTGGGTTTGATTAAGTTTGGTTAGGTTACGTTAGAATGGGCTGGGTTAGGTAAGGCTAGAATGGGCTGGGTTAGGTTAGGTTAGAATGGGCTGGGTTAGGTTAGGTTAGAATGGGCTGGATTTGGTTAGTTTAGAATTATGTTAGTTTGGGCTGGGTTAGGTTAGAATGGGCTGGGTTTGGTTAGGTTATAATGAGCTGGGTTTGGTTAGGTTAGGTTTTAATGATAGTTAAGTTTGTCCAAAATTAGGCTTGTGTATACAGTAGATGTCTCTTGAAGATATAAAAGGTAAAAGTAGGTCTTCATGGGCCTGACAGCTCGTTCCCGGTAGTGTGGATACAAGCCTCTGGTGCACCGGGAGGCAGTATGGTGGTGCACTAAGAGACAGTATGGTCGGCACTGCACTCTATCGCCCTCATTTCCTCAGCTGTAATGTTAGGTACTCATTCATAACCGGAGTGGACTCGTGGTGAACCGAACCAGCGACTTCTAGGACAAGACGGGAGCGCTGTAACCGCTCCCCCACCGTATACCTATGAGTGAGCGATAATTATGTGTTGCCTCTACTAGACAGAAGAACCCCTTTAGGTACTGTAGTGTCGGGCAGGTTAGGTTAGGGTAGGGTAAGGTAGGTTAGGTTAGGTTAGGGTAAGGTAGGGTAGGTCCACTGTCATAATCTCCACTCGGGGAAGAATAGGTTACGTTACGTTTGGTTAGGTTAGGATAGGGTAAGTTAGAGTAGGTTGGTTAGGTTAAGGTAGGTCCATTGTTATAATCTCCGCTCAGGGAAAAAATAGGTTATGATCCTCAAATAATTAATCGATTTATTCACCTGATGAACCAGTGATGATGCGTGCTCACTTTACCAATTAAGGGAGGAGAAATAAATGCACCTGTACGAACAAGTGAAAGCCCTTCCTTATGCTGTGTACATCTTTAAGTGAGGCGGTTAGTTGCGTTCTCACATCACCTCTTACCGGGGGATCAGTTCGGATTCTGTGAGGGTTAGGCCGGACGGTGTTGCTTATGTGAGACACTCAGTTTACCCGTGTTGAAGGCACTGGCATACTGGTGCAGTTGGTGCCATTTTAAAGTGGATAGTGCCATCTACCCTGAGACCCGTGGAGGGGGGGGGAGGGGCACACTGGCCACCCCCCCCCCCCTGGTTATGGCACACACCTGCATGACACACACACACACACCTGTAGGATGTTTGATCCGCCTACATGCCTGAGTGTCTCTTAACAAATGTCTACATAATCGTTGGGACGTGTACGTGTCTTACTAAGTGAGAGAGAGAGAGAGAGAGAGAGAGCTAATTGACCCATCCTCCGCCGTGGTTTGTATTCACTTGATCGACAGATGGAGGTAACTCAGCTAGTAGGGGCATATCTTGGCACACACACACACACACATTATCTCTGCTATTTTACAACTAGTATTTTTTATGGAGCCATAATACAATAAAATAATTCTCTCTGGAATAATTAACAACAGTAATAAAATATATCCTTGTGAGTTGTTTACGACAAGAAATAATTCCCTCTGGGTAATTATCAACAACAAAGAAGAAATTATACACCTTGTGAGTGTTGGAAAAGGAGGAATTTCATTTTTAACAAGATACAGTAAAACTACAGCGGGTCACTGAACATTAGACGCCAAAATTTAATTCACAGGAAGATTAATCATCCTAATGTTACCTGGGAGAGTTAGGTTAGGTTAAGTTAGGTTAAGTTAGGTTAGGTTAGGTTAAGTTAAGTTAAGTTAGGTTAGGTATTAGAGTGGTGGTTAGTCATCAGGTGAAATATACTGGGATGACTAATTTTCAGGTGATCCACTTCAGAAGTACAGCGCTTATAAATTATATACGGTGTAACACGCTATATTATGTGTGGAATATATACACTAACTATATTATCTGAAGGTTATAGTGACATACACTGTAACACGCTATATTATATGAAGGTTATATACAGTGTGACTATATTAGATGTAGGTTATGTACAGTGACGGTGTTGAACGTAACCTACCCCACCCTCCACCACCCCCCACCACCCCCCTTCCCCCTTTCACCACCCTCCACCACCCCCTTCCCCACCCCCCACTACCCCCCTTCACCCTTTCACCACCCTCCACCACCCCCCTCCCCACCCCCCACCACCCCCTTCCCCCTTTCACCACCGTCCTCCACCCTCACCCTTCCCTTCCTGACCTTTCGGAGTCACGAGGTTAAGTACTACCGGATGTTCATCTCTGTTGTGTGAAAGCTTTATATTTGTAGACGTATTAAAAACGGTTCGTGTACAGTAGGTGTGTGTGTGTGTGTGTGTGTGTGTGTGTTGGTTCACTTCCCGCGCGCCAGTGATATAAGGAGCCAGCTGATGGTGTAGCTCTTCCCGGTTTATGTGTCGTTGTGATTGTCCTTCCCGCCGTGTCCTGCCTGGTAACACGTGACGGGGAGACTTAAGTATAACACAAACACAACATTACGGTCGGGGACAGCGTCTTAAGTGTCGTACTAGGGACTGTGCTGATCATTTACATAAGTGATATATATATATATGGTAGGGCTCCCGCGGCTCTGGTGAGTGTTGGCTCTTGTTACTAAGGTACAGGTGGGTAGGGGAGACCTCGGCACAAACCGGATTCACGTTGTTTGTGGTGAGGGGTAGTGAGGCGGTGTGGGTGATGATGCTGCAGTGTACCTGTGGTCTGAGTGCACCATATACACCGAGGGCCTCCCCACCACACATTGAGGGCCGCCCCATCACACCACACACCGAGAGCCTCCCCATCACACATTGAGGGCCACCCCATCACACATTGGGGGCCGCCCCATCACACATTGAGGGCCGCCCCACCACACACTGTTTTGGCTAATCTAGAATCCTAAAATTAAATATAATGTTTGTTTACTGCAGATAACCTGCGCCGCATTGTAAGACTAATGTTTACTTATCCAGCACTGAGGCCAAGTTACTGCTCTTTGATAAAAAACACAAACAAAGAACTAACTCTATGGCCGCCACCATCAAGTACTTAGTATAAATAATATACATGAAGGTGTTACTGTTTGTAAGTCACATCTCTGGGTTGTGGCTGAGGGTCGACGAGGGAATCCAGTTATGTAAGTAGCGTGTGGTGACGCCGGTAGCAGGGGAGAGTTGATTAAGTTACACTGGTGGACGAGTGTTAAGAGTTGGTTTAGGGGGAGGAGGATCTGCCTGTAGTGGTAGTGTGGAAGGGTTGGTTGGGTGAGGCCCCGTCCATGCTGGCAGGGAAGGGAGTTCAAGGTGAGCTGGCCCGTCTACCCCATAGCTGCCGGTAACCCAGGCAGCCAGCACATTGATATTCCTCACCTGATGACTCGCCTTCACAACGGTTATACTGAAGATGACCCAGAGACCAACACCTTGCCCCAGAGACCAACACCTTGCCCCAGAGACCAACACCTTGACCCAGAGACCAGCACCTTGCCCCAGAGACCAACACCTTGCCCCAGAGACCAACACCTTGCCCCAGAGACCAACACCTTGCCCCAGAGACCAACACCTTGACCCAGAGACCAACACCTTGACCCAGAGACCAGCACCTTGCCCCAGAGACCAACACCTTGCCCCAGAGACCAACACCTTGCCCCAGAGACCAACACCTTGACCCAGAGACCAACACCTTGCCCCAGAGACCAACACCTTGCCCCAGAGACCAGCACCTTGCCCCAGAGACCAACACCTTGCCCCAGAGACCAACACCTTGCCCCAGAGACCAACACCTTGCCCCAGAGACCAGCACCTTGCCCCAGAGACCAGCACCTTGCCCCAGAGACCAACACCTTGCCCCAGAGACCAACACCTTGCCCCAGAGACCAGCACCTTGCCCCAGAGACCAGCACCTTGCCCCAGAGACCAGCACCTTGCCCCAGAGACCAACACCTTGCCCCAGAGACCAACACCTTGACCCAGAGACCAACACCTTGCCCCAGAGACCAACACCTTGCCCCAGAGACCAACACCTTGACCCAGAGACCAACACCTTGCCCCAGAGACCAGCACCTTGCCCCAGAGACCAGCACCTTGCCCCAGAGACCAACACCTTGACCCAGAGACCAACATCTTACTTACACTTAGAAATCCGTACTACACCTACAGTACACCTGACTCAGTACCTCAACCATTTCCGAAAAGAACATCACAAAAACCCCGGGGTCTAACCTTGTATTCATTTCTGGGTAGTGGGGAGGGAGAGAACCTTGGCTCGTAAACACCACCTCCACCACTCACTATTATTACCACCACTATCACCACTACTACCACTATCACTACTACCACTATCACTACTACTACCACCTACACTACCATTACCACCACCACTACCTCATCTACCACTACCACCATCACCACTATCACCACCACTATCGCTATCACCTCAACTACCACCACTATCACCTCAACTGGTACTACCACTACTACCACCATCACTACCACCACAACCACCACTACCCCGCCGCCAGCCTCCATCCCTATACCTCAAGTGGGATGAATTTCTCGAGTAAATTTCTTCCGGTAGAGTTACGTCAGCTGGAGTCTCTCTCTCTCTCTCTCTCTCTCTCTCTCTCTCTCTCTCTCTCTCTCTCTCTCTCTCTCGGACACGATGAGAGGCATTAAGAGGTACAGTAAACTTGAGCGGAAATGATTGTGTTAGATTGTGTTTTGTGTATGGCCGGAGGGAGGGTAGGGAGGTAGGAGGGAAGGGAGGGAGGTAGGAAGCAGGTAAGTAAGGGGCAGGTAGGTAGGCAGGAGGTAAGCAGGAGGGAGTTGGGAGAAATTTGCTCAACAAAAACTCGTGTGTGTGGAGGGTGTGTTTACCAGGCGGTGTGTAGCCCCGGGCACACTTTCCCAGCAGCAGAAGCAGTAGTAGTCCCCTCTCCTCCTCTCCCTCAATCCCCCTCTTCACTCTTCTCCCTCATTCCCCCCTCACTCTTCTCCCTCATCCTCTCCCTTCCTCCCCCTACCCCATCACCCCTCTCCCTCCCTCCATCTCTCCCCTACCCCATCACCCCTCTCCCTCCCTCCATCTCTCCCCCTACCCCATCACCCCTCTCATCCCTCTCCCCCAGCTAGGTACTGACTGACTGACTGACTGGTCCTCCTCACCCACCTTCTGTATGTCTCAAAAGCCACACTGACTCCTGCAGCTCGTTGGTGGTTACATGACTGTTAAGAAGGTCTGGAGAAAAAAAAAACACCCGATACTATTAAGGGTTGAAAAGGGGTGGAGGTGGGGGGGGGGTGATGCCATGAAAAGGGGTATGGAAGAGAGCCTCATCAACCTCCACGATTGACCCAGGAGTTGAGGAGAGAGAGAGAGAGAGAGAGAGAGAGAGAGAGAGAGAGAGAGAGAGAGAGAGACCTTTGTTGACGTCATGCACTTTACATTTCCCGCCCGCCTTAACACTCCTCCGTCTTGCTACATCCCCGGGCTATTTTTCTTCACTTGTCTAGGCGATTCGCTATTTTGGCCTTTTTATTTTTTTATTTTTATTTTTTTTTTTTTTACACGCCGACGTGATGTTACCTCCTCCATGATCTTGCCAGGGCCCTTGAGTTGTCTTGCCTCTAGTGTTTGTGTTTTGTCAGTGTTTAAAGGGAGGTGGAAGAAGAAGAAGAGAGAGAGAGAAGATGAGAAGAAGAAGATAGAGGAGAAGATGAGAAGAAGAAGATGGAGGTTAGAGAAGAGGAAGAAGAAGATAGTGGAAAAGATGAGAAGAAGATAGAGAAGAGGAAGAAGATAGAAGAGAAGATAGAGGAGGAGAAGAAGAAAAGAAGGTAGAAGAAAAGAAGAAGGTAGAGGAGAAGAAAATAGAGAGGAAGAAGAAAAACCCAACGTAGATAAAAGAATAAATACAATAATTAATAAATATAAAGATGAAGAATAAGAGAGAAAGGTAACGAAACATGATGAGAAGGAACAAGAAAAAGATAAACTTGGTGAGTGAGTGAGGCCAGAGCTTGTATTAACTCTCTATGCAATAAGATAATACTCTGTAGCAAGGGGTGGTGACGTCAGAGGCCACAGCAAGCATCAGGGGCTTACCGTGAACTGACAAAGGCGTGGTGCTGGTGGTGCTCACTCAGCAGAAGGCTAATGTGTGTGTGTGTGTGTGTGTACGGGGCCACCCACATGCCACGGAAAACCTCACCTGCCTCTCGTGTGTGTGTGTGAAAGATATCCAAAGGCTGTTCTGTTGGTGCTTTTCTTAGGAGGACGACGACTTGGAGATACGGGTGGAGACACCAGGGGGGAGAACGTACGTGGAGATAGATAGAGATGGAGAGAACGTGGGGAAGGGGGGGGGGATGGAGATTGGATGGTTAGAATCTTTCCTGTCCAGTGTGTGGGTGTAAACATATTTCTGGCTGTGATTGTGAGTTGGTGGGAACACACTACACATTTATATAGGGTTTATTTATTTATTTATTCATTTATTTATATTTACAGTGACCGTGTTTTTTTTTGTGATTTCGATATTATGATTTTTATTATTATTATTATTATTATTATTATTTTATTTTTTTACCTTCATATTACGAACCTTTGAGAATCTCACCGTAACAGTATATCCAATTGTCAATATATTCAGTGCCAGCCAAACTTTGTCTCATTTCACCCTCATATTAAATGTTTAAGAGGATCAAAGTTATAAACACGGGTTATTAAACTACTCTGATGTGTGTGTGTGGGGGGGAACATCACACTCTTCCCTTATCACCATGACCCTGAGATAGAGACCAGAACCTGACTATGTCTGGGGAATTCTGTCCACATTTATACACGTGATGTTTAGTAATTACAAACTGCTTCACGTGGATACTGAAGGACCTCATAAAGATATAATAATAATAATAATAATAATAATAATAATAATATTTATAACCCTTTCCTTGGGGTCGAATCGGAAACCTTGAGCGCTTCGGGATTGGGCCGAGTCGTGTGGCAGGTTGGCGGGAGTGCAGTATTTCTCCTATAATATATCATACTTGGATGATATACTTACTGTTGGCTCATTAATCACAGTCCAGATCTAGTGGTGTATGTTGCTTGGTGGGGGAGGAGTGGGGCCTTGGAAATGTTGTGGGGGGGGGGGGGGGAGATTGGTGGTGAAGTCAGGTGGATCATGGTAAGGTCACCCCCTTCATCACCTTGTTCCCTCCCCATCACCTGACACACACACACCAGCTTCCTTCCCTATCACCACCGTCACGCTCCGCAGCCTCACCCCACCCCACACCGCAGCCCCGCCCCGCCCCCAACCCGCCTCACCCACCCCACCCTGCAGCCTCGCCCCGTAGTCCCGCACCATTGCTCCGCCTAAAAGCCTCACAAATCCGATCCGTATCCCACCTCAAATTCTCTCAACTATATTTTTGACGAGTAGGAAGCAGCAACATTTAACATTATACACATAATCTCGTGGTAGATAAGTCTCGCTGACTTGAACTCATTTCGGCGTAAACTTGTCTGATTAGATGACGGAACAGTTCACCTGAAGAATCTCCACCCCAATTTATTTCACCTAAAGATTAACCATACTAACACTATTTGGGGGGGGGAGGGTGTAGGTTAGGTTAGGTTAATCTTGGGGTGAAATAAGCTGGGGGTGGAGATTGTTCAGGTGATTCAACGGGACTAACCCAAGTACACCTGAGTACACCTTGTTAGTGTGTTACGCCTCGTGCGTGTTTACAAACAGACCTCTGCCTCACGGACCAGATTCTCAAATATTTTTGTGTGATTATTTATCTCCCTCTTGGTGATGTAATAAACGCATTACACACCCCAGCGTATTAACTCGAAAATTTATCACCCGAACGCTAACCTTACTTAACCTGATTAAATATACCTAAATCGAATCAAACTTAACCTAACCAAATCTAACGTAAGCTATCGCCCCCCCCTTCGGTAACATTAGGGTGTCTAATATTCAGGTAATTTCAATAAACACATGAAGGTGTAGCTCGGGTGTTTAGGCTTAGCTCTGGGAGGGAGTCATAGTCAACTGTTTATCTTGGAGTGAAGAAGCGAGCTGTTGCTTTCGTTAGGCTGTTGGGATTTCCGGCTAGAGTCAGGTGTGGTGAAGTGAGGTGAGATAGTGTGTGTGTATTGACGACCAGCCAAGCACCAGCAGTCACTTGTTCAACTCTTTGTTTTGACGCAGCGGCCGGTGTTGTTTTATGCTGTTGTGGCCAAAATTCCCTTCTCACCTTTGGCAGCATTTATGATCTATGTACGGGTCATATATGTGATTTTATTATACCGAGTGAATATTGTTTTTTTTTGTCAGATTAACATTAAAAACACAACAACTTTACGCCAATAAAAGTTTGGAATAAATTTAGGTTGAAATTTCAATCCACCTTTACTGAAACGACCGCCAAGTATATTAGATGCCAAGAAAGTGTCGTGGGAATCTGGGCTGCAACTGTACATGAGCTGACGAGGGGGAGAGAACACCTTGTGCAAATGTGATGACACTGATGTTCATCCTGCCACCATTACGCTTTCACTATCATCATCATCACCTCTTAACACAATCACCACCATCACCTGTAGCACAATTACCACCATCACTTCCAACACGATCACCACCACCATCACGTTTCACTGTTACCACAATCCCCGGGCGCTCGTGTTGCTTGGCTTTTAGAGCGTGCACGGCCTCCCAACACCCGCCCCCATGATAGACAGGTGGCTGGACTGGTTTAAAGGGCCCTGGTCCTAATGATTTGTTTAGGACCTATTTGACTCCCAGCTGGTGTACACACAGTATGTTGGTGCAGGTGTGGGGGAGGAGTGCACACCTGCCTCCTCCACACCTGCTGTAAATATGTACAGCCACTTTAAACCGTACCCCCCCCTTCCCCACCACCACCAGAATAATGCAAGAACCACTGAATTTATCTATATGTGGTGTACAGCTCCTTGAAAACTACGTGAGTTGGGGGTTGTAAATCTCAGTAAGATGTGTCCCTCCCTCCCCCCTCCCCCACCCCCCTTTGTGAGGTTGAGGGAGCATGTCTAGTTATGGAGGAGTTCAAGAGAATGTAATTTAGGTCATGAAGTTTGTCTAGTTGATGATGTCAGCGTGTTAGTTACGCTCTGATATCACTAGGGAGATGGTGAGGGAGGAGGAGGGGTAGAATTTCATGTACTGAGCATATGAGAGTTTGGGAATCCATTTTTAGCATCATTTAGGTTAACGATGGTCAGTGTGTGTGTGTGTGTGTGTGGTGGAGCTGCCTGGGCCACACACAAGCACTACATGTTGTGGCCTCCTTCACGCCTGCAGCTGAGTGGTGCTATACTGGTTGCCTCACGCCTCTTACTGTACACTCCACAACATTATTACCTCTCACATGCCACACACACACACCTGCTACACCACACTCACACACCTGCTGCACCACACACACACACACCTGCTGCACCACAGTCACCCACCTGCTGCACCACACACACACACACACCTGCTGCACCACACTCACCCACCTGCTGCACCACACACACACAGACCTGCTACACCACACACACAGACCTGCTGCACCACACACACAGATCTGCTACACCACACACACAGACCTGCTGCACCACACACACAGATCTGCTGCACCACACACACACACCTGCTGCACCACACACACACACACCTGCTGCACCACACACACACACCTGCTGCACCACACTCACACACCTGCTGCACCACACACACACAGATCTGCTACACCACACACACAGACCTGCTGCACCACACACACAGATCTGCTGCACCACACACACACACACCTGCTGCACCACACACACACACACCTGCTGCACCACACTCACACACCTGCTGCACCACACACACCTGCTGCACCACACACACCTGCTGCAACACACACACACCTGCTGCACCACACACACACACCTGCTACACACACTCACACACCTGCTGCACCACACACACACACCTGCTACACCACACTCACACACCTGCTGCACCACACACACACACCTGCTGCACCACACTCACACACCTGCTGCACCACACACACCTGCTGCACCACACACACACCTGCTGCACCACACACACACCTGCTGCACCACACACACACACACCTGATACACACACTCACACACCTGCTGCACCACACACACACCTGCTACACCACACACACACCTGCTACACCACACTCACACACCTGCTGCACCACACACACCTGCTGCACCACACACACACACACCTGCTGCACCACACACACACACACCTGCTGCACCACACTCACACACACCTGCTGCACCACACTCACACACCTGCTACACCACACTCACACACCTGCACCACACATACACACAGACCTGCTACACCACACTCACACACCTGTTGCACCACACACACACAGACCTGCTACACACACACACACACACACACACACGCTGCACCACACACACACAGACCTGCTACATCACACACACACCTGCTGCACCACACACACACACACACCTGCCGCACCACACACACACACACACAGACCTGCCGCACCACACACACACACACCTGCCGCACCACACACACACACCTGCCGCACCACACACACACACACCTGCTGCACCACATACACACACACACCTGCTGCACCACACACACACACCTACACTTACACACCTGCTGCACCACACACACACTCAGACCTGCTGCACTACACACACACACACACACACCTGCTACACACGTACACACACATACACACACCTGCTACATCACAAATACACACACCTGCTACACCACACACACACCTCTGCTGCACCACACACACACCTGCTACACCACACTCACACCTGCTACACACATACACACACCTGCTACACACATACACACCTGCTACACACATACACACACCTGCTACACACACATACACACCTGCTACACACACATACACACACCTGCTACACACATACACACACCTACTACACACACACCTGCTACACACACACACCCATACATCTGCTGTATATTACTTCTCCGATAATATGGCCCTGAGAAATGTTTTATACTACTACCATCTTAGGATCAGTTTATTATCTCTCTCTCTCTCTCTCTCTCTCTCTCTCTCTCTCTCTCTCTCTCTCTCTCTCCTGCGCCCACCTGGAAAGTTTTCATAAATATTGGTTCACTATCTCGCCTTTATTATTTTATTACTAGGTTAAATCGTGTGTGTGTGTGTGTGTGTGTGTGAGCGAAGTAGTAAGGTACTGAGTGAGCACAGGTGACGGTGTGGTAATGACCCAGTGGCCAATCAGGGTCACTTTACACCAGCTCGTGTGTGTCACTCTGCCCCCTCATTATTATTATTATTATTATTATTATTTATTATTATTATTATTGCTATTATTATTATTATTATTATTATTATTATTATTAGTATTATCATTGCTATTATTATTATTATTATTATTATTATTATTATTATTATTATTATTATTATTGCTATTATCATTATTATTATTATTATTATTGGTATTATTATTACTATTATTATTATTGTTATTTGTATTATTATTATGGACGCACTAACCACATATTCAAACTTGATAAATATTATGTAGGTATAATCATGGTATAAATCATCACATTATGTATTTAAGAGCTTAATTACGTCCCTGAAAAGTGATATATGAAGCCTTATTGAGATATTACTGTTTATAATTGACGCCACACATACTAAAGGTGATGTATGGAGAGTTATTATTCATACCTTTAAATTCTGTACCTGATGGAATATTATGCGTTTGTGGTGACCTTTGACATGACCTTGCTTAAAATGGTCAAAATATTCTGCATTTGCGGTGACCTTTGACATGACCTTGCTTAAAATGGTTAAAATATTCTGCATTTGTGGTGACCTTTGACATGACCTTGCTTAAAATGGTCACAATATTATGCATTTGCGGTGACCTTTGACATGACCTTGCTTAAAATGGTCAAAATATTCTGCATTTGTGGTGACCTTTGACATGACCTTGCTTAAAATGATTAGAAATATTACAAACCCCAAAGTGTTATATATACGAATATCAACCAAGTCTGGGGTTTAATGGTTGAACTGAGGCAGAGCAAATATCTCCTTTATTATGGTGAGAAAAGACTTGTGTATATTATGGCTTTAGAAATAAGAGAATGTATGTGTGTGTGTGTGTGTGTGTGTGTGTGTGTGTGTTAAAACTGAAGGGGAAATAGTGTCTCTCTCTCTCTCTCTCTCTCCCTCTCTCTCTCTCTCTCTCTCTCTCTCTCTCTCTCTCTCAGATTAAGGTACAGGGGGTAGGCGCCTGGAACTGACAGACGTGTCCCGGGGTTATAACCAAACAAACTCCTTGGGTTTCTAATAAGCGCTACGAGATGGGTGGTTGGGGAGAGGGGGGGGGAGGGGGGCTTTGGAGGGTGTGTGGGTGGTTGGATGGGGAGGCTGTGGGTGGTTGGATGGGGGGGGGTGTGGGTGGCTGGATGATTGACGGGGAACTGTGTTAGAGGGAATGGGTCATGGGTGGAGGTACAGATGGATGAAATGGAAGGAAGGCAAACAGTAGGTAGTGGGTGGATTTGGTGTGGGCCCTTGGTGGGTTGGTGTGGGCCCGTGGTGGGTTGGTGTGGGTCCGTGGTGGGTTGGTGTGGGCCCTTGGTGGGTTGGTGTGGGCCCTTGGTGGGTTGGTGTGGACCCTTGGTGGGTTGGTGTGGGCCCTTGATGGGTTGTTGCGGGTCCTTGGTGGGTTGGTGTGGGTCCGTGGTGGGTTCTCATTCCCCCTACCCCTCCCCCTCGCACCCTCTCCCCATTCTCTCCCCTCCCCTTCTCTCCCCACCCCCCTCTCCCCTCCCCCTGTCCCCTCCTCCCCTCCCTCCTCCCCCTGTCTCCTCCCCTCCTCCTCCACCCCCTCCTCCTCCTCCTCCCCCCCCCCTCCTCCTCCCCCCCCCCCCCCCGTACATAAAACACCCCTGAACAGTTTGGAGAGTTTGGTAATCACTTCAAAGTTGCTTATATCGTTTGCGTCTTGCGTCCCTCCCAGCGGTAGTGATTCTGGTACATATTGATTAAAGGTCCATACTGTTTAGCCATTCTCGTGGACGGTTTTTTTTGAGGTGTTTGTTGTCTATTTTGTGTTTGTTTGTTTTTGTTGTTTGTTTGTTTTTGTTTATTTGCGTTTGTTTATGTATTTGTTTATTGACATAGTACTTTATAGGTATGGAACTATGAGTGTGTTTGGTTAAAGGTTCGTTTGTTTTTGTTTTGTAAATGAGTTAAGAGAATTGGTTCAGTTTAGTCTTTAATTTGACGTAATTTAAAGGAGAGTGAACGTACTGTATATTTAGTAGCGTCAAAAGTGTACTGACTCGCTAACATGATATTTAAGCAACTTAGGTAGACTCTCAGTATAATATTAGTGTTATACTGTTATTTTCCTCAGTGTAATATTAGTTTTTTGTTATTTTCCTCAGTGTAATATTAGTGTTATTCTGTTATTTTCAGTGTTAATGTTTTGTTATTTTCCTCAGTGTAATATTAGTGTTTTGTTATTTTCCTCAATGTAATATATATTTTTTTTTATATTTTTCCTTTAAAGAATAAGTAAATTTTATATCTTCACTTAGGAGTAATATTTATTTTACGAACATTAGAAAATCGGAATGGGAACTCTTAGACCAGACGTGTTATTTTATCCCAGTTAGGAGGAGGAACAATAACAGTGAAGGAATGTTTAATAATCAAGAGGAGATGTTTGGTGTGTTTGTTGGTTGGAGGAGAGCCAAGACATGGGTAATAGTGGGTCACCAGCTGTGTGTATGGTGGTGGTGCAAGGGTGGTGGTGGTGCAAGGGTGGTGGTGCAAGGGTGGTGGTGCAAGGGTGGTGGTTGTGCAAGGGTGGTGGTGGTGGTGGTGGTGCAGGGTGGTGGAGGTGGTGAAGGGTGGTGGTGGTGCAAGGGTGGTGGAGGTGGTGCAGGGTGGTGGTGGTGCAAGGGTGGTGGAGGTGGTGCAAGGGTGGTGGTGGTGGTGCAGGGTGGTGGTGGTGGTAGTAGTAGTAGTGCAGGGGTGGAGGTGGTGGTGCAAGGTGGTGGTGGTGATGGTGCAGGGTGGTGGTGGTGCAGGGTGGTGGTGGTGCAAGGGTGGTGGTGGTGCAGGGTGGTGGTGGTGCAAGGGTGGTGGAGGTGGTGCAAGGGTGGTGGTGGTGCAAGGGTGGTGGAGGTGGTGCAAGGGTGGTGGAGGTGGTGCAAGGGTGGTGGTGGTGCAAGGGTGGTGGTGGTGCAAGGGTGGTGGTTGTGCAAGGGTGGTGGTGGTGCAAGGGTGGTGGTGGTGGTGGTGCAGGGTGGTGGAGGTGGTGAAGGGTGGTGGTGGTGCAAGGGTGGTGGAGGTGGTGCAGGGTGGTGGTGGTGCAAGGGTGGTGGAGGTGGTGCAAGGGTGGTGGTGGTGGTGCAGGGTGGTGGTGGTGGTAGTAGTAGTAGTGCAGGGGTGGAGGTGGTGGTGCAAGGTGGTGGTGGTGATGGTGCAGGGTGGTGGTGGTGCAGGGTGGTGGTGGTGCAAGGGTGGTGGAGGTGGTGCAAGGGTGGTGGTGGTGCAAGGGTGGTGGAGGTGGTGCAAGGGTGGTGGTGATGCAGGGTGGTGGTAGTGCAAGGGTGATGGAGATGGTGCAAGGGTGGTGGTGGTGGTAGTAGTGGTGGAGGTGGTGGTGCAAGGGTGGTGGTGGTGATGGAGGGTGGTGGTGGTAGTGTAGGGTGGTGTTGCAAGGGTGACGGTGGGACAGGGTGGTGGTGATGGAGGGGCGGTGGTGGTGATGCAGGATGGTTGTAGTGCAGGGTGGTGATGGGAGTCGTCTTCTCTTGTAAAATACACAGTGTTAGGTGCTGTTACTGGGGGTGGTGGGTGATGGGAGGGAGGGAGCGCGCGTGTGTTTACCCATCTGTGATAATATTTCCACTCGGTTCTTACACTGGTGACGTTAACACATGACCAAGTGCTGATTTTGAAGTGAACATAATTGTACAATGCTTGACTTTCACTGATACACACCAGCGTTATGTGTAAGAGGTGTGTTGTGACGTGTGTGTGTGTGTGTGTGTTGTGACGTGTGTGTTGTGACGTGTGTGTGTGTGTTGTGACGTGTGTGTGTGTGTTGTGACGTGTGTGTTGTGACGTGTGTGAAGGTGGACTGTGGTGTGTGACAGGTGTGAAGGTGGACTGTGGTGTGTGACGTGTGTGAAGGTGGACTGTGGTGTGTGACAGGTGTGAAGGTGGACTGTGGTGTGTGACGTGTGTGAAGGTGGACTGTGGTGTGTGACAGGTGTGAAGGTGGACTGTGGCGTGTGACAGGTGTGAAGGTGGACTGTGGCGTGTGAAAGTACAGCAGTTGTTACACCACGGCTTACCCTCTCCCTGTGTCATTCTCCTAGCTTACACGTCAGTCCTCCCCACACACGGAAATAAGCTGAGTGGGGTTAATCTTAGGGTGAAATATGCTTAGTGGGTTAATCTTCAGGTGAAATAAGCTTAGTGGGGTTAATCTTAGGGTGAAATACGCTTAGAGTGGGTTAATCTTCAGGTAAAATAAGCTTAGTGGGTTAATCTTCAGGTGAAACAAGCTCAGTGTGGGTTAATCTTGGGTTGAAATAAGCTTAGTGTGGGTTAATCTTGGGTTGAAATAAGCTTAGAGTGGGTTGATCTTCAGGTGAAATAAGCTTAGTGGGTTAATCTTCAGGTGAAATAAGCTTGGTGTGGGTTAATCTTGGGTTGAAATAAGCTTAGTGTGGGTTAATCTTGGGTTGAAATAAGCTTAGTGTGGGTTATTCTTCAGGTGAAATAAGCTGGGTGGGGTTAATCTTCAGGTGAAATAAGCTTAGTGTGGGTTAATCTTCAGGTGAAATAAGCTTAGTATGGGTTAATCTTCAGGTGAAATAAGCTTTATCCATTCCTTACGAGACGACTGGACTAACACTGGATGGACTCGGAGGGGGTGAGGGAAGGAAGGTGGGGAGGGGGTGAGGGAAGGAAGGGGGTGAGGGAAGGAAGGTGGGGAGGGGGTGAGGGAAGGAAGGGGGGTGGGGGGGGGGCACCTTCAAAAGCTCATCCTAATTAAATCAAATTAAATCCTTCGTGAAGTAGTGTTTGACCCCGGGTAAAAATGGCCGCTGATTACACGAACCGAAAATAAATAAATAAATGATAAGTAAATAAATAAATAATTGTAGATGGCTGAATACAATGACCTACACCCACTCACCCCTCCTCCCTACATCCCTCCCTACACCCCTCCCCCTCCCTACACCCCTCCCCCCTCCCTACACCCCTGCCCCCTCCCTACACCCCTCACCCCTCCCTACACCCCTCCCCCCTCCCTACACCCCTCACCCCTCCCTACACCCCTGCCCCCTCCCTACACCCCTGCCCCCTCCCTACACCCCTCCCTACACCCCTGCCCCATCCCTACACCCCTCCCCCCTTCCTACACCCCTCCCCCCTATCTACACCCCTCCTCCCTCCCTACACCCCTCCCCCCTCCCTACACCCCTCACCCCTCCCTACACCCCTCACCCCTCCCTACACCCCTGCCCCCTCCCTACACCCCTCACCCCTCCCTACACCCCTGCCCCCTCCCTACACCCCTGCCCCCTTCCTACACCCCTCCCCCCTTCCTACACCCCTCCCCCTCCCTACACCCCTGCCCCCTCCCTACACCCCTGCCCCCTCCCTACACCCCTCCCCCCTCCGTACACCCCTGCCCCCTCCCTACACCCCTCCCCCCTCCCTACACCCCTCCCCCCTCCCTACACCCCTCACCCCTCCCTTAGGTTAGGTTGGATTATGTTACGTTAGAGTTAGGTTAGATTATGTTACGTTAGAGTTAGGTTAGATTATGTTACGTTAGAGTTAGGTTAGATTATGTTACGTCAGAGTTAGGTTAGATTATGTTACGTTAGAGTTAGGTTAGATTATGTTACGTCAGAGTTAGGTTAGATTATGTTACGTCAGAGTTAGGTTAGATTATGTTACGTCAGAGTTAGGTTAGATTATGTTACGTCAGAGTTAGGTTAGATTATGTTACGTCAGAGTTAGGTTAGATTATGTTACGTCAGAGTTAGGTTAGATTATGTTACGTTAGAGTTAGGTTAGATTATGTTACGTCAGTTAGGTTAGATTATGTTACGTCAGAGTTAGGTTAGATTATGTTACGTCAGAGTTAGGTTGGATTATGTTACGTCGGAGTTAGGTTAGATTATGTTACGTCAGAGTTAGGTTAGATTATGTTACGTCAGAGTTAGGTTAGATTATGTTACGTCAGAGTTAGGTTAGATTATGTTACGTCAGAGTTAGGTTAGATTGTTACGTTAGGTTAGATTATGTTACGTCAGAGTTAGGTTAGATTATGTTACGTCAGAGTTAGGTTAGATTATGTTACGTCAGAGTTAGGTTAGATTATGTTACGTTAGAGTTAGATTAGGGATATGATTATAAATGAGGTGAGTCAGCTTTATCACGTAAGGGGAAGGGAGGTGAGGGAGGGAGGGGAAGGTAGGGTAGGTGAGGGGGAAGGGGGAAGGTAGGGTAGGTGAGGGGGAAGGGGGAAGGGGGGGGAGGGAGAGAAGGGAGGTGAGGGGAAGGTAGGGGAGGTGAGGGGGAAGGGGGGAGGGGAGGGAGAGAAGGGAGGTGAGGTGAGGGGGAAGGGGGAAGGGAGGGGTGGTGACGGGGGAAGGGGAGGGTATAAGAAGCTGTCAGTGTGTATGTTGGTCAGTAGTTCAGGCAGATTAGATTTGTGATCACTCAGTTCAAAGGGTGATAAATATTAACTAGGTCACCTGAAGATTAGACACCCCCAGCTTATTTCATCTGGTAGTTAACTAACCTAACGCTAGCCTGTCGCTAACCTAATCTAACCTATCGCTAACCTATCGCTAACCTAACGCTAGCCTGTCGCTAACCTAATCAGACCTATCGCTAACCTATCCTATCGCTAACCTAACCTCACCTCCCCAAGTAGCGTGAAGTGCTCAAACAATTGCTGCAGTAAGTGTGTGTGGGGGTAATCTTCACCCAGTCCTTTGAAGTATACAGTGTGTATATGTAATTAATAAACCCCCATATAAATAAACCATATATAAAACCCTTATATAAAACCCTTATATAAAACCCCAATATAGAACCCCAATATAAAAACCTATCACCTCGTAATTACCGGTACAAATTATTTACAATGTTATTCACGAGTAAATTAGTCGAGTGAATATTTTTTTTATATATATATGTTTACAGTTTACAAGTTAATTTCACCGTCTGAAGTTTGAACAATATACAGGATGATTCAGAAAAAATATGCATAAAAAACTGACTGACATATTTAACGCTGACTGACATATTTAACGCTGACTGACATATTTAACACTGACCTACAAGTTTCGTGGTGACCGCATGAATGTTTTGTAATACTGCAACAACATTGTCCTCTCACTTTGTTGATGGCCGAAGACTCCCACAAGTGAGGACAATGTTGAGGTGATCACCACGAATATCTTAAGGCAGTGTGTGTGTGTGTGTGTGTGTGTGTGTAATCAGTGTCCCTGTGAGACCCACCGTGGTACATTACCCTTGGACTGTGTTGTGGTCGAGAGATAGCAATGGCGTGGTATAAATTCACATTGATTCATCATATACAGTACATAGGGGCAGTGCAGGTATATAGGAACAGTGGTAAATAGTGTATCAGTTCGGTCAAGGATAACATAGAATTTCTTAGACAGTGATGATGATAATAGTGAGTGATGGTGAGTGATGGTGTTGGTGGAGGAGGAGGCGGAGAATTTACGCCACTTCACTACCGGGAGAAAGTCCACACACACACATAAACACATACTGTATATTCACCACCACCCACTATCACTACCCACCCCACCCACCACCCACCCACCCCACCCACCCACCCACCCCACCCCACCCACCACCCACCCGCTCTATACACTGTCTCTGGTCAGCACTGTCACCCTTACCTGAGCTCACCTGTTGAGCCGCCTTACCTGGACTTGGTTTTTATGGGCCCATGGGGATTAGGGACCCTGCAGCTTATTTCACCTGTTGCCTTTAAAACACCAACGCTTAATAGGATGTTGCGTAAGGTTAGGTTAGGTTAGGTAAGGTAAGGTTAGGTTAGGTTAGGTTAGGTTAGGTTTCGTTTAGGTAAGACTAGATTTAGGTAGGCTTGTTTAGCGTTGGTCAGGATCAATGTTAGGTCACATTTGGTTAAATCAGGATTAATGGTAGATTAGGTTTGGATTAATGTTAGGTTAGGTGTTAGGTTAGATTGGGATTAGCGTTACATCTGGTTTAGGTTAAATCAGGATTAGTATTAGATTAGATCAGGATTAGTGTTAGATTAGGTAAGGATTAGTGTTAGGTAAGGATTAGTGTTAGGCCAGGCCAGGGTAGAATTAGTATTAGCTGTGTTGTAGACCGTAGGAGCGGCTGAGTTACTAAGGTCATCACATAATATTGATGAAGGTCACGGACCTCTTAAACTACGGGTGATCTACGAGTGTGTGTACAAGTGGAGTGTTTGGTTGCAGAGGCCGTGTTTGTTTTTGGAAGAGAGAGAGAGAGAGAGAGAGAGAGAGAGAGAGAGAGACTGTAGCTGTAGTAAACTTAGGAGCCACACCATCCCCCCCCAGTAACGCGATCACAGCTTCACATACCTGTCTTACCGCACTATAAGTCTTGCCACACTATAAGTCTTACCACACTATAAGTCTTACCACACTATAAGTCTTACCACACTATAAGTCTTACCGCACTATAAGTCTTACCGCACTATAAGTCTTACCGCACTATAAGTCTTACCGCACTATAAGTCTTACCACACTATAAGTCTTACCGCACTATAAGTCTTACCACACTATAAGTCTTACCACACTATAAGTCTTACCACACTATAAGTCTTACCGCACTATAAGTCTTACCGCACTATAAGTCTTACCACACTATAAGTCTTACCACACTATAAGTCTTACCACACTATAAGTCTTACCACACTATAAGTCTTACCACACTATAAGTCTTACCACACTATAAGCTCGTGTTGCTATGCTTCCCACATCTCCCCTTTATCTATCACACCTCCCCCTGTCTGCCACACCTGTCTGCCACCCTCCCCCTGTCTGCCACCCTCCCCCTGTCTGCCACCCTCCCCCTGTCTGCCACCCCTCCCCCTGTCTGCCACCCCTCCCCCTGTCTGCCACCCCTCCCCCTGTCTGCCACACCTCCCCCTGTCTGCCACACCTCCCCCTGTCTGCCACACCTCCCCCTGTCTGCCACACCTCCCCCTGTCTGCCACACCTCCCCCTGTCTGCCACACCTCCCCCTGTCTGCCACACCTCCCCCTGTCTGCCACACCTCCCCCCGTCTGCCACCCTCCCCCCGTCTGCCACCCTCCCCCTGTCTGCCACCCTCCCCCTGTCTGCCACACCTCCCCCTGTCTGCCACACCTCCCCCTGTCTGCCACACCTCCCCCTGTCTGCCACACCTCCCCCTGTCTGCCACACCTCCCCCTGTCTGCCACCCTCCCCCTGTCTGCCACCCTCCCCCTGTCTGCCACCCTCCCCCTGTCTGCCACCCTCCCCCTGTCTGCCACACCTCCCCCTGTCTGCCACACCTCCCCCTGTCTGCCACCCTCCCCCTGTCTGCCACCCCTCCCCCTGTCTGCCACACCTCCCCCTGTCTGCCACCCTCCCCCTGTCTGCCACCCTCCCCCTGTCTGCCACACCTCCCCCTGTCTGCCACACCTCCCCCTGTCTGCCACACCTCCCCCTGTCTGCTACCCTCCCCCTGTCTGCCACACCTGTCTGCCACACCTCCCCCTGTCTGCCACCCCCTCCCCCTGTCTGCCACCCTCCCCCTGTCTGCCATCCTCCCCCATACCTTAACGCATTACAGAGGGGCGGGAAGGTCTGGGGAGCATAGTGCATGAAGGTTGGGGAGGGTAACACTTTGGGGAGGTGTAGCTGAAAGGGAGATTAAAGGTAGGGGAGGGTGTGAGGGGAGGGGGTGGGGAGAGGAGGAGGTGAGGGGTGGGGGGAGGTGGAGAGGGGTGGGGGGGAGGTGGAGAGAGGAGGAGGTGATGGGTGGGGGGGAGGTGGAGAGGGGAGGATGTGAGGGGTGGGGAGGAGAGGAGGTGAGGGGTGGTGGGGGGGAGGGTGTGAGTGGTGGGATGTGAGAGAGAGATGTGAGAAGTGGTGGGATGTGAGAGAGAGATGTGAGAAGTGGTGGGATGTGAGAGGTGGTGGGATGTGAGAGAGAGATGTGAGAAGTGGTGGGATGTGAGAGGTGGTGGGATGTGAGAGAGAGATGTGAGAAGTGGTGGGATGTGAGAGAGAGATGTGAGAGGTGGTGGGATGTGAGAGAGAGATGTGAGAAGTGGTGGGATGTGAGAGAGCATCACCAGTGTGGGGACAAAGGCAAGACACAGGTGAGGGTTCCAGGTATAACTTTAATTCGCAGCAGACTTCCTTTGACATGCTCCGAGGGGTGGTAGTAGTGGTGGTGGTGGTGGTGGCGGCGGCGGTGGTGGTGGTGGTGGTGGTGGTGGTGGTGGTAAGGTTGGTGGTGGTGGTGGTGGTGGTAATGGTAGTTGTGGTTGGTTGTAACGGTGGTAGAAAAGAGAGAAGGAAGAGAGGGAGATAAGAAAGAAGACGAGGAGGAGAGAGAGAGAGAGAGAGAGAGAGAGAGAGAGAGAGAGAGAGAGAGAGAGTTGGTACAGTGAGAGGTATAGTGAGGTGAGGGAGGGAGATACACACTGTACCCCTCCCTCCTTCCCTCCTGATACTTGACACCCAACTGAGGGAGTGAGAGAGGAATATTGTTCTCTCACCCAAGAAAACGAAGGAATGAGAAGGAAATATTATTCTTTAATGACGTAAAAAGAAAGAATACTCCTCTCTATTCCCCAATTGAGTGAGGGAGAGGAATATTTGTACCCTAGCCTGGGAGACGAAGGGAGGGATATTCTCTTACCTGCCTTTTGAGATAATATTGCTCCCTTGTTTAAATGAGGAAGGATTATATCATTCATTTACCAAAGGGAAGGAGTGAAGGTGTGGGGAAGGATTGGAGAGGCGGGGAGACATAACAAAGGGAGATAAAGGGATATAAGGGGAATGTGAAGGAGAGAGAGAGAGAGAGAGAGAGAGAGAGAGAGAGAGAGAGAGAGAGAGCGGATGTGATGTGAGGGTGCTGGTCTGAGTCACTGGTGGTGGGCAGATCCACTTTCTCTCCCCATCCTTCTCCCCCTCCCACGTCCTTCTCCCCACGCCCCACCTGTTGTTATTATTGTGGGAGAGCCTCAGGTAATATGCTCCGCCTGGCTCAATATGCTCCGTCAGTCTCATACTTGTTTTGCTCCGTATTTACGTTTCTATGTTTACGTCTGGCATTCTCCTCCTGTGTGTCGATTTAGATTCCTTTGTGTGTGTGTGTGTGTGTGTGTGTGTGTGTGTGTGTGTGTGTGGGGCAATGTGTTCTGGTGTGTGTGTGTGTACAGTATGTAGGTAGGTAGGTACAGACGTCTAGTGGCGTGTTTACTGACACGTGGAGGAAGGTGTGCCTGAGGTGGCAGCTGTGAGTGACACCTCGACCCTACCAGTAGGTCTGTGGCTGCTACTGCTCCTCCCTGGGTGTACCTAGAGACATAAGAACGTAAGAAAATAAGGAGTCTGCAATAGGCCGGTTGGCCTGTGCAAGTGTGCATGGCAGCTCCTGTCGAGAGTTACTACCACTCTTTATCATCCATGAATCTATCCAGCCTCCCTTTGAAACTTTCCAGCGTTCCCGCACTTACTACAAAGTTGCTGAGCTTGTTCCACTCGTCCACCACCCTATTTGTAAACCAGTTCCTTCCTATCTCCCTCCTAAATCTAAACTTATCCAACTTGAATCCGTTGTTCCGAGTCCTATCCTGCTCGGATATTATAAGAACTTTATCTATATCCCCTTTATTGATTCCTTTCACCCACTTAAATACTTCTATCATATCTCCCCGCGCTCTTCGTCTTTCTAGGGAATGCAAGCTTAGTTTCTTTAACCTATCCTGATATGGAAGGTTTCTAAGTCCCGGAATCATTTTCGTCATTCTTCGCTGCACCGACTCTAGTGAATTGATATCCATTCTATAATAAGGCCACCAGAACTGAATCGCATAATCGAGGTGCGGCCTGACAAGCTCAAGATATAGTTGCAATAAGACCTCTGCACTCTTATTACTTACACTTCTAGATATAAAACCCAATACTCTGTTTGCCTTATTTCGAACATTAACGCACTGATTTCTAGGCCGTAGGTCCGGGCTTACAAGTACCCCTAGGTCTCCTTCACAAGTCGACTTCTCTAGGTTGATGTTGTTAAGGCTGTATACATTGACAGTATTTGTTCTTCCAATATTATGTACGCTGCACTTGCTGGTGTTGAATTTCATTTGCCATTTTTCAGACCACCCCTGTAGTTTATTTAGATCCTCCTGTAATACATTTGCATCCTGCCCTGAATTAATCTGCCGCCCTATTTTGGTGTCATCCGCAAACTTGCTTATGTCACTGCTGATCCCAGTATCTAGATCGTCTATGTAGATTATGAACAAGAGTGGGCCTAGTACTGACCCCTGGGAAACCCCACTGGTTACACGACCCCCCTCAGATTTAACACCATCTACGCTGACCCTCTGCGTTCTATCGGTGAGCCATGATTTTATCCAATTTAAAACTTTCCCCTCGATACCATGAGCCTTAATTTTTCTCAGAAGCCTCTGATGCGGTACTCTGTCAAATGCTATGCTAAAGTCTAAGTAAATAACATCATAATTTTCGTCATTATCTACTACCTCGAAGACGTTCCTAAAAAATGTCAGCAGATTTGTTAGACAAGATTTTCCCTTTGTAAACCCATGTTGAGAGTCGTAGATTAATTTGCTTTTCTCTAAATGCGATCGGATGTTATCTGCTATAATTGATTCAAGAAATTTCCCCACTACTGACGTCAAACTGATCGGCCGGTAATTTGACGCTGATGCTCTTTCTCCTTTTTTGAATATGGGTACTACATTTGCCTGTTTCCACAAGTCTGGCACAACTCCGGTGTCTAATGATTTTGTAAATAAGTTTACGAGGGGTCCGCTAATCTGTACCCTATACTCTTTGAAAACTCGAGGGAAAATTTCATCCGGCCCTGGGGATTTTGTCTTCTTTAGTTTATTTATCCTCTTAAGAACATCCTCTTTTCTGATAGTGATATTCTTTAATTTCTCTTCTTCCTTTCCCTTAAATATCAGTTCCATCTCTGGAATTTCATCGCGAATTTCCTCTGTGAAAACTGATAAGAAGGGCTTCTCCTACCTCGGCAACTGGGTGTTAACGCCAAGCTTCCCTGGCGATAACCTCCTTACCCGCCCTGTTGCCATTTTCAGCGTAACGACAACAGCTTGCTTGATCAGGAACCATTTAAAGAAACCTGTTCAATTCCCTCCTGAAGACCTCCACTGGCCTCTCAGGGAAGTTGCTTCTTGTATTTCCTGGTAACAAGTGGAGCATCTCGCCGGGCAACACCTTGATACTTCCTGGTGCTTCTCAGTGAGGTAATCGTTCACCCTCTACCGCACCTCTGACTCTTGTAAAGTATTAGAATTACATGAAGATTAACCACCTAGTTTATTTTCACCTGATGAGTAAACACCCTAACCTAACCAGACCCTCCCTGGTAACGTTTGGGTGCATGTGTGCTCATCTAGTGAAATAAGCTTGGGGGGCGGGGGGGGGGGGTGTAATCTTCAAGTGATCCTATTACTTTACAGGGGAGAAGGGTGAGTGGTAATCGCCAGGTGGACTAATTATTATATACGTACATTATCAAGCGGACATTGGAGTGTATTTTTAACTATTTTATTTACCTGGTTCAGTGAAAGGGGCTGTAAGATTACCCCGCTGTGTGCTTGGTCTGCCGAGTCACTAAGAGTGTTGTACGTGTTATTATTATTATTTAGGTGGGAGAGATTGAACCAGTCTAAATATATCTGATGTAAGAACAACAACAGTATTATAGTGGGGGACAGTTGGCTTAGCTCCCCTCTGTGTGTGTGAGAGAGAGAGAGAGAGAGAGAGAGAGAGAGAGAGAGAGAGAGAGAGAGAGAGTCATACCTGTGTTTATCTTTCTCATTTCGTTTATTATTTACTATGGAGTAATTGATCAGTTTTCAGTAGCCCATAACCCTTCAATTTTTTCCTTTTATTTTCAGGTAAGTTGATTAGATCGCCGAGGACCCGAACGAACCCTCAGGATGGTGAGCGGGAAATGCTTGCTGGGTGAGGTGTGGTGAGTAGGCCGCACCATATATGTCTCTGTCTCACACGCACACTCACACACACTACGAACGTGTCTCTGGGGTTTACCTGGCGTTGGTACCGGGGCTTCACACCTTTGGTACACACGGGGGAGTATTAATATCTGACAGCCTGTGTGTACCTTCTGTGTGCGTGTGTGTGTATTTGTCTGATCAGGGTACAATAATTCCAGTGCATGAAATTGATATTGGAAGGTCATGGTTTGTATGGGATACCCGGCGTGTACATGAGGTGTGGACGGGGCTGAATTGTGTACATACTTTGCTCTTGTTATATAGGGTGTGATGTACACACACACACACATTTTTTCTGCATGTGTTTACGGTCAAGGCGCAGTTGGCACACGAACACATATTTATATTACTGGCACAGATAATTTGTCTACGGGTGTGACCTATATACTGTAGACATTACTGTTTGTAGGTGACCAATAGACACACACACACACATGGGTTTTGGTAGAGTGAGAGCTGTGTACACGGTGCAGTAGATGAAGTAGGAATACTGTAGTACTAAAAATCACCTGAAGATCCCCCCCCCCCCCCCGTCCACTGATTATTTTACCTGAAGATTAACCCCCTAACACTACCTGGGGGCTAAGGTTAGGCTAGGTTAGTATTCAGGTATAAGAACATAAGAATGGAGGAAACTGCAGCGGGCCTATTGGCCCATACTGGGCAGTCCCGTTTACACCCAACCCCTATTGCTCATATAAGCATCCAACCTATGTTTGAAGCAATTCAGCGTATTCGAGTTAATGATGATATTTGGTAACTTGTTCCATTCATCCACTACTCTGTTTCCAAACCAGTGTTTACCTATTTCACTCCTAAATCTAAATTTGTTAAAACCATTGTTACGAGTTCGCTCTTGGTTGGATAATTTGAGTACCTTTGTAATGTCCCCTTTGTTTAGCCCTGCCTTCCATTTATACACCTCTATCAGGTCGCCCCTCGCTCTACGTCTCTCAAGGGAGTGCAAATTAAGATGCTTTAACCTGTCTCTATACTCAAGGTTCCTAATGCCCGGGATTAGTCTTGTCATTCTCCTCTGAATTCTTTCCAAGGATTCTATATCCAATCTGTAATACTGTGACCAGAACTGAACTGCGTAATCCAGGTGTGGTCTCACAAGAGCAAGATACAGTTTTAGGATGACCTCGCTAGTCTTGTAACTAACACTCCTTTGTATGAACCCAAGTACTTTATTAGCCTTGTTACGAGCAAAAACACATTGTTTACTTGGCTTAAGGTTCCTACTTATCAGTACACCTAAATCTCTCTCGCAGTCGGATTTCTCTATGGCATCGTTGTTCATCTGGTATCTGGTTTCCCTGTTTACATCTCCTATACTGAGTACTTTACATTTGTAGACGTTGAATTTCATCTGCCATTTTTCAGACCCTTCGAAAAAATTTTTTAGATCTTCCTGTAGTTTTGCCGAGTCGTCGTCAGATTTGATAACACGTCCTATTTTAGTGTCATCAGCAAATTTACTTATGTTGCTGTCTATGCCGATATCTATGGTCCAAGTACTGAGCCCTGGGGAGCTCCACTTGTGACGTTGCTCCATATGGGACTTAGTGCCGTTAATGCTCACTCGCTGTTTCCTGTCCTGTAACCACTCCCTAATCCATTTAAGGATGTCACCTTTGATGCCATGAGCTTCTACCTTTCTAATTAGTCTTTCGTGGGGGACTCTGTCGAAGGCTTTGCTAAAGTCGAGATATACCACATCATAATTGTGCCCCTCGTCCACCGATTCGAAAACTGATGAAAAGAATGTTAATAGATTAGTTAGGCAAGAACGTCCGCTTGTGAAGCAATGCTGGGAATCATTGATCAATCGGTGCTTCTCCAGGTGATTTCGAATAGAGTTTGAAATGATTGCTTCCAGTAATTTGCCTACTATTGATGTTAGACTGATTGGGCGGTAGTTAGAGGATAGTGATCTTTCCCCCTTCTTGAAAATCGGTATTACATTCGCTATCCTCCAGGATTCTGGTACTACACCTGTTTTTAAGGACATGTTAAACAACTTTGCTAAGGGCATACTAAGCTCTTTCTTACATTCCTTTAATACTCTGGCAAATATCTCATTGGGGCCAGGTGACTTATTAGGCTTTAGTTTGTCTATTTGCCTACTCACATCGTTACTAGTCACTACTATCTCACTTAATTTGTTTTCTTCACTATCTCTGAATAGAGTCGGTGCCTCGGGTATCATGTTTAAATTTTCGGTGGTGAAAACTGTTGAAAAATATTTATTCAAATTATTGTTCATTTCTCCCTCGTTATCAGTTAGCTCGCCGGTATCTGACCGTATTGGTCCAATCTTTTCTCGTGTTTTAGTTTGATACATTTGTTAGGATCCTTTGGGGTTTGTCTTTGCCTCCCTTGCTATCCTTACCTCATTATTCCTCTTTGCTTTCCTTATTTCGGTTTTAACCCTACTCGCCAATACCCTATAATAGTCCCGGAGGTGAATTTCGCCACGATTTATCCTTCTACCTATAGCCTTCCTTTGGCCAATGATGTTCTTTAAATAATTATTTATCCATTTAGGGTCATTGTTGTCTGATCTGAGTTTTTCGTATGGTATGTTCTGCCTTTGTGCATTAAGTAACTCACTATTTAAATTGTCATGGAACTCGGCAATCTCAGATCTCGTTATCAGGTCAGTGTCATCTGTCAGGTTCATGGCCAAGCGCGACACCCTCTCTCGCAGCTGCTTCTTTAAACTGTCAAAGTTTGCCCTTCTGAAATCTGGTACTTTAGTAGAATATTCCTTACATCTGCCCTGAAAATCTAACTGGAATCGAACTTCTTTGTGATCGCTGTTTGCAAGTTCGTTCCCTACCTCGACATTGCTAATGAGGATTTTGTATGTATGTATGTATGTATATATTTATGTATAACTATTTATGTATGTATGTATATATTTATGTATGTAACCATGTATGTATGTATGTATGTATATATATGTATGTATGTATATTTATGTATAACTACGTATTTACATATGTATGTATGTATATATGTATGTATGTATGTATGTGCACCTGACGCTAGCTGGTGGTATTAATAATCGCATGTTGTTGTTGTTGGGTTGTACTAGTGGTCTTATTTTATCCTGAGGGAGACTTATTTTAAGGTGTTGGCAGGTGAGCTTGGGGCGACTACCAGTGCAGATACCTGGCTTATTATTGTTGGTGTGTGTGTGTGTGTGTGTGTGTGTGTGTGTGTGTGTGTGTGTGTGTGTTTTGTTTTTAGTGTTTTATTATTGTTATTTATTATTGTTGTTATTGTTATTATTCATTATTGTTGTTGTTCTTCACTATCTCTGTTTTCACTTTCTACTCCTTTACTCTATCCACCTCTTCTCTACCTTCTTCTGCCTCTCCTTGTGTGTTCCTTCTTTCTACTTCATTCATTATTCCCCATCTCCATTTTTCAGTTTCTATCTCTTCATTCTTCTCTTCTTCACTTCTTCCTCCTTTATCATTTATCTCTCTTCCTCTCCCCTTCCTCCTCTGCTCCCTCCTTTATCTACCCACCTCTCCTCCCTCCCTCCCCTCCTCCTCTATTTCCTCCCTTCTCCCTCTTCCACATCTTCGTCACGTCTCTTGCATTTTCATTTCCTTCGCCTTTGCTGGCAGTGAACAACGCCACTAAGGGAATTGGATCCCAACAAGAGAGACTGCAAATGTGACCAACTCTCTTGGCATGCTTTCCTCTGACTGGTTGTGGGTTGTAATTTCCCCTTTGATTGTAGGTGTTGTAATTTTTTCCCTGGCTGAGTTGTGGGTTGTAATTTTTTCCCTGGCTGACTTGTGGGTTGTAATTTTTTCCCTGGCTGAGTTGTGGGTTGTAATTTTTTCCCTGGCTGACTTGTGGGTTGTAATTTTTTCCCTGGCTGAGTTGTGGGTTATAATATTTCCCCTTTAACGGGTTGTAATTTTACCCTTTAACTGGTTTTGTTGTTATATTTCCCTTGAACCGGTTCTGGTATTTTCCCCTTAACTGACTGTTCTTTTTTCCCTTAACTAACTGGTATTTCACCCCCCCCCTTATCTGATTGTTTCTTTCTCCCTTAACTGGTACTCAAGAACAAGTTGTTTTCCTCATTAACCGGTAACTTATCCGGCCACACATAGATTAATTCGGATAAGGATCGTATAACTTTTTCACCTTAACTCGTGATGGTAAGAGGTGTTACTTGAACTATGGTGGACGAGTGTTGAGAGAGAGAGAGAGAGAGAGAGAGAGAGAGAGAGAGAGAGAGAGTTGGAGTAGGTGTGTGTGTGTGTGTGTGTGTGTGTGTGACGATTGCATATGAGGAGGGTATGGTGGTGGTGGTGGTGGTAATGTCAGCGTGCAGCAGTACTGAGGCTTCAACACCTAATGACGTACACCCTAAAGGTCGCAGGATGTGTAGGAGCGAGGCTTCCGAGAGAGAGAGAGAGAGAGAGAGAGAGAGAGCACACGGATTGACTGAATGGCTGACTCTAGTAATATATCAGGTGATGGAAGGATTTTTAAGTTGACAGGGGCCTCATGACACATTTCAACTAGTGTCAGCACGCTTGGGGTTAGTGGAGTAGTATGAGGTGGGGGTGTCAGAAAGCCCCCCCCCCCTTAGTGTCCAAGAGTGTGTCAGGTGTCAGACTTTACACTGTGTTCATGACCTGAGTGACACTACCATATCTTCAGCCTGTAGATTATTATTTTTTTTCGCTGTGTAAAGTTAGTATGTATGTATGTATGTATGTATGTATGTATGTATGTATGTATGTGTGTGTGTATGTATGTATGTATGTATGTATGTATGCTCCGAGGTCACAAGAACTCATATCACAATTGGAGTTCAGTGGTGACATTCATATGGACGGACAGCTAGCTCTATGTGTGTGTGTTCTGGTAACAAGTGGGACGGGGTGAAGGTGACGGAGGCTCTGGGCGGGGTGAAGGTGACGGGGGCTCTGGACGGGGTGAAGGTGACGGAGGCTCTGGGCGGGGTGAAGGTGACGGGGGCTCTGGATGGGGTGAAGGTGACGGGGGCTCTGGGCGGGGGGGACGTCAACACGCGGCCACATTAACACTATCTTGGCCGCTGTTCCCTCTCTCATGATACCGCTATTTAATGCGTCTCCGCCTGGCCTTACACGGGATGGTGGGCGGGAGGAGGTTAGGTTAGGTTAGGTTAGGTTAGGTTAGATCTGAGTATGTATAGTGCTGGTAATTTGATTCAGTGGATTATCTGAAGAATAGATACCCCATTTTCTCCACCTGATGATTAACCACCCTAATATTATTAACCATAACCTAATCTAACTTAACCTAACGTAACGTAACGTAACCTAACCTAACCATAACCTAACCTAACCTAATATTAACCTAACCTAGATCACCCCCTCCCCCCCCCCCCTTGCAGGAATAGTGTTACAGTAGTTAATCTTGTGGCTAAATTAATAACTGGGGTGCCTAATCTTCAGGTGATCCGAGTTAAAGAGAAAAAAAACGAGAAGTTAGTGGATCATTGACAAGTAGTGGAGGATTTCGTTGGTCTCTCTCTCTCTCTCTCTCTCTCTCTCTCTCTCTCTCTCTCTCTCTCTCTCTCTCTCTCTCTCAACGTCACAGATGAGAAGTAAATGTAGACGATATAGATTGAATTCGTTTTTATTTTAACTCCTGTGTTGTTATTGTTATTTGTAGTAGTTTACGAGTTTTATTTTCACTAATTTTTTTTTCATTCATATTTTACGATTTTTATTTTCACTCATATTTTGCTATTTTTATTTCAATTCAAATTTTACCATCGTTAAGTCAGTATACAGTATATGTGAGAGTGAATAAAAAATACAATTATCCTTACATTACAGTATATAGCGTTTATGTATCACTAAAGTATACTGAAATATCCTGAAATTATTGTATAAGTTTGGAGAAATATTTTGTACCGTGGATTTTTTTTTCTTTCTTTCTCGTAAAATTTCCCCTGGTGAGAGATGACGAATGTTGGGGTAGAGTTTTAACATAATTCAGGGAGATGTTTCTCAGGTAAATCTGTTCACTGGCGGACGGTGGGATTAGGGGAGGGGGGGAGGGAGGTAGGGGAGAGGGGGTAAAAGAGGGGGAGGGAGGGAGGTAGGGGAGAGGGGGTAAGAGAGGGGGGAGGGAGGTAGGGGAGAGGGGGTGGGAGGTAGGGGAGAGGGGGTGAGAGAGTGGGGAGGGAGGTAGGGGAGAGGGGGTAAGAAAGGGGGGAGGGAGGTAGGGGAGAGGGGGTAAGAGAGGGGGGAGGGAGGTAGGGGAGAGGGGGTAAGAGAGGGGGGAGGGAGGTAGGGGAGAGGGGATAAAAAGGGGGGGGGGCAGCCACTGTTTGTACATCCCCTTCAGGGTGTGAGGTTTAGGCTGGGGCTTAACCTGGTGCTTATTTACCAGAGTGTGAGTTTGGAAGCCCCAGACGGTGAAGGATATAACCTTGTCTGAATCCTGTGAGCCCCTGGTGGTCCTGTGAGCCCCTGGTGGTGGTGGTCCTGTTAGCCCCTGGTAGTGGTCCTGTGAGCCCCTGGTGGTGGTGGTGTAGTGGTCTTGTGAGCCCCTGGTAGTGGTCCTGTGAGACACCGGTAGTGGTCCTGTGAGAACCTGGTAGTGGTCCTGTGAGCCCCTGGTGGTGGTGGTGTAGTGGTCTTGTGAGCCCCTGGTAGTGGTCCTGTGAGCCCCTGGTGGTGGTGGTGGTGTAGTGGTCCTGTGAGCCCCTGGTAGTGGTCCTGTGAGCCCCTGGTGTAGTGGTCCTGTGAGCCCCTAGTGTGGTGGTCCTGTGAGCCCCTGGTAGTGGTCTTGTGAGCCCCTGGTGGTGGTTCTGTGAGCCCCGGGTGTGGTGGTCCTGAGAGCCCCTGGCAGTGGTTCTGTGAGCCTCTGGTGGTGGTCCCGTGAGCCCCTGGTAGTGGTCCTGTGAGCCCCTGATGGTGGTCCTGTGAGCCCCTGGTGGTGGTGGTCCTGTGAGCCCCTGGTGGTGGTGGTTCTGTGAGCCCCTGGTGGTGGTCCTGTGAGCCCCTGGTGTGGTGGTCCTGTGAGCCCCTGGTGTGGTGGTCCCGTGAGCCCCTGGTAGTGATCCTGTGAGCCCCTGGTGGTGGTCCTGTGAGCCCCTGGTGTGGTGGTCCCGTGAGCCCCTGGTAGTGGTCCTGTGAGCCCCTGGTGGTGGTCCTGTGAGCCCCTGGTGTGGTGGTCCTGTGAGCCCCTGGTGTGGTGGTCCTGTGAGCCCCTGGTAGTGGTCTTGTGAGCCCCTGGTGGTGATTCTGTGAGCCCCGGGTGTGGTGGTCCTGAGAGCCCCTGGCAGTGGTCCTGTGAGCCTCTGGTGGTGGTTCCGTGAGCCCCTGGTAGTGGTCCTGTGAGCCCCTGGAAGTGGTCCTGTGAGCCCCAGGTGGTGGTCCTGTGAGCCCCTGGTAGTGGTCCTGTGAGCCCCTGGTGGTGGTCCTGTGAGCCCCTGGTGGTGGTCCTGTGAGCCCCTGGTGGTGGTCCTGTGAGCCCCTGGTGTGGTGGTCCTGTGAGCCCCTGGTAGTGGTCCTGTGAGTCCCTGGTAGTGGTCCTGTGAGCCCCAGGTGGTGGTCCTGTGAGCCTATGGTTGTGGTCCTGCGAGCCCCTGGTGGTGGTCCTGTGAGCCCCTTGTGGTGGTCCTGTGAGCCCCTGGTGTGGTGGTCCTGTGAGCCTCTGGTGTGGTGGTGGTCCTGTGAGCCCCTGGTGGTGGTGGTTCTGTGAGCCCCTGGTAGTGGTCCTGTGAGCCCCTGGTAGTGGTCCTGTGAGCCCCTGGTGTGGTGGTCCCGTCAGCCCCTGGTAGTGGTCCTGTGAGCCCCTGGTGTGGTGGTCCTGTGAGCCCCTGGTGTGGTGGTCCCGTGAGCCCCTGGTAGTGGTCCTGTGAGCCCCTGGTTGTGTTCGTGTGAGCCCCTGGTGTGGTGGTCCTGTGAGCCCCTGTTGTGGTGGTCTTGTGAGCCCCTGGTGTGGTGGTCCTGTGATCCCCTGGTGTGGTGGTCCCGTTAGCCCCTGGTGTGGTGGTCCTGTGAGCCCCTGGTGGTGGTCCTGTGAGCCCCTGGTGGTGGTCCTATGATCCCCTGGTGTGGTGGTCCTGTGAGCCCCTGGTGTGGTGATCCTGTGAGCCCCTGGTGTGGTGGTCCTGTGAGCCCCTGGTAGTGGTGGTCCTGTGAGCCCCTGGTGGTGGTCCTATGAGCCCCTGGTGGTGGTCCTATGAGCCCCTGGTGTGGTGGTCCTGTGAGCCCCTGGTGGTGGTCCTGTGAGCCCCTGGTAGTGATCCTGTGAGCCCCTGGTAGTGGTGGTCCTGTGAGCCCCTGGTAGTGGTGGTCCTGTGAGCCCCTGGTAGTGGTGGTCCTGTGAGCCCCTGGTAGTGGTGGTCCTGTGAGCCCCTGGTGTGGTGGTCCTGTGATCCCCTGGTAGTGGTCCTGTGAGCCCCTGGTAGTGGTGGTCCTGTGAGCCCCTGGTAGTGGTGGTCCTGTGAGCCCCTGGTGTGGTGGTCCTGTGATCCCCTGGTAGTGGTGGTCCTGTGAGCCCCTGGTAGTGGTGGTCCTGTGAGCCCCTGGTAGTGGTGGTCCTGTGAGCCCCTGGTGTGGTGGTCCTGTGATCCCCTGGTAGTGATCCTGTGAGCCCCTGGTAGTGGTGGTCCTGTGAGCCCCTGGTAGTGGTGGTCCTGTGAGCCCCTAGTGTGGTGGTCCTGTGAGCCCCTAGTGTGGTGGTCCTGTGATCCCCTGGTGTGGTGGTCCCGTGAGCCCCTGGTAGTGGTGGTCCTGTGATCCCCTGGTGTGGTGGTCCTGTGATCCCCTGGTAGTGGTGGTCCTGTGAGCCCCTGGTAGTGGTGGTCCTGTGAGCCCCTGGTAGTGGTGGTCCTGTGAGCCCCTGGTGGTGGTGGTCCTGTGATCCCCTGGTAGTGGTCCTGTGAGCCCCTGGTAGTGGTCCTGTTTGCCCCTGGTAGTGGTGGTCCTGTGAGCCCCTGGTAGTGGTCCTGTGAGCCCCTGGTGGTGGTGACAGAGACGTGATGGCGTGGAGGAGGTGATAAAGGTGGTGTCCTTATGGGTGGTTGAGGGCGGCGAGCCAACTACGACACTCTTCTGTAATTTCCTGTAGACTGAGGTGTGGAGCGGAGGGGGTGGGGAGGGGGTAGAGTAGGAGATGGGTAGGGCAAGGCAAGAAAGGGGAGGGAGGGAGGGAGAGTAACAAAAGACTATAATTGATAAACTTGATGAAGATTTATTGTGGGAAAGTTTTATCCAAAGTTATTTTTTATCCATTGTGAGAGAGAGAGAGAGAGAGAGAGAGAGAGAGAGAGAGAGAGAGAGAGAGATGCTGTAATACAAATGGGGATAATGAATAAGTGGATGAATATGGGAATATGATAAATAATGATAAACACCTGATAATGACATTTAATGATGTAATAATAATAACAACAACAACACCAACAACAACAACAACAATAATAATAATAATAATAATAATAATAATAATAATAATAATAATATTGTCTACTCTGTATTGTAAGAGTTGTTCTCCCTCCCTTACGTCTTCCTCCCTCCCCTTCCCTAACTGCCCCTTCCTTCCTTCACGCTTTCCCTCCGTCCTCCCCTCCCTTCCTCACTCCCCTTCCCGAACTGCCCCTTCCTTCCTTCACGCTTTCCCTCCCTCCTCCCTTCCCTTCCTCCCTCCCCTTCCCGAACTGCCCCTTCCTTCCTTCACGCTTTCCCTCCCTCCTCCCCTCCCTTCCTCCCTCCCCTTCCCTAACTGTTCCTTCTCCCTCCCTCCACTTCACCCATACTGCGCCTCTCAGGTAAGGGCGCCAGGTAACCCGTGCTCCTTGATGCCGCCCCCCGCCCCCCTCCCCTGGCCTCTTGGTAGGGGGTGGGGGGAGGATAGTGCCAGATGGGGATTACTATGTGTACCCTGTGGTGAGAGAGAGAGAGAGAGAGAGGCTGAAAGAGTGAGTGAGAGAGAGAGGCTGAAAGAGAGAGAGAGAGAGAGAGAGGTTGAAAGAGTGAGAGAGAGAGAGAGAGGCTGAAAGAGTGAGTGAGAGAGAGAGAGGCTGAAAGAGTGAGAGAGAGAGAGAGTGAGAGAGAGAGAGAGAGAGAGAGAGAGAGAGAGAGAGAGAGTAGCTGAAAAAGTGAGTGAGAGAGAAAGAGAGGCTGAGAGAGAGAGAGAGAGTGAGAGAGAGAGAGTGAGAGAGAGGCTGAAAGAGAGAGAGAGAGAGAGAGAGAGAGAGTAGCTGAAAAAGTGAGTGAGAGAGAAAGAGAGAGAGAGGCTGAAAGAGAGAGAGAGAGAGAGAGAGAGAGAGAGAGAGAGTAGCTGAAAAAGTGAGTGAGAGAGAGAAAGAGAGAGAGAGGCTGAAAGAGAGAGAGAGAGAGAGAGAGAGAGAGAGAGTGGCGGTGACTGATATGCCAGTACAGGGTCGGAGTACAGTTCAGTAGTTAAGTCGTCCTTGTTAAGTACAGCTCTCACTACGTCTGTGGAATGAATTTGTCCTTTGCGAAGTCCGCGTATTTTATAGTTAGTACGTATTATGTAAACTATGTGTACGTGTTTTTTTTAAGTTAGTGTACGTATTTGTAGTCTTGTGTACGTATTTTTTAGTGTACGAATTTTATAAAAGTGTGTACTGTACGTATTTGATTTAGTCTGTGTACGTATTTGATATAGTTTCTTTGTACTACATATATCATAAAATTTGTCTATGTACGTGCTGTTTTTAACTGTGTACGTATTTGATAACATTATCTGTGTACGTATATGATCAAGTTTGTCTGTGTACGGATTTATATTCAACGTGTACATTTACAAACAGCTAAATATTCTCCTCCCTAAATTTTATACAGTGTTATTAAGGAAAGTCATTATTTTAATATTTTATGAACGGGAGGCACTAATGATGATAAACACTGGACTAGTTATCATGTTTTACCGCCAGGGGGACACGGCATACGCTACCCAACACTCATTTGTTTTTTTTCCTGTTTTTTGTTTTTTCTTCACCGCGCACGACAGTTTTTAAGACGGAAAAAGATCTAAAAGATATATGTATGTATGTATGTATTGAATATTGGGTTCATTCCTCTGCAGTAAGAGTGACCTTGCACACGTGTGGTGTGTGGTGGTGGTGGTGGACCTGAGGTGGTGGGTGGTGCTGTACTGTAAGTGTGATGGGGATATAGGTATGCAGGGTGTGGTGGGAGGGGAGAGGGGGGGCGGTCGTCAAGGTCACACACATCAGTCGTGTTACCGCCACTGTCACTCTCAGGGGCTGTGTGTGTGTGTGTGTCACTGGTTGTCCGGCCATGAATCCCGTGGTTGTGTGTGGGGGGGGGGGGGGGGTGGCTTAAAGTTACCGAGGGCCACCACCGGATCAACCAACCTGTCCCTGCTCCCAACCTGACAGCCACCGTAAGCCTGGTTGATCGGGAACCATTGGAAGAAACTTATTAACGTCTCCCTAATGATAAGATAAAACCTGTAGGAATTGTCATTATGATACTGTTGTTGTGTTCAGTGTATGATGATGATGATAATGACAAGTACTTGTTGATTGTAATGATAACGTGTATGAACCTGACCCGGTGTACTGTAGATAGAGAGGGTGAGGTCGGTGTCTGGGTCACCTTGGTTTCTTCCCTAGTTCCCCCCCCCCCCCCCCCACACACCAGGTGAGGGCACGACCCGCTCCTCTTTCCGCCTGTGCATTTTTTCCTCCTGACGACATAATAATAGAATCGAGTCTCGCGCATCTGATTGGTTTTAAGAGCATTACGTCTCTCAGTCACCCAGACGCTGCCACTCAGAAGCACGGAGGATGCCACCCCTCCCTCACCTGAGTGAAACAAGTATATATAGCAGTGTTTAGAGTTATCGAGTGACGTCATGCTCTCATAGCCAATCAGGTGTGCTGAAATTGGCTCCATTGGTACGTCATTTTGGGGTTAAAAAGATAAAAGAATGAACGAAATCACTGCTCGCCCCCCCCCCCCCACTGTTTCATCCCCCTGCGTGTGGCGGCCCCATAGCAGCAGCAGCAACAACAATAATTGGTCGACATTTTCTCAGTTGGTGGACGCAGTGAGGCTCACCCCAGCGCCCCACTCCAATATTAGTAATTGATGCAGTGAGGGAATGTTGGCTGGGGTGGTGGTGGTGTGGTGTGTGAGGGTGTGGTGTGAGAGGGTGTGGTGTGAGAGGGTGTGGTGTTTTAGGGTGTGGTGCTTGAGGGTGTGGTGTGTGAGAGTGTGGTGTGTAAGGGTGTGGTGTGAGAAGGTGTGGTGTGTGAGGGTGTGGTGTGTGATGTGTGAGGGTGTGATGTGTGAGGGTGTGGCGTGTGAGGGTGTGGCGTGAGAGGTTGTGGTATGTGAGGGTGTGGTGTGAGAGGGTGTGGTGTGTGAGGGTGTGGTGTGTGAGGGTGTGGTGTGTGAGGGTGTGGTGTGTGAGGGTGTGGTGTTTGAGGGTGTGGTGTTTGAGGGTGTGGTGTTTGAGGGTGTGGTGTGTGAGGGTGTGGTGTGTGAGGGTGTGGTGTGTGAGGGTGTGGTGTGTGTGGGTGTGGTGTGTGAGGGTGTGGTGTGTGAGGGTGTGGTGTGTTAGGGTGTGGTGTGTGAGGGTGTGTGTGTGTGTGGTGTGTGTGTGTGTGTGTCTGTCTGTCCCACATCAAACATCTCACAGGCTACAATCTCGCGAAATTATGGCAGTAGTAGTTTGTCGCAGTCCAGGCGGTGTTATACGTGTGTGCGTGTGTATAGCGTGTGTGTGTGTGTATAGCGTGTGTGTGTGTAGTTATGTATGTCCATGAAGGAATATTGGCACGTGAATGGGTACGAAATACATACTTTTCTGTCCTTTTTGGCTAAAGTTAAGGCTATACATACATACATATATACATACATATCCTGTGTGTGTGTGTGTGTGTGTAGTCGAAACAGGGCCGGTGTGGTGTGTACTGTACAGGGAGTGTGTAGGCCCGTGGCAGCGAGGTCATGTCGCTTAATAACTGTGGTAGTGTCATGACTGTGGCTTCCTGGTGTGTGTGAGAGAGAGAGAGAGAGAGAGAGAGAGACTTGTTATTGTTTTCCTCGTCGTTGATATGGGAATCAAACCTTCTACCTTGATTCAAACGTTAAGTAGACACACACACACACACACACACACACAGTGTTAAACAGAGGTGAACAGTGGTGAACAGTGCTTAATTCAGTGAGAACAACTCAACAGTAACAGTCGTACCCAAGTTAACCTTCACACAGTGAGGTCCCAGGTACCCAGTGATAACGGCCCGTGAGACCCAACAACAACCACCGACGTGTCAATCCGTCTACGATAGGAAGGCCTAGGACCAAACCTCACTCATATAACACCATCTGTGAGGGAATTACTACACCACATGTCCCTCATAACACCATATGTGAGGGAATTACTACACCACGTCAAGTCCCTCATCACACCATCTGTGAGGGAATTACTACACCACGTGAGGTCCCTCATAACATCATCTGTGAGGGAATTACTACACCACGTGAGGTCTCTCATAACACCATCTGTGAGGGAATTACTACACCACGTGATGCCCCTCATAACACCATCTGTGATGGAGTTACTACACCACGTGAGGCCCCTCATAACACCATCTGTGAGGTTATTACTACACCACGTGAGGTCCCTCATAACACCATCTGTGAGGTAATTACTACACCACGTGAGGTCCCTCATAACACCATCTGTGAGGTAATTACTACACCACGTCAGGCCCCTCATAAACCACCTGCGAGGGAATTACTACACCACGCCAGGTTCCTCATAACATCATCTGAGGGAACTGCTACACCACGTGAGTCCCTCCTAACACCATCTGGGAGGGAGTTACTACACTACGTGTTTGCTGTTCAACACCTACATTAATCTGTATGTTCACTGTATGTTCCTTCACCTTTCTCTAATGAAGGCTTTTGTTAAACCACGAATGTATGTAATAAGTCATTTATGTCCAATGTATATTTTCAGCCTTCGGGCTGCAGAACTTTTTCAATAAACCGTTAATTATTATTATTATTACACACACACGTCCTAAGTTAAGAGAGGATTATGGTGTGTTTATCTGTTATCTAATGCCCTTTATGTTAATCGGTGCGACCTTTCCTCCCTTTCCTCACCCCCTCCCCCCTCTTCCCCCTCACCCCCTCACCCCCCTCTTCCCCCTCACCCCCTCACCCCCCTCCCCCCTCTCCCCCCTCACCCCTCTCCCCCCTCCCCCTCCCCCTCCCCCTCCCCTCCCGCCCCCTCACCCCCCGTCCCCCTCACCGTTCACTCAGAGTTGACTTCCTTGAGTGAGTCGTTTGTTTGCCTCTCTGGTCACGATTAGGTAACAGTCTGTTGAGTGTTATAATGTGAGCCAGTTAACGTGTGTGTGTGTGTGTGTGTGTCAAGGATAACTTACTGTGTTTAGTCCTTGATGTGTGTGTACAGTACTCTCTCTCTCTCTCTCTCTCTCTCTCTCTCTCTCTCTCTCATTCATCTCAATTCAGTGTTATACGAGACCAAACTGATGATGATGGTGATGATGATGAGATGGTGATGATGGTGACGGTGATGATGGTGACGGTGATGATGGTGACGATGATGGTGACGGTGATGATGGTGACGGTGATGATGGTGACGGTGATGATGGTGACGGTGATGATGGTGACGGTGATGATGGTGCTGCTGTCTCACTTACAAACATCAACTCGTACCATAAAACACTTCCTCTTTGCACACAGTAAATAAAATTCTATAAGAACTGTGAAGTGTCCCGGTGTGTTGGGGTGAGAGAGGGGGGGGGGGGTGGTGAGTCAAATGAATGCTCTCTATGATAAGAAGCAGAAATGTCACTAGTAAGGTAACGGTGTGGAGGGAACAAGGCCGTACGGTGTGGTGGTGTCTGTTTTGTATGTGAGGGAGGGTGAGGTGGGGTGGGTAGGGGGAGATTACCTCACTTTGTATAATGTCGCCACAAAGGGAATTCCGGGTTCAGGTGAGGACAGTTACTGTGTGTGTGTGGGGGGGGGGGGGGGGGGGCTTCTCTTACCGAAGACTAGCAGGCGACGTCCACAACACAAAGTCACATTCAGTATCAGATGCCTAAATACCATCACAACACCACTCACGCCCTCTCATCTCCCTCTCATCTCCCTCTCCCCTCCCTCTCATCTCCCTTTCATCCACATCCAAACATCCTTTTCATTCATCCCCTCCCCAACGACCCCCCCCCCCACCGACCCCCCCTCCCACACACACACACTTACACCCTCTCATTCCCCCCTCACTCATTCCCACTCACCCCCACCACTCAACCCCCCAATCACCCCTCCCACTCAACCCCAAATCACCCTTCTCATTCAACCCCCCAATCACCCCTCCCAATCGCCTCTCACACACCCCTCCCACTCACCCCCACCACTCACCCCCACCACTCAACCCCCCAGTCAACCCCCACTCAACCCCCCAATCACCCCTCCCACTCAACCCCCCACTCAGCCCTCCTACTCACCCCTCCTAATAAACCCACCCACTCACCCCCCTCTCACTTACCCCACCCAATAACCCCCTCCCTCCCTCATACTCACCCCCTCCCACTCACCTCCCTCATACTCACCCCCTCACCTCCCTCCCACTCACCCCCTCCCACTCACCCCCCTCCCACTCACCCCCCTCCCACTCACCTACGGAAGCTGAGGAAGGTGGCGGTGTCTCAAGGCTTCGGGTTTTTGTCAGCATAAGTCAAGGAGGATACTGAAATGCCATCCAGTACTGAGTGGGGTGGGGCCGGGGTGGGTTGGGTGGGCAAGGGTGGGTTGAATGGAGGCCTTATCTTACCTGGGCGGTGTTCACGGCTTACCTGTCCGTCCTTCTATCTATCTATCTATCTTTCTTTCTTTATCTTTTCTTTTTATCTATATCTATCTGTATCTATATCTATCTGTATTAGGTTTTATATCTAGAAGTGTAAGTAATAAGAGTGCAGAGGTCTTATTGCAACTATATCTTGCGCTAGTCAGGCCGCACCTCGATTATGCGGTTCAGTTCTGGTGGCCTTATTATAGAATGGATATAAATTCACTAGAGTCGGTGCAGCGAAGAATGACGAAAATGATTCCGGGACTTAGAAACCTTCCATATCAGGATAGGTTAAAGAAACTAAACTTGCATTCCCTAGAAAGACGAAGAGTGCGGGGAGATATGATAGAAGTATTTAAGTGGGTGAAAGGAATCAATAAAGGGGATATAGATAAAGTTCTTATAATGTCCGAGCAGGATAGGACTCGGAACAACGGATTCAAGTTGGATAAGTTTAGGTTTAGGAGGGAGATAGGAAGGAACTGGTTCACAAATAGGGTGGTGGACGAGTGGAACAAGCTCAGCAACTATGTAGTAAGTGCGGGAACGCAGGAAAGTTTCAAAAGGAGGCTGGATAGATTCATGGATGATAGAGAGTGGTAGTAACTCTCGACAGGAGCTGCCATGTACAGGCCAACCGGCCTATTGCAGACTCCTTATTTTCTTATGTTCTTATGTATCTATATCTATCTGTATGCCTGTTCGTCCGTCCGTCTCCCACCCACACACCGCCCCCGTCCAGCCAGACACGCAACAATCATAAAATATCTGGAGGTGACAGGCAGGAGGCGATCTGACTGACACCGCTGACTGTAGAGGATTTAACTGTTTACTTGGTGTTTATGTAGATGAGAGAGAGAGAGAGAGAGAGAGAGAGAGAGAGAGAGAGAGATTCGTAATAATAGTGAGGTTCACCCAAGTTCCGAACCTTACTGTTCCTGCACAACGCCCTCACCCCTGTGTACCACGACCCTATCCCTCCGTGTACCACGCCCTCACCCCTGTGTACCATGGCCCTATCCATCTGTGCACCACGCCCCTATCCCTCTGTGCACCACGCCCTCACCCATGTGTACCATGGCCCTATCCCTCTGTGCACCACGCCCTCACCCCTGTGTACCACGGCCCTATCCATCTGTGCACCACGCCCTCAACCCTGTGTACCACGGCCGTATCCCTCTGTGCACCACGCCCCTATCCCTCTGGGCACCACGCCCTCACCCCTCTGTACCACGCCCTCACCCCTCTGTACCACGCCCCTATCCCTCTGTGCACCACGCCCTCACACAGCCAAGGACACCTCCCGGCACCAGGTGTGTACGGTACACAAGTGTTAACAACAGTGTACAGTGGCTGCCGTGTGTGGTAATTATGGCTAATGACGAGCATTTTTTCCGCAAATTTTTCGTGTTTGTTGTTGTTGTTACTGTTTTGTTATGGGTGCAGCCTCGGTAAACTCGTTCCAGATTTTGGTAGAAATTTCCAACAGATTCCGCTGCTGCAATTTTCAATAATTTTGTTGATACGAGTCCAGATTTTCTAAATTGTTATCGGAAACACACAAAAAATGATAGTTTTACCAGTGGCATTGACCAATAACCGGCCAGTAGGTGTGTGTGTGGGTCTCGCTGCCGCCAACGCCACGCAGTAAAAATTATCTCATTGGGTCAGTCATTCAAGAAAGGTTTTCATTGATTTATCCACAACCAATAATAAATACGAAAGGGAGGTATGTTTACATCTTCCCACGAGCGTAGACCTTCCCGCCATTTCTGTACCTTTGTTTCCCTTAACCCGCTCACTGCTGGAGCTCTTCATTACTCTAACATAAATAAACTCTTTTAGCGGTAGCCAGAATAAAACCCTAAAATAAAGTGTAGAAGTTTTAAAACATTTTGTGTCCAGTGAAGAAATAAACCAATTAATATTTATTTGGGAGTAATTAAATTTGTTTTTATCAATTTTAAGACCCGCGTCTGTTGTTATTGTTGATGCCACCTTTTGTCATTGTTATCATTTGTTTGTAGTTATTAGTATTATTATAAAAGAATATTTATTTATTTATTTATATATTTATATTTGGTGTAAGTACGTGTACTGTATGGGTGGTGGAGGAGGTACGGCGTAGCTCCCCACACGAGCCATCACACTGTACACCTAACAAGATAAAGGCTACGATGGGGGGAGAGTATGGGGAGGTGAGTAGAGGGGGAGAGGAACATTGCTGGAGCGACCCAGTTGTGTGGCCAAACTAGGTCGCTGTAGCCTTGTTCTCTCTTGCTCCTACCTGCAGGTGTGTGGGAGGGTGTGGTGGGTGTGGATGATGATGTGGTGGTGTGGATTGTGGTGTGGTTTTTAATATGTGTGGATGATGATTTGGATGCTCATGCAGCCTTGGCACACCTAGATGTTGTACGGGATGATAGGTTCATCCGTGTTTATACTACGTGAAGGTGTAAGGTAACTATGTGGTATCGGGGTCAGTGTTATCTTACGGTGTTAAAGGTGTCTGGTGGCGTGTGTTAGGTTCACCTGATAACTCTGTGGTATCAGGTTATTAGTATTAGGTGTCAGGTGAGGTTTTGTCATGACAGGAGATCCGTGATGTGGCTCCAGGTGACTCTTACTCATTACACGATCAGGTATTGACATCAGCTGAGTTATTTAGATCAGCTGTTTTTTGTTTACACAGGAAGAGCGTATAATTATTTGGATCAGCTGTATTTTGTTTACACGGAGAATGTATAAGTAACTAGATCAGCCGTTTTTTGTTAACATAGGGAAAGTGTTGTTTACACCACCATGAGCCATCAGCAACACGTTCCCAAGGTCCTGAATACACAGTAAATTATATGTAAATTTGATTAACGTAGGATTATTATGGGAGTGTCATGATTAAGTTGATATTCTGCCTTGTTTAGTATCTAGTGAGTGCTTTGGCTAGTGACTTATTATTATTATTGTTATTATTATTATTATTATTATTATTATTATTATTATTATTATTATTATTATTATTGTTATTATTATTGTTGTTGTTGTTGTTGTTGTTGTTGTTGTTGTTATTATTATTATCATTATTATTGTATTCAACAGGAAATTCTTAGATAAATGACATAGTTCTGCGTCTAGATAAGTGTGTTACCTTGAAAGATTAAGGCCATGCAGGTATCCTCCCTCGTATAGTCCTAATGATGTGAGGTTTACAGGTAAGAGGCTGAAACGGTTACGGTATTTACCTCCATGCGAGAACTCAGGTGTATTATTTGGCAACTACATTCAAATTACCCCCTGATAATATAATTTGAGGTACAGTAGGTGATATTTGGCCTATGGGTGTTGACGTTTGATATAATATAGTGAACTACAATAGAGAGATAAGGTGATAGAGTGAGTCGGTAGTGAGGTGTTTGTCTAGGGTCGTGTGTGTGTGTCAATTTTGTGATAATGGCCGCTGTGGTTACTACCAGTTGACTCTCTCTCTCTCTCTCTCTCTCTCTCTCTCTCTCTCTGAACAAAAAATACCCATAAGCTACAACACAAATAACGCCTAGGAATTAGAGACTTAGGCCTTTTATATCGTATTACTAGTAACGATGTGCTTAAAGTAATTAACAAACTGAAGCCTCATAAATCGCCTGGTCCAGACGAGGTATACGCTAGAATATTAAAAGAATGTAGAGATGAGTTGAGTAATCCATTAGCAGTTTTATTTAATAAGTCATTAGAATCGGGCCTAGTGCCAGAAGCTTGGAAACTTGCAAATGTAGTTCCGATTTTCAAAAAGGGTGATAAATCAATTGCATCAAATTACCGTCCCATTAGTCTCACGTCAATCATAGGCAAGTTGCTAGAGTCAATTATTTCTACAAAAATCAGAAGCCACCTTGAAACATTCAACTTAATTCATTCTTCTCAGCTCGGGTTCACCCAGGGACGTTCTTGTCTCACAAATTTGCTTAGCTTTTTCTCAGAAGTATATGAAGCGGTAGATAATGATATGTCATATGATATAATTTGTTTAGATTTCAGTAAAGCATTCGATAGAGTCCCTCATGAGAGATTGATAAGGAAGGTAGAAGCACATGGAATAGGTGGATCATTATTAAAATGGATTAGGTCATGGTTAACTGGTAGGAAACAAAGAGTCAGCATAAATGGATTAAAGTCAGACTGGGGTGCGGTCAAAAGCGGAGTTCCCCAGGGATCTGTATTGGGCCCTCTGCTGTTTGTTATATTCATTAATGATCTTGATTTAGACATAACTAGTAGGATTAGTAAATTTGCAGATGATACCAAAATGGGGAGAGTGATAAATTCAGACAGTGACTTTGAACACCTTCAAAGAGATCTAGATACCTTACATGAGTGGTCAGTAGACTGGCAAATGAATTTTAATACTGATAAATGCAAGGTACTACAGATAGGGAAGACGAATACAAACGTTAAGTATAAACTAGGTAACACGGAAATAGAAAACTCAGTTTGTGAAAAAGATCTAGGTGTATTTGTTAGCAACGACTTGAAACCTAGAAAACAATGTATTAGCGTTCGCAACAAGGCAAACAGGATTCTAGGGTTCATATCTAGGTCTGTGAGTAACAGAACTGCTGACGTTATCTTGACACTTTACCTAGCATTAGTGAGGCCACACATGGATTATGCGGTTCAGTTCTGGTGTCCTTATTATAGAATGGACATAGATTCTTTGGAGAGAGTACAAAGAAGAATGACAAAAATGAAAAGCTTAGGCTTGTATTCATTAGAGAGGCGTAGAGTTAGAGGAGATATGATAGAGGTGTACAAGTGGGTGAGTGGGATTAACAAGGGTAAAATGGAAGATGTTCTGAAGCTCAGTAATAACGAAATAACTAGAACAAATGGCTTTAAATTAGATAAATTCCGATTCAGAAAGGATATAGACAAGCACTGGTTTGGTAATAGAGTTGTGGATATGTGGAATAGGCTACCGAGTGCTATAGTAGGATCTGGGACGCTAGGGAGCTTCAAGACAAAGTTGGATGGGCACATGGAAGTGCTGGGATGGGTGTGAAAGGGACCTGCCCTGTATGGGCCAGTCGGCCTCCTGCAGTATCCCACTTTCTTATGTTCTTATGTTCTTATGTTAAGTCCAGAGACAAGAGGTGAAGGGGGTGTTGGGTGTGTTGTAAGGCGGCCGGTGAGGGGTAGGAGGCAGTGTAATGGGGTGGGGGGGGGGGGGGCTGTGGGCGTGCTTAGGAGGTCAACATTGTGGATTATATTATGTAAGATGGTAAGGTTGGTGGTGGTGGTAAGGTTGGTGGTGATGGTAAGGTTGGTGGTGGTAAGGTTGGTGGTGGTGGTGGTAAGGTTGGTGGTGGTGGTAAGGTTGGTGGGGGTGTTAAGGTTGGTGGTGGTGGTAAGGTTGGTGGTAAGGTTGGTGGTGGTAAGGTTGGTGGTGATGGTGGTAAGGTTGGTGGTGGTAGTAAGGTTGGTGGTGGTGTTGGTGGTGGTAAGGTTGGTGTTGGTGGTGGTAAGGTTGGTGATGTAAGGTTGGTGGTGGTAAGGTTGGTGATGTAAGGTTTGTTAGGTTAGATTGGATTAAGTTAGGTTAGCGTTAGGTTAGGTCAAGTCAGTTTAAATTAGGTTAAGTCAGGCCAGTGTTAGGTTAGATTTGGTTAGGTCAAGTCAGATTAGGTTAGGCCAGGCCAGTGTTAGGTTAGATTAGGTCATGTCAGCGTTAGGTTAGGTTAGATAATTTGACCCTCAAGTCCGGGGTTCAATTGGCCTGTAAGTGGGTCACGCAAATTACAGGTGGATGATGGTAGTCTCAACGACGTCTAAATTACCCAGATTATTTTAAAATAACTCGGTAAGTTTCCTAGTGGCCAATTAGCGATTAGGTGAAAAATAAACTTGAGGAATACATGGGAATTATGCTCTTGGGGGGTGTGTGTGTGTGTGTGTGTGTGTGTGTGTGTGTCCTGAATATATAAGAACGTCCTTACCTGTTTTACTTATTCTATAAAATAAATACAATAATAAAAAATCGATAAAAAATATACAGATCACTGGACATCACTTAAGAGAAAAACTTGATATACAGAATCTTATGAGGTAAAGATTCTGATGTTAAGTGAACGTGTCTAGTTAAGGTAGATTCTAACTAAATATTATTCTAATGCTCCTTTGGACGTTAAATCTTTATATTTTAACATAAGTCAGCCAATTTGATTAAATTTCTCGTACGGACCTCTGTGAATCTGTTCTCAGGTCAGCTACGATATTTCCACCATGAATCATGATCAGGACAGCTGTTGAGGGCGTGACACACTTGCTCCCTGTGTAGTGAACCTTATGTGAACACCTGTTAAAGATCACCTGGAGATTAGGCACTAACATAAAGGTAATCTAATCTAATTAATCCCCCTCCAGGTAGTGTTAGGGAGGTTAATCTTCAGGTGATATAAGCTGTGGTATGTAATCTTCAGGTGATCGTGTTAATTAAACCAGTGAGAGAGTGGCCTGGCCAACACACAGGAGGGGGGCGAGTAAGTTGGCCTAACACTGTTTTAAGAACTTTGGGAGTTTGTGTGTTAAAAAGTTGTGTTACGGTGGTGTTGTGAGCCTTGAGGGAGACGCTGGTGTTGTGTTGACAGTGGTGTTGTGATCCTTGAGGGAGCCACTGGTGTTGTGTGTTAGTGTTGTGTTTACGGTGGTGTTGTGATCCTTGAGGGAGCCGCTGGTGTTGTGATGGTGAGCTTGAGGCCACATGTTGATAATATTTGACATTGGGGTTATTATGATTAATAAGTTGTTTGTTGATTTAAGAGTGAAATTTTGTGGGTATATGTTTACCTCCTATAGTTTTACTTTGATTACGTTCATGATTACGTCCTTGATTACGTGTGGTATTTGGGTGTCCTTAGATACGTACATTAGTGTGCGTATTAGAGTATAGGACCATTGTTATATATCGACTTGAAATCCTTTTATTTTGGTTTTATACGAATTCATATTTTTTTTTCTGCAAGTAAGATTTCCAGTCACGAACGGGTGTCGACATTGAGGTCACCTGATCTTATAAGGGAAGATATGAAATTCAACTGTGTGAGGTTTGTAGGCGGTAGAAGACTTAGGTTTAAAACAGGGGAGAGTGTGTGTTGGCTGTGAGGAGGTAAAGACCCGCCTTCATGTACTGATGATCATTATGAAGTGGTAACTGTAGTCATCTCTATGGTGTGTATATATTAATTCTTGGGGTCCTACAGTGAGGGAGGATGACGAAGGGGTAATGTGTTGAGACATAACTTCACATCCCGTCCTGGTAGAGTCCGTCGGCTGTGTCTGTGTTGAAGGTTAGGTGACGTAGGTATTGCCTCACAATACGCGTTGAATAATATATATTTTTTTCATAATATGATTGGATAATTAATTTAACAATGGAGACACATTGTGGTGTTGTTAAGTTGAAAGTACAAGAAGTTTCCCTCTGGCATTAAGTTAAATAATATGAGTTTTCCTTGATATTAACGTTACAAAACTGAAGACAATTACTTGGGGGGGGGGGGGGGTTATTAACAAAAAGATGGAACTCGTCCCTTGAATACGTAACACTGAACAGTTGCCAGGCACCTCGACCTGTCGCTGGCTGGTACGACGGCCAGAAAGTTTCATCTCGCCATTTTGGTGTTGACTCGACACTTGTTTTTCTTTGGCGGATGGTTGACTCACCCTCCCCTGTTGACACCCTGAAGGACCTTAGAAATTACTGAAATTTTACTTTTGTCTCCGGTATAGTGAGGCTGTGGCCACAGAGGAGTGTGTACCATGAAACTGGTTGGGTAAAAAAATAAAAATCTTTGAAAATTTGGTCTTGGATGATATATGAGAGAAGCTGTATATGGTGGTGTCGTCTTATTGTGTAAGAGTTGTCTGGGGTACACACGTTAGCGGATTGTACTGCTCAGTATAATTTATCAGGTGAAGTGAACATTTATAGGTCAAGTCATTCATATCAGCGTCGCGAGATTCTTGTCCCTGTAGACCACAACAATCAACAGGGTCTGGTGGATACCCATTAGGTTCGTATCCCTTAACTGTATTCTTCCTAACCTAATACTCACTCAAGTCACGACACAACGGCCAAAATGATATCGACATTATAAACTTAAAATCACCAAAGGAAAATATATAACCGAAGGATATATTTAAGAATCTGGTACCTGACGACTTTAAGAGATAACCGTTTATTATCACCAAACAAGAGAGAGAGAGAGAGAGTGACTGGCATCCTTGGTGGGGTAGGGATGACTCGCTCTGTTAGATGTGCGAGTTGGGTCATCGTCTTCCCTTGTTCTGCTGCAGTGTTATAAAGGCTCTTGAGTGTGCGGTCATAACGGGGAAGAGAGAGAGGTGGTGGGGAGATAACATGTCATTTATTATAAGTAGGATGTATTTTTACGTGTTAGTTTATTCTGAAACAACATGGTAAGTTTGGGCAGGATATAAACGTATTAGTGTACTCTGAAACATAACAATATATGACTGGGCCGGATATAAGCGTATTAGTGGTCTCTGAAACATAACAAGATAGGACTAGGCAGGATATAAATGCATTAGTGTACTCTGAAACATAAAATAATAGGACTGGGCAGGATATAAACGCATTAGTGTACTCTGAAACATAAAACAATAGGACTGGGCAGGATATAAACGCATTAGTGTACTCTGAAACACGGTAGCACTAGGCAGGAAACAATCACGTGTCGATTTCAATTTTTTCTTCAGCGTTGGTCGTCATTAAAGGTGTGTGGTGGAGGTGAGGAGCGGGATGTATTAACGCAGAGTCCTCACGCCTACTATACACTGCCTTACTGGGCGGGTGTGTGTGTGTGCTTATGAAGGGGAGGGGGTGTTGTGGATGATTCTAGCGTGTTGTGGATGATTCTAGCGTGTTGTGGATGATTCTAGCGTGTTGTGGATGATTCTAGCGTGTTGTGGATGATTCTAGTGTGTTGTGGATGATTCTAGTGTGTTGTGGATGATTCTAGTGTGTTGTGGATGATTCTAGCGTGTTGTGGATGATTCTAGCGTGTTGTGGATGATTCTAGCGTGTTGTGGATGATTCTAGTGTGTTGTGGATGATTCTAGCGTGTTGTGGATGATTCTAGCGTGTTGTGGATGATTCTAGCGTGTTGTGGATGATTCTAGTGTGTTGTGGATGATTCTAGCGTGTTGTGGATGATTCTAGCGTGTTGTGGATGATTCTAGTGTGTTGTGGATGATTCTAGTGTGTTGTGGATGATTCTAGTGTGTTGTGGATGATTCTAGTGTGTTGTGGATGATTCTAGTGTATTGTGGATGATTCTAGCGTATTAGATAAGAACATAAGAAAGTGGGATACTGCAGGAGGCCGACTGGCCCATACAGGGCAGATCCCTTTCACACCCATCCCAGCACTTCCATGTGCCTATCCAACTTCGTCTTGAAGCTCCCTAGCGTCCCCGATCCTACTATAGCACTCGGTAGCCTATTCCACATATCCACAACTCTATTACCAAACCAGTGCTTGCCTATATCCTTTCTGAATCGGAATTTATCTAATTTAAAGCCATTTGTTCTAGTTATTTCGTTATTACTGAGCTTCAGAACATCTTCCATGTTACCCGTGTTAATCCCACTCACCCACTTGAACACCTCTATCATATCTCCCCTAACTCTACGCCTCTCTAATGAATGCAAGCCTAAGCTTTTCAGTCTTTCTTCATATGTAAGGTTTCTAAAAGTATGGATCATTTTTGTCATTCTTCTTTGTACTCTCCAAAGAATCTATGTCCATTCTATAATAAGGACACCAGAACTGAACCGCATAATCCATGTGTGGCCTCACTAATGCTAGGTAAAGTGTCAAGATAACGTCAGCAGTTCTGTTACTCACACTCCTAGATATGAACCCAAGAATCCTGTTTGCCTTGTTGCCACGCTAATACATTGTTTTCTAGGTTTCAAGTCGTCGCTAGCAAATACACCTAGATCTTTTTCACAATCTGAGTTTTCTATTTCCGTGTTACCTAGTTTATACTTAACGTTTGTATTCGTCTTCCCTATCTGTAGTACCTTGCATTTATCAGTATTAAAATTCATTTGCCAGTCTACTGACCACTCATGTAAGGTATCTAGATCTCTTTGAAGGTGTATTGTGGATGATTCTAGCGTGTTGCGGATGATTCTAGTGTGTTGCGGATGATTCTAGTGTGTTGCGGATGATTCTAGTTTGTTGTGGTTGATTCTAGTGTATTGTGTATGATTTTAGCGTATTGTGGATGATTCTAGCGTGTTGTGGATGATTCTAGTGTATTGTGGATGAGTCTAGCGTATTGTGGATGATTCTAGCGTATTGTGGATGATTCTAGCGTGTTGTGGATGATTCTAGTGTATTGTGGATGATTCTAGTGTGTTGTGAATGATTCTAGTGTGTTGTGGATGATTCTAGTGTGTTATGGATGATTCTAGTGTGTTAATATATGGCTATTGTAAGTACAGTATATATATAACACCATGGTCCGCGATAGAGAGGTGTTGCTAATGTTATAATCTATGGAAAGAATAATTGATAGCTCGTTATGTCAGTGATCAGCACCCCGTGTTGTCTTGTATGTGTGTTAAAGACAAGTTATCACGTTTTATAGTGTTATCTTAGTGACACACACACACACACGCACGCACACGCACACACACACACACACACACACGCATTTTTTTTACATTTAGGACACTTCAAATTTGTTCATCTAAACGGCGTGTTATCGGGCATTAATACCTGTTATCATGGTGTTATCGCTGGTGGATATCACGGTGTTACCCCGATAAGATTTTATTATTATTATTTGACAGTGATAGATTAACGTTTACTGTGTTACGTTGTCATTGAAAAATACTCTTGATAACATACATACATACATACATACAGTTAAACGTGTCTCACATTGACTTTAAATTCTGTATTTTGAGTTTTTATTTTATTTAACAACATGGAAATTAACAACGTACACAGCCACACCACACCCACAGCCACACCACACCCACAGCCACACCACACACACAGCCACACCCACAGCTACACCACACCCAGCCACACCACACACACAGCCACACTACGCACACAGCCACACCAGCGTTTTAAATCCCCAAAAGCTGAAGAAAACATAAGTAGTTTATGGACCAGATGAAGATTAGGCACCCCAACCCAACCAAACATGACCCGAACCCGATCCGATCCGACGTTAGGTTATATAATCGTCAGATAAGCTTGGGGGGGGGGGGCTAATCTTCAGGTAATATGGCTTATGGTGATTATTAAAATCTGTTGTGTAAAGGTGTATGTGCTGACGTCTTGTAGATTAATGAGATAATCAGAGGCGCTTGCGTAAAGGGGTGTGTGTGTGTGTGTACCCATGTTATGCAGTATCATCTGTTTACAGTAAGGTGAAAGGTCATGACAACTACGATTTTGACCCATTAGTAAATTTATGTATAATTAATGAAAGGAATAGATACCCAAGTTAACGAAATGAGATATGAATGGAATTGATCACTGACATATAACACTGATTTAGTGATCGTAGCTGCGAGAGCATGATCAGGATATACCCAGAGCCCAGTTGTAGAATAAAAACGGGTTATGTAAGTGAGAGGTGGTGGGGTGATGTGGCCATAGTAACAGTGGTGGTGTAGGTGGTGGTGCTGACGCTACCTCACCGTATCCATGGTGACGGGTGACGCCAAGCTGACGTCACGCCTCCCCTTCGTTCTTGCCGGCCTATACCTGCCTGATGTTCCTGCCAGAGAGAGAGAGAGAGAGAGAGAGAGAGAGAGAGAGAGTATACATCCTTCTCTCTTCCTTAACATTTTTCTCTTAATTTCTTCCTCCACATTTCACCCTCTCCCCTCCTCCTCTCTCCCTTCCCCCCTCCTCCTCCCCCTCTCTCCCCTCCCCCTCTCCTCCTCTTCCCCACCTGTTGAAAGAGAGGATGGGTTGATTTGATTAAGCAGTGGGTCTGTTAGAGTGTGTGTGAGCCATAGGGGTAGAGTGTGTGGCATTAGAGTGTGTCACCCTCCCCCCTCACTGTACTTCACTGTGTTCACTTAACGGCCCTAAACCTAACCTAACCTTTCTAAACCTAACCTAACTAAACCTAACCCCCAGGTGGAATATACTGGGGGGGGGGGGGGGGGAATCTTCACATGCTTTTTATCTTTCCTAGAATAAGGACAAATAAAACCAGGTATATATTTTTGTAGTTTATTATAATTTTTTTACTTTTATTTACATAAATTGATATGATATAAAAGACAATATATACTTTTATTTTATTTGTATTTTGTTAAGTGGAGTTAGACGATGTGTAAAGGCAGTAATTTTATTTATTTATTAATTTATTTATTTAATGATTAATGTATATAAAATAATAAGTACATAATGTAGTAATGTTTATAATTGGGTTTAATTTATATAAAAGATGACACGTAGTTGATAATGCAGTTATTGATTTAGTGGTTAAAGTATATATGAAATAAAGAGTTTAATAATGTTTATATTGTTGACTAGTGTTTAGTCTGGCCGGGAGGGATGTGTGTCCTGGGGTGTAGAGTCTGAATGGTTAAACAAACACACACACACACATCCTTGACCACCGAAGGATCAAGACGTACCTGGCGCTCCTCTCGGAGCAGCCAGGTCAACTGTTAAGTTGGCCCATACCAACTCCCTCCCCTGAACCCTCCTCCCCACCGGAATATCAACAAGTTCTCGCCAGAAGTTACAATTTCATTTAGGAAAGGAACGGAACCAGTGTTAAACAGAGGTGAACAGTAGTGAACAGTGCTTAAGTCAGTGAGAACAACTCAACAGTAACAGTCGTACCCAAGTTAACCTTCACACAGTGAGGTCCCAGGTACCCAGTGATAACGGTCCGTGAGACCCAACAACAACAACCAGCGACGTGTTAATCCGTCTACGATCGGAAGGCCTGAAACCAAACTTCACTCATATAACACCATCTGTGAGGGAATTACTACACCACATGTCCCTCATCACACCATCTGTGAGGGAATTACTACACCACGTCAGGCCCCTCATAACACCATCTGTGAGGGAATTACTACACCACGTGATGCCCCTCATAACACCATCTGTGAGGGAGTTACTACACCACGTCAGGCCCCTCATAACACCATCTGTGAGGTAATTACTACACCACGTGAGGTCCCTCATAACACCATCTGTGAGGTAATTACTACGCCACGTGAGGTCCCTCATAACACCATCTGTGAGGGAATTACTACACCACGTGAGGCCCCTCATAACACCATCTGTGAGGGAGCTACTACACCACGTGAGGCCCCTCATAACACCATCTGTGAGGGAATTACTACACCTCGTGAGGCCCCTCATAACACCATCTGTGAGGGAATTACTACACCACGTGAGGCCCCTCATAACACCATCTGTGAGGGAGCTACTACACCACGTGAGGTCCCTCATAACACCATCTGTGAGGGAATTACTACACCTCGTGAGGCCCCTCATAACACCATCTGTGAGGGAATTACTACACCACGTGAGGCCCCTCATAACACCATCTGCGAGGGAATTACTACACCACGCCAGGTTCCTCATAACACCATCTGAGGGAACTACTACACCACGTGAGTTCCTCCTAACACCATCTGGGAGGGAGTTACTACACTACGAGTTTGCTGTTCAACACCTACATTAATCTGTATGTTCACTGTATGTTCCTTTACCTTTCTCTAATGAAGGCTTTTGTTAAACCACCAATGTATGTAATAAGTCATTTATGTCCAATGTATATTTTCAGCCTTCGGGCTGCAGAACTTTTTCAATAAACTGTTAATTATTGTTATTATTATTATTATTATTATTACACACACACACACACAGGAGAGACAGACAGACAAGCAGAGAGACAGACAGACAGACAGAGAGAGAGACAGATGGACAGACAGACAGAGAGAGAGACAGATGGACAGACAGACAGACAGACAGACACACAGGCAGAGAGACAGACAGACAGACAAGCAGAGAGACAGACAGACAGACAGGCAGAGTGAGACAGACAGAGAGAGAGACAGATGGACAGACAGACAGACACACAGGCAGAGAGACAGACAGACAGACAGGCAGAGACAGACACAGGCAGAGAGAGACAGATGGACAGACAGACAGACAAAGAGACAGATAGACAGAGAGACATCCGTTATGGGCTCGTACCAACGCCAGACGTGAATCCTAAAGTGACGCAATAAGACGGAGGTGTTGACACAGGAAAGCCCTGGGTGTGGCGTGTGTTCGTAGGTACTATTAACGCCCTAACTAGATTACCTGAGTGTTTGTCCCAGGTGCTATTAATTAACTAGCTTACCTTAGTATTTGTCCCAGGTACTATTAATTATCTTACCTCAATATGCCTATCAGAATGCCTAGTGTGTAAGGGAGGCTGCTGAGAAATTCCTAATGGTAATTAGGCCTATATCCTCCAGACAAGAGGAAAGTCAGAGGTATTATCCATGAGCTCCGACAACCACGATTTATTTCTGTATTCCTTAGTACTGCTTCAGGCTTATATCCTCAAGGTGAGATTAAATACAGTGATAGCTTGGTTTCATGTAAGTAGGTAGGTAGGTAGGTATCGACATAAGGATCACACTAACAAGAGCCATAACCCACTCACGCATCAGAGCCATAACCCAATCACGCATCAGAGCCATAACCCACTCACGCATCAGAGCCATAACCCACTCACGCATCAGAGCCATAACCCACTCACGCATCAGAGCCATAACCCACTCACGCATCAGAGCCATAACCCAATCACGCATCAGAGCCATAACCCACTCACGCATCAGAGCCATAACCCACTCACGCATCACCCATCCTGTCAGTGGCTGTGATTCAACGTCAGGTCCCACAAGTTAAGCCACTGGACACAGGAGCACGGTATAAGACGCTCTAGGAAGCACTTGTAGAAGGCCGAGTTTCACAGCCAAGGGAATGACGAGGACTTCAAGTCGACCGATGAACCTGAAGGATATATCAACAGCTGGTATCCAGGTCGAAGTCACTCGGCCGAACAGCAGACCAGACCCTTTCCTAGTGGGTCTTCCGTCACCACTTCTATACGCTGGAACAAGGGAGCACACGCCCTGTATTATAATAGTGGGGACCTCTGTTGACCAATTCCTGGCTCACAAGAAGACGTGGCAGGACTTTAGACAGGAATCTATATCTAATTCTCAATGGACACCGGTGGACTGGGCAACCACAACCACCCAACTGTCGAGTAACAACAAATACCCATCAACAATGAACTGTACTACGGATAATTACAGGCAAATATACCAAGTAACAAATTCGTAACAACATGCAAGTAACAAATCTCTGACTACACAAGTAACAACTAAATGTCACATGAGGATACTAAGAAAACAGTAAATAAAGAAGAAGGAAACAGCCCGATAAGGAGTGTGGCGGTGATGGCTCAGGGTCGCTTTACTCATCTTGTTTCTTGGTCTTGATAATGGTGTTGGGAGTCACCTGAAGATTACACACCCGAGCTTATTTTACCCGATTGATTAAACACCCTTATCCTACCTGGGGTTTAGGTCACGGGGGATTAAGTTGGGTTCGGTTTGGTTGGGTTCGGTTAAGTTGGGTTTGGTTGGGTTCGGTTTGGTTGGGTTCGGTTAAGTTGGGTTCGGTTTGGTTGGGCGTCACTGAGTTAAGTTAGATTAAGATAACATTAAGAACATTTAATTATCAAGTGAAATAAACTGGAGTGTCTAATCATCAGATAATATGGTTGGTGTAGAAAGAAGAAAAAACATCATTACAATTAAAACACAAACCAGTAGAGTGTAATCAATCACATTTACAAACACCTGGAGTTGCTGGACCAGAAATGTCTCCTGCCAGTGTAAACAAAGCAGGACCAGCGAGTGTGTCTTACAGGAGAGGGTCAACAGGAGTGTCTTCATGAGGATGTGAACGACTAGACTGTACTTGTATGTGTAGTGGCAGTCTGGTGGATGTGAAGGTGTACTGAAGAGAGAGAGAGAGAGAGAGAGCAGGTTAGGTCACGGTTATATCTGTTACCCCTACAGTTTACAGCACAGTCGTCCCGCCAGTTACCTATAGTCAGTTACCCTCACCTATAGCTTGCCACCTACACTCACCCACTTACGCTCACTCGCCTACACTCTCACCTACCTAGGCTCCTACACTCCCCTACCTAGGGTCCTACACTTACCTACCTAGGCACCTACACTCCCCTACCTAGGCACCTACACTCACCTACCTAGGCACCTACACTCACCTACCTAGGCACCTACACTCCCCTACCTAGGCACCTACACTCCCCTACCTAGGCACCTACACTCACCTACCTAGGCACCTACACTCACCTACCTAGGCACCTACACTCACCTACCTAGGCACCTACACTCACCTACCTAGGCACCTACACTCACCTACCTAGGCACCTACACTCTCCTACCTAGGCACCTACACTCCCCTACCTAGGCACCTACACTCACCTACCTATGCACCTACACTCCCCTACCTAGGCACCTACACTCCCCTACCTAGGCACCTACACTCACCTACCTATGCACCTACACTCCCTACCTAGGCACCTACACTCACCTAATACACATCCGCTAAGGTATTGACTGACGTTAGCGATTTTCATACACACCTGAAGAATACCGACACGCACACCTCAAATACTTACACAAACACATGAACACACACACACGCACACATACACACACGCACACACTTGTATTTGAACTAATCCCCTTAAAAAACATACATACACACATACATTTTTCAGACACAGTCACTCAAGGGGATTAAGTCATTGTATTTAAGGGGATTAAGTCATTGTATTTAAGGGGATTAAATCATTGTATTTAAGGGGATTAAGTCATTGTATTTAAGGGGATTAAGTCATTGTATTTAAGGGGATTAAGTCATTGTATTTAAGGGGATTAAGTCACTGTATTTAAGGGGATTAAGTCATCGTACTCAAGCGATTATAAACGTATCAAACTATTGCACTTAGGCTATAATACAAAGAGAACGCCTACTAACCCTTTGAGGACGATGTTTTAACCCTTTGAGGGCGATGATTTAACCCTTTGAGGGCGATGATTTAACCCTTGAGGACGATGATTTAACCCTTTGAAGACGATGATTTAACCCTTTAGGACGATGATTTAACCCTTTGAGGACGATGATTTAACCCTTGGAGGACGCTAATTTAACCCTTTTGAGCACGCTGTTTTAACCCTTTGAAACCGATGAATTTACCGCTCTGAGGACCATGGTTTAAACCCACTCTGCCTCAAAGGGTTAACATAACGTCTTCAACATGCTGAGGGTCGACCAGGAAGGTGTGTGGAATACCGTGTACACTAGACCTTGACACCGCCATCAGGAGACTGGTACAATATATTCCAAGGTTCAGACACTCGGCTTGATGAAGGACAAGGTCAATATTAGAAGCTGTGTGTGTGTGTGTGTGTTTGTGTGTTTTAACCCCCCTCTTTCACTCTCTGCCGCTCCCGTCATTGCATCCTGCGGCGTGGCCTAACTTCCGTGTTGGGATGATGGGAGAGAGAGGTGAGTGAATGGGAGAGGAGATGAGAGAGGAAATGAGGAACTGAAGAGGAATAAGTGTGTGTGTGTGTGGGATTTTGCATATATAATTTTTAGATTTTTGTTATTTTTGTATGTATGTTACCGTCAGTTCACAAGACGAGTTATGTTTATTTATACATCATAATTACAGGACTGGATCTAGTGTTATTAGTTTATTCAGAAAAAGTGTATTCCGTATTTTTACTTTTGTTTAGGAAATACAAATACTGGTTACACAATGAAATACTGAATGAAAGCAAGTTACAGGATCTAGCGCAACAGAATTATGTAATACAAACAAGCCGTTATATTACAATAGACTTCCCTTAAAAAAGTTGTAATTAAATGTTAATAATGATGAAAACATATTATAATAATTAATGTACAGATGAAAGTGTTAAATATAATAAAAAAAATAGTAATAAAAAATAAAAATACTGAAAACCGTAAAAAAAAAAAAAAGAATCAGAAAATATTGAATAAACTCCCCAAGCCACAAGAACTTTCCGATCATTTATATTCAAGGAAAAAAAATGTATTAGGACGAAAATTATTCAGTATGTAAAAAAGTCTGTGCTTGATACTTGGGTTTTTGGTGTTGAGATAGAAAGAAAATTATGTAAAATATATGATCGTGGGGGAGGAGGGTGGTGGTGGTGGTGGAGATGGGTGGAGAAGAAGGTGGGGGGGTAGTGGAGGTAATCGATAAGTGGAGGAGGTAACGTAGGGGGTCGAGGTAGGTCAAGTGCCTCCTCCAGTGTACCGTAATAACCTGGTAACATAAGGCATAGTGGCCCTAGTGTAGTGTGTACCCTGTGTAAAAATAGTATCACAAAATAGTAGTGCCTTTGTGAGTTAGTTAAATAGTATTAGGTAATAGAAAATAGTGGTGTGGGATCGTCAGTAACTCCAAATAGTATCGAGAGTAGAGTTACGAGACAGTTGGGGTAAGAGTTGGGAAAAATATCACGTCAACTCAGTATGGCGTCTTCATCACAACAGGAAGAGTCGTATCTGTCATGTAGATTTTTCTGTTATTGACTTACTCTCTTGGTGTGAGCTTTTTCTTGCAGATGTAATAATAGTCGTAAGTCAAATCCCCCTCCCCCCCCCTTCTTCCCCGAGGTGTTGAGGTGTGCTTATTTACTGCAATTTTTTTCTGGGCGATAGCTGAAGGTTTTCGCCTCAAGGTTATGACGCCATATCTCCCGCCTCCACCACTAGCCGTTTCATCACCCGAATATTGATGGACTGATCCTCTCTTATGCATTCCTCGTCCTTCAGAATAAGAAATAATGGGTTGAAAATGCCTCGCCATTATTACTGCTGCTGCTTGGTATAGATGTATTGACGAAGAACGATTTTTTTTAGTTCACACAAATTCTCGTTCTACATTTTTTTTTCGTTTCCCATTATAGGTTTTTTCCACCGTTTATTATTTAAGATTTTTTTCTATATTGGATATTTCTTTCCGTTTTCAATATTGGACTTTTGTCTGGATGTACAGTAATATACGCTACTGGTTTTTTTAAGTTTCAATATCATGTTCTTTTGTTTTTCTTTTGTATTTATTTTTTACTATTATATTTTCTCTTCAAATTAAGTTTCATAAATTTCTATTTTTATTTCTCAGCTTTAAAAACAAATTTTCTTATATTTTTCTTTTTTAAAGCCTTTATCTTATTATTGATTTAAATTGTTCCATTTTCTCTCTTGCATTAAAGGGAAATACGAAATTTCTGTTTTTTCATTTTAACTTGAGACTTTTGTTTCTTGTACATTTTGTTTGTGGTTTTGTAGGAAGGCGTAGGGTTGGGTTAGGTTAGGTTAGGCATGGTTAAGTCGAGATAGGTTAGAGTGGGCTGAGTTAGGGTAGGCTGGGGTTAGGGTTGGTTAGCTTGGGTTAATGTTCAGTAAGCCAGCAGCAGGAGTAGAGCTACAGAAGCAGGTGGCAGTAGGAAGGTTCTGCATTAATCACCACCAGGGTCCTCCGGCGTCAGGTGTGTATTGGTAACCAGGTAAAGTAAATCACTGCAGTGGTGGGTAGCGCGCGCCGCATAGCGTGTGGTGGGGCGTTTAAGAGTGGCGCATAGGAGGGTATAACCTGTAGCGTGCGGTAGGGAGAATTCCATTTGTAATTAGCATAGTATAGCAATGTGTGGCGCATAGCGTGTGGTGGGGCGGTTTGGATTTGTGATTAACATAGCATAGCAATGTGAGGCACATAACGTGTGGTGGAGCCTCTTTGCTGAACAGCAAATACGGTGGCATAGCGTGTGGTAGACCCTGCACTTAGGAATAGCACGTTGCACAGTACTGAATAACATAGCAACACGTGTGACAGACAGGACGTGGTAGAACGCTGTACAGTAATGCCTGACACAACAACGCGTGTGGTAGACCACGTTATCAACAGCACACAACAATATGTAACCTATTAAGCACCTGTGGCATAGTTTGTTGTGGAATATAAACGCTCAGTAACTTTGTTGGTTCCGTGTACAGCTGACTTTGACCCAGATGTGGGAGGGTAACCTTGCCATACCCCCATATTCCACGCCTATGAGGGCATGGCGTATGCTAATTGGTTGCCCCATCATGACGTCCGCTCGTGCTGGTAACCTCGTGAAGGTAGTAAGGTTTAAGTTGGGTTAAGTTAGTAGAGGGATGGAAAGGAAATGCCAGGTGCTGCTGAATGCTCACCCTGGCATTATTGTAGTGTCAGTGAGGATGGCCAGGCACAGTGCCATTGTCAGTAATCCAAAGGACTTGTGTTGTAATTACATCCTGCAGTTTACACCCGGCTGTAAATACCTGTGCTGTGAAGGAGTCTCTCTCTCTCTCTCTCTCTCTCTCTCTCTCTCTCTCTCTCTCTCTCTCTCTCTCTCTCTCTCTCTCTCCTCACGTAATAACTTTCACTGTACGCCGTAATTAATAACAATCACACATAACAAAACACTCATTACATAACAGTGCCTTACATCACATCTCACGGCCCTTGTTGTGAGAACATACGAATGATTAGTGAACTGCAGCAGGACTGTTGGCTCATACAAGGCAGTTCTGTTACACCCAGCCTATATCACTAACCTAACCTACAGTATACTTGAAGCTTCTCAAGTATTTCATGTTGTTTGATAATTTGTTCCACTCACACGTAACTTTATTTCCCAACCTCCGTTCACCTAATTCCCGCGAAAATCTAAATTGCCTTAATTAAAACTCTTGGTTGGTGTTGGTTCCTAATGTGATAGTTTTAAGTATATATCTTAAGTCATATCTATATTATAATATATATTTATCGCATTACATTACCTTATTTCGACGTATGACTCCGTCTTACTTTACATTACATTTCAATAAGTTACAATATATTACGTTTCACTGATTAAATTACAATTACTAATCTAGGTCTTAACGTCATCTCCAATTACATTACGTCATCGTTCCCTGTTTTACAATACATTACGCTTCATAAGTTTAACATTACAAATCATTACATGGTAGTGTGTTACGTTACGGTGCATAACACAACGTGACGCTACACTACGTGACCAGGTTGTAGGTCAGGTGTGCCAGCCAACACTGTGTATACTTGGTGTGTTCTCTTGTGTTCCTCTTGATCATTGATGTACAGGGGTGTAGGTGTGATGTACACAGGCGTAGTGTACACATGTGGGTGGGGTTTACACAGGAGAGTTGTACACATGTAGGTGGGGTTTACACAGGAGAGTTGTACACATGTAGGTGGGGTTTACACAGGAGAGGTGTACACGAGTAGGTGGGGTTTACACAGGAGAGGTGTAGGTGGTGGAGGCAGTAGGTGAGGGGTCGCTTTGTCCCTCCCACGTACCGGCCGTCCCACGTTATGACGTCATTCCTGCCACCACTACCAGGGATAGGGGCGGTGATGGTGGTGGTGGCGATGGTGGTAGTGGTGAGTGGCGATGGTGGTAGTGGTGGTACTGGGTGGCGATGGTGGTGGTAGTATAGGTAGTGGTGGTGTACGTAGTGATCGTGTTATCTTACACCCACCCACACCCGCCCACCCATACACCCGCCCACCCATACACCATCACCACCATCTTCCGTTTCCATAAATACTCCTTCGTTAATTTTCCCCGTAATGGGTGATAAGAACACCTTGTTAATTATAGTCAGTGCAGGTGTGACGACACATTGAATCCACCGCACACACACACACACACACGAGTGGACGAGGTATCGGTATACAAGTATTTATTTTCACAGTATTGATATGTTTAGCGAAATTATGGTCTGCCGAGAACGTTAATGAATTCGTTAAGGTGTGGTATACTGTGGTGGTTGGTTGTGGTGGAGGAGTGATGGCAAGGATGGTGGTTGTGGTGGAGGAGTGATGGCAAGGATGGTGGTTGTGGTGGAGGAGTGATGGCAAGGATGGTGGTTGTGGTGGAGGAGTGATGGCAAGGATGGTGGTTGTGGTGGAGGAGTTATGGCAAGGATGGTGGTTGTGGTGGAGGAATGATGGCAAGGATGGTGGTTGTGGTGGAGGAGTGATGGCAAGGATGGTGGTTGTGGTGGAGGAGTGATGGCAAGGATGGTGGTTGTGGTGGAGGAGTGATGGCAAGGATGGTGGTTGTGGTGGAGGAGTGATGGCAAGGATGGTGGTTGTGGTGGAGGAGTGATGGCAAGGATGGTGGTTGTGGTGGAGGAGTGATGGCAAGGATGGTGGTTGTGGTGGAGGAGTGATGGCAAGGATGGTGGTTGGACAGGATACGTTCACCACCTATTTGGCTTGTTGCCATAATAATGACTCGTGTTTGAAGACTTACTTTAGGATGTGTGTGTGCGCGGGCGGTGGATCTGTGGGTGGCTGGGTCGGTGTTGAAGATAATTAAACCGTAGATTATAAATTCTTTCCCCGCTAGATCAATAAGAGGGAGGCTTTATTCCCCCCCCCCCCCCCCATAAGCCCCTCCAACACAACTCACCACCCACCAGTGCCACCCACCCACCAGTGCCTCCACCCACCGATCAAAATAGCGTCAAATTTCCTATAAGAATGGAGTATAATTTCATATAATGCTTGTGTTCTCGTATCATTAATGGCAGAAAAATTGACGTGATTAAACTTGATAATAAGCATTTTTTTTTCTTCACTTTTTTATATTTTTTTAGTTTCTTCAATAAAAACCTTGGCTAAAATAAGAACATTATTTTAGTGATAGAAAGTGACTCAGAAGAGAACGATACAATGTTGAGTGTTAAAGTCTGATGTTACTCCCAACAACGAATTGTGAAATATTGCGTTGTACCTTCCATTGTGTTGCCTGCTGGTGGTGGTGGTGGTGATGATAGTGATGGTAATGGTGCCTGGTGGTGATGCCTTGTGGTGTTGGTGCCTGGTAGTGGTGTTGGTGCCTGGTTGTGGTGTTGGTGCCTGGTAGTGGTGTTGGTGCCTGGTAGTGGTGATGGTGCCTGGTATTGGTGTTGGTGCCTGGTCGTGGTGATGGTGCCTGGTAGTGGTGTTGGTGCCTGGTAGTGGTGTTGGTGCCTGGTAGTGGTGTTGGTGCCTGTTAGTGGTGTTGGTGCCTGTTAGTGGTGTTGGTGCCTGGTAGTGATGATGGTGCCTGGTCGTGGTGATGGTGCCTGGTCGTGGTGATGGTGCCTGTTAGTGGTGATGGTGTCTGGTAGTGGTGTTGGTGCCTGGTCGTGGTGATGGTGCCTGGTCGTGGTGATGGTGCCTGTTAGTGGTGATGGTGTCTGGTAGTGATGCCTGGTCGTGGTGTTGGTGCCTGGTCGTGGTGTTGGTGCCTGGTAGTGGTGTTGGTGCCTGGTCGTGGTGATGGTGCCTGGTAGTGGTGTTGGTGCCTGGTAGTGGTGTTGTGCCTGGTAGTTGTGTTGGTGCCTGGTAGTTGTGTTGGTGCCTGGTAGTGGTGGTGGTGCCTGGTAGTTGTGTTGGTGCCTGGTCGTGGTGATGGTGCCTGGTAGTGGTGTTGTGCCTGGTAGTGGTGATGGTGCCTGGTAGTGGTGTTGGTGCCTGGTAGTTGTGTTGGTGCCTGGTAGTTGTGTTGGTGCCTGGTAGTGGTGGTGGTGCCTGGTAGTTGTGTTGGTGCCTGGTAGTGGTGTTGGTGCCTGGTAGTGGTGTTGGTGCCTGGTATTGGTGTTGGTGCCTGGTCGTGGTGATGGTGTCTGGTAGTGGTGGTGGTGCCTGGTAGTGGTGTTGGTGCCTGGTTGTGGTGTTGGTGCCTGGTAGTGGTGTTGGTGTCTGGTAGTGGTGATGGTGCCTGGTCGTGGTGATGGTGTCTGGTAGTGGTGTTGGTGCCTGGTCGTGGTGATGGTGTCTGGTAGTGGTGGTGGTGCCTGGTAGTGGTGTTGGTGCCTGGTTGTGGTGTTGGTGCCTGGTAGTGGTGTTGGTGTCTGGTAGTGGTGATGGTGCCTGGTCGTGGTGATGGTGCCTGGTAGTGGTGTTGGTGTCTGGTCGTGGTGATGGTGCCTGGTCGTGGTGATGGTGCCTGGTAGTGGTGTTGGTGTCTGGTAGTGGTGCCTGCTGATGGTAGTAATGCCTATAGGTCCTGGTTTCCTCAAGTTATAGTAAGTCGCATGATCTATATATACTGTAAAGATATAATACTTCATAACAGACAGTCAGACAGACAGTACACACGTGGCGGCCAGAATAGCATGGAAATTGCACTTCTCACTAAATACATCCGGTCGTCCCCAGTTAGTGGAATACTTACAAGGCCGTACTAGGGGTTTCAGTTTGGCATGATGCTATATTTAGAACCTGGTGTGTGTGTGTGTGTGTGTGTGTGTGTGTGTGTGTGTGTGTGAACATTTCAAGATAACTTTTTTTTTTTTTTTTAATTTGTGGGGATTAGCACATCCGGGCACTGGTCACTGACTCACATCAGAGCCTGGGGGCGAATATATAATAATGATAATAATAACTTTTATTATTATCATTATTGGAATTCATAAAAATGAATAGAATACTAAAAATAAAAATAAACTAAAAATAATAATAACCATAAATAAATACAAAAACGAAAAAATAAATCAAGTATGAGAAACAATATACAGTTTGTATGTTGTGTTGTCCAAGTAAGAGAAACAATTGAGACCCTACAATTGTGTGTAAATGAGGCAGAAAGTCAGATCAGCAACCTGGGACTTGGTCACAATTTTCGTGATGCCATACGGCAGCACATTATGCTACCTACTACCTGTTTATAGTGAGTTTGCGTATGATTTAGTGCCACAACACACCTGTACATAATTACAAGTGTGTGATGATGATGATACAAAGTCAACTATACCCGACACACCTGCAGTTTTGTACATGTTTAAAATCAAGTCTTTAAAGTTGGTCAGACGTTGATGTTTTTTGGGCCCATATTTAGACAAACACTCAAGAGACGGTCTTCAATAACAACACCATGTCGACAATTAACACACGGATATGATATCTTAGGCCTTTATAGGTATGTATGTATGTATGTATGTATGTATGTATGTATGTATCAGTCCTCTCCTAGACTCCTTAGTTACTGACCGATGAACGCCAGCACAAGAGGTGTGGGGTTTGCTTGGTGGAATTCTTATCAACAGGACAGACCGGCTCATGTTACCTCCACCTGCCTGTAACCTCTGCTGACTGTCGCAGAATGATAACTGAATTCATATTGGTGTTCTGAAGTCTTTGTTGTTAGTGTGTGTGTGTGAGAGTCCTACCTGAAATTACCTTTACCTGTGATTTATACCCTGTGATTTGTACCTTTATCTGTAACGCAATTGTTCACCACTGTGGGCACAAGAACTGGCGAACTTTCGTCAGGTGGCCAGCAACGTGCCGTCGATGGGTTTAAGAAGGGAACGTCAGGCGCTGTTGAATGCTCGCACTGACGCTGATTCTGGATGCGGAAACATCGGGGTGAATGTGGAGGTTGAGGTGCAGGTGAATGTGGAGGTTAATGTGGAGGTCGAGGTGAAGGTGAATGTGGAGGTCGAGGTGAAGGTGAATGTGGTGGTCGAGGTGAATGTGGAGGTGCAGGTGAATGTGGAGGTGAACGTGGAGGTTGAGGTGCAGGTGGAGGTTGAGGTGTTAGTACTGGGTGACGGTGTTAGTGTTGGTAACTTGGTGGTGTATTGCTTCAGGTGAAAATATTTATCTTACTTCACCCCTGTTTGAACCTCAAGTCACGGGGCTTCCTAATGCTGTGTGTGTATGTATGTATGTATGTACAGTATGTATGTATGTATATGGCGACCTGTGGTGTAATGGTCAGCATGCTCGCCTCGCAAGCAACTGGGTGAAACTATGGGCAAGTTTCTTTATGCCGTTTACCTCTGTCTACCCAGCAATATTTGGGGACCTGGATGTTAATCGATTTGCGGGTCGTGTTCCGGGGTAATGGTTAGCCAGTGCAGTTGGCGAGTTGTCCGGTCTTCTCGGATTATTCCTGGATACCGGGTCATGCAGCTCGTTAACTTAGGGTGTGGTTGTAGTGTTGGCGACAGCTTCTACACCTTAAACAAATTCACATTTTCCTCTTACTTGGAGATATGAAAACACAACACTAGATGACGCACCTTAATTAACGACACAAACATAGCGTCTTAAATTGGTTTTTGTAAGACCACCGCCGCCCCTGAATATATTCCTTCTCAACTTCTGCTGCAGGGAAATTAAAATTCTCTCTCTCTCTCTCTCTCTCTCTCTCTCTCTCTCTCTCTCTCTCTCTCTCTCTCTCTCTCTTTTTCTTTCTTTCTTTCTTTCTTTCTTCTTCTTCTTCTTCTTCTTCTTCTTCTCCTCCTCCTCCTCCTTACCACCCCTTCTCTGTCTTCTCTTCCCCACCTACTCTCTTCTCTCTATCTCACCACCACCTACATGAGAGAAGGGCAGGACGAGGGGGGGAGGGGGGTAGGTTAAAACACATGACAGGCCGCCATCATGGTGTTGACAGTAGCAACAGGTTGAGTGTAGTATAGAGTCGCCCATAGTGTCGTCACCCTGATCACAAAACGACAACATTTTCACTGTGTTATGTTGACCAGAGATTTTATATTGATTATTAATATTATTATTATTATTATTATTATTATTATTATTATTATTGATTATTATTAGTATTAGTATTAGTATTAGTATTATTATTATTATTATTATTATTATTATTATTATTATTGTCGTCGTCGTTGTTGTATGTCACCCCTTCCCTCTTCTTCCCGTAACCCCTTCCTTCTCCTTCGCTTCCCTCTTCCCATCACCCCTTCCCTCTCCTTCCCTTCACCCCTTCTCTCTTCCTCCGTTCATCCTTTCCCTCTTCCCTTCACCCTTTCCTTTTTCCTTTCACCCCTTCCCTCTTCCCGTAACCCCTTCCCTCTTTTTTTCGTCACCCTTTCCCTCTTCTTCCCTTCACCCTTCTTCCCTTCACCCTTTCCCTCTCCTTCCCTTCACCCTCCTTCCTTCACCCCTTCCTTCTCCTTCCCTTCACCCCTTCCCTCTTCCCGTAACCCTCTCTCTCTTCTCGTCATCCCCTTCCCCTTCCTGCCTCCTTCCCGTAACCCTCTCTCTCTTCTTGTCACCCCTTCCCTCTTCCTGCCTCCTTCCCTCTTCTTCTTGTCACCCCTTCCTTCTTCCATCCTCTTCCTTGTCACTCCTTCCCTCCCCCTCCCCCCCCCCACCCCCCGAGTCGTCACCACCTGGGGCTAGATGTTGTGTGACGACCCACTGCACCGCTGCTCTCGTTAACAATCGCGTATAATTAATTATTCACTCTATCTGGTGACGCTTGACGCAGGGCTGGACACACACACACACACACACACACCTTTACAGCAGCAAGAAGAGGAATGAATGACAGCGAATGAAAGGAAAATGTGTGTGTATTTGCTATCGGTTCTGTCCACACAGTATTAAATGGTAATGTTGCACTGGGTTACCACAAGAGATGTGTGTGTGTGTGTGTGTGTGTGTGTGTGTGTGTGTGTGTGAAGGTAATAAAACGTATAAACAAGACTCAATAACATGATAAAACTGGACTCCTCTTCATCATAACAGATCAACTTTAAGAGACCAAAGAGCTAGTCTCATAATGGTGTTCCCGGGAGCATTGTTGCCGCCCCGGTCTAAGTCTTCTCAACCGTTCATATTAATAATTGCCGCAGGTTAAAGTAAATAAATAAATAAATAAATGAGTAAATACAAATAAATAAGTAAAAAAATAAAAATAAATAAATAAATAAATAAATAAATAAGTAAATAAATAGATAAATAAATAAAAGAAGTATGATAGATAAACAGTAACTCATTAATACACTAGATGGAACAATAACTTAACTTGTGGTGAAGTAAAGGTTGATCTTACATGAGGCAGAAGACTATGAGGACTATGATGGTAATGTGAGGACTATGATGGTAATGTGAGGACTATGATGGTAATGTGAGGACAATGTGAGGACTATGATGGTAATGTGAGGACTATGATGGTAATGTGAGGACTATGATGGTAATGTGAAGACAATGTTAGGACTATGATGGTAATGTGAGGACTATGATGGTAATGTGAGGACTATGATGGTAATGTGAGGACAATGTTAGGACTATGATGGTAATGTGAGGACTATGATGGTAATGTGAGGACAATGTTAGGACTATGATGGTAATGTGAGGACTATGATGGTAATGTGAGGACAATGTTAGGACTATGATGGTAATGTGAGGACAATGTTAGGACTATGATGGTAATGTGAGGACTATGATGGTAATGTGAGGACAATGTGAGGACTATGATGGTAATGTGAGGACTAGGATGGTAATGTGAGGACAATGTTAGGACTATGATGGTAATGTGAGGACTATGATGGTAATGTGAGGACAATGTTAGGACTATGATGGTAATGTGAGGACTAGGATGGTAATGTGAGGACAATGTTAGGACTATGATGGTAATGTGAGGACTAGGATGGTAATGTGAGGACAATATTAGGACTATGATGGTAATGTGAGGACTAGGATGGTAATGTGAGGACTATGTTAGGACTATGATGGTAATGTGAGGACAATGTTAGGACTATGATGGTAATGTGAGGACTATGATGGTAATGTGAGGACAATGTTAGGACTATGATGGTAATGTGAGGACTAGGATGGTAATGTGAGGACTATGTTAGGACTATGATGGTAATGTGAGGACTAGGATGGTAATGTGAGGACAATGTTAGGACTATGATGGTAATGTGAGGACTATGATGGTAATGTGAGGACAATGTTAGGACTATGATGGTAATGTGAGGACTATGATGGTAATGTGAGGACAATGTTAGGACTATGATGGTAATGTGAGGACTATGATGGTAATGTGAGGACAATGTTAGGACTATGATGGTAATGTGAGGACTATGATGGTAATGTGAGGACAATGTTAGGACTATGATGGTAATGTGAGGACTAGGATGGTAATGTGAGGACTAGGATGGTAATGTGAGGACTAGGATGGTAATGTGAGGACAATGTTAGGACTATGATGGTAATGTGAGGACTATGATGGTAATGTGAGGACAATGTTAGGACTATGATGGTAATGTGAGGACTAGGATGGTAATGTGAGGACAATGTTAGGACTATGATGGTAATGTGAGGGCTAGGATGGTAATGTGAGGACAATGTTAGGACTATGATGGTAATGTGAGGGCTAGGATGGTAATGTGAGGACTAGGATGGTAATGTGAGGACTAGGATGGTAATGTGAGGACAATGTTAGGACTATGATGGTAATGTGAGGACTAGGATGGTAATGTGAGGACAATGTTAGGACTATGATGGTAATGTGAGGACTATGATGGTAATGTGAGGACTATGATGGTAATGTGAGGACTAGGATGGTAATGTGAGGACAATGTTAGGACTATGATGGTAATGTGAGGACTAGGATGGTAATGTGAGGACAATATTAGGACTATGATGGTAATGTGAGGACTAGGATGGTAATGTGAGGACAATGTTAGGACTATGATGGTAATGTGAGGACTATGATGGTAATGTGAGGACAATGTTAGGACTATGATGGTAATGTGAGGACTAGGATGGTAATGTGAGGACAATGTTAGGACTATGATGGTAATGTGAGGACTATGATGGTAATGTGAGGACAATGTTAGGACTATGATGGTAATGTGAGGACTATGATGGTAATGTGAGGACTATGATGGTAATGTGAGGACAATGTTAGGACTATGATGGTAATGTGAGGACTATGATGGTAATGTTAGGACTATGATGGTAATGTGAGGACTAGGATGGTAATGTGAGGACAATGTTAGGACTATGATGGTAATGTGAGGACTATGTTAGGACTATGATGGTAATGTGAGGACTAGGATGGTAATGTGAGGACAATGTTAGGACTATGATGGTAATGTGAGGACTATGATGGTAATGTGAGGACAATGTTAGGACTATGATGGTAATGTGAGGACTATGATGGTAATGTGAGGACTATGATGGTAATGTGAGGACAATGTTAGGACTATGATGGTAATGTGAGGACTATGATGGTAATGTGAGGACTAGGATGGTAATGTGAGGACAATGTTAGGACTATGATGGTAATGTGAGGACTAGGATGGTAATGTGAGGACTATGATGGTAATGTGAGGACTAGGATGGTAATGTGAGGACAATGTGAGGACTATGATGGTAATGTGAGGACTAGGATGGTAATGTGAGGACAATGTGAGGACTATGATGGTAATGTGAGGACTAGGATGGTAATGTGAGGACAATGTTAGGACTATGATGGTAATGTGAGGACTAGGATGGTAATGTGAGGACAATGTTAGGACTATGATGGTAATGTGAGGACTATGATGGTAATGTGAGGACTATGATGGTAATGTGAGGACAATGTGAGGACTATGATGGTAATGTGAGGACTAGGATGGTAATGTGAGGACAATGTTAGGACTATGATGGTAATGTGAGGACTAGGATGGTAATGTGAGGACAATGTGAGGACTATGATGGTAATGTGAGGACTAGGATGGTAATGTGAGGACTAGGATGGTAATGTGAGGACAATGTTAGGACTATGATGGTAATGTGAGGACTAGGATGGTAATGTGAGGACAATGTTAGGACTAGGATGGTAATGTGAGGACTAGGATGGTAATGTGAGGACAATGTTAGGACTATGATGGTAATGTGAGGACTATGATGGTAATGTGAGGACAATGTTAGGACTATGATGGTAATGTGAGGACTAGGATGGTAATGTGAGGACTAGGATGGTAATGTGAGGACAATGTTAGGACTATGATGGTAATGTGAGGACTAGGATGGTAATGTGAGGACAATGTTAGGACTATGATGGTAATGTGAGGACTATGATGGTAATGTGAGGACTATGATGGTAATGTGAGGACTATGATGGTAATGTGAGGACAATGTGAGGACTATGATGGTAATGTGAGGACTAGGATGGTAATGTGAGGACAATGTTAGGACTATGATGGTAATGTGAGGACTAGGATGGTAATGTGAGGACAATGTGAGGACTATGATGGTAATGTGAGGACTAGGATGGTAATGTGAGGACTAGGATGGTAATGTGAGGACAATGTTAGGACTATGATGGTAATGTGAGGACTATGATGGTAATGTGAGGACAATGTGAGGACTATGATGGTAATGTGAGGACTAGGATGGTAATGTGAGGACTAGGATGGTAATGTGAGGACAATGTTAGGACTATGATGGTAATGTGAGGACTAGGATGGTAATGTGAGGACAGTGTTAGGACTATGATGGTAATGTGAGGACTATGATGGTAATGTGAGGACAATGTTAGGACTATGATGGTAATGTGAGGACTATGATGGTAATGTGAGGACTATGATGGTAATGTGAGGGTAATGTGAGGACTATGATGGTAATGTGAGGACAATATGTGGTATTTAAACTCGATATGTTGTTGTTGCTCACTGTATTTTTCCGCCACCTACACCGTTACAGTTTCAATTCCAACCGTATTATTGTTTCCTGCCGCCTGACTTGTTCCGTCCTGTGTTGAGACCCCCTCATCCCTTCCCTCTTCCCGTCACCCCTTCCCTTTACCCTTCTCCCTTCCCGTCACCCCTTCCCTCTTCCCGTCACCCCTTCCCTCTCCGTCTCGTCACCCCTTCCCTCTCCGTCTCGTCACCCCTTCCCTCTCCGTCTCGTCACCCCTTCCCTCTCCGTCTCGTCACCCCTTCCCTCTCCGTCTCGTCACCCCTTCCCTCTTCCCGTCACCCCTTCCCTCTTCCCGTCACCCCTTCCCTCTTCCCGTCACCCCTTCCCTCTTCCCGTCACCCCTTCCCTCTTCCCGTCACCCCTTCCCTCTTCTCGTCACCCCTTCCCTCTTCTCGTCACCCCTTCCCTCTTCTCGTCACCCCTTCTCTCTTCTCGTCACCCCTTCCCTCTTCCCGTCAGCCCTTCCCTCTGTCTCGTCACCCCACCCCTCTTCCCGTCACCCCTTCCCTCTCCATCTCGTCACCCCTTCCCTCTTCCCGTCACCCCTTCCCTCTCCGTCTCGTCACCCCTTCCCTCTTCCCGCCACCCCTTCCCTCTCCGTCTCGTCACCCCTTCCCTCTCCGTCTCGTCACCCCTTCCCTCTCCGTCTCGTCACCCCTTCCCTCTTCTCGTCACCCCTTCCCTCTTCCCGTCACCCCTTCCCTCTTCCCGTCACCCCTTCCCTCTCCGTCTCGTCACCCCTTCCCTCTCCGTCTCGTCACCCCTTCCCTCTCCGTCTCGTCACCCCTTCCCTCTCCGTCTCGTCACCCCTTCCCTCTTCTCGTCACCCCTTCCCTCTTCCCGTCACCCCTTCCCTCTTCCCGTCACCCCTTCCCTCTCCGTCTCGTCACCCCTTCCCTCTCCGTCTCGTCACCCCTTCCCTCTCCGTCTCGTCACCCCTTCCATCTCCGTCTCGTCACCCCTTCCTTCTCCGTCTCGTCACCCATTCCCTCTCCGTCTCGTCACCCCTTCCCTCTTCCCGCCGCCCCTTCCCTCTTCCCGCCACCCCTTCCCTCTCCGTCTCGTCACCCCTTCCCTCTTTCCGTCACCCCTTCCCTCTCCGTCTCGTCACCCCTTCCCTCTTCCCGTCACCCCTTCCCTCTTCCCGTCACCCCTTCCCTCTTCCCGTCACCCCTTCCCTCTCCGTCTCGTCACCCCTTCCCTCTCCGTCTCGTCACCCCTTCCCTCTCCGTCTCGTCACCCCTTCCCTCTCCGTCTCGTCACCCCTTCCCTCTCCGTCTCGTCACCCCTTCCCTCTCCGTCTCGTCACCCCTTCCCTCTCCGTCTCGTCACCCCTTCCCTCTCCGTCTCGTCACCCCTTCCCTCTCCGTCTCGTCACCCCTTCCCTCTCCGTCTCGTCACCCCTTCCCTCTTCCCGTCACCCCTTCCCTCTTCCCGTCACCCCTTCCCTCTCCGTCTCGTCACCCCTTCCCTCTCCGTCTCGTCACCCCTTCCCTCTTCCCGTCACCCCTTCCCTCTTCCCGCCACCCCTTCCCTCTTCCCGCCACCCCTTCCCTCTCCGTCTCGTCACCCCTTCCCTCTTTCCGTCACCCCTTCCCTCTCCGTCTCGTCACCCCTTCCCTCTTCCCGTCACCCCTTCCCTCTTCCCGTCACCCCTTCCCTCTTCCCGTCACCCCTTCCCTCTCCGTCTCGTCACCCCTTCCCTCTCCGTCTCGTCACCCCTTCCCTCTCCGTCTCGTCACCCCTTCCCTCTCCGTCTCGTCACCCCTTCCCTCTCCGTCTCGTCACCCCTTCCCTCTCCGTCTCGTCACCCCTTCCCTCTCCGTCTCGTCACCCCTTCCCTCTCCGTCTCGTCACCCCTTCCCTCTCCGTCTCGTCACCCCTTCCCTCTCCGTCTCGTCACCCCTTCCCTCTCCGTCTCGTCACCCCTTCCCTCTCCGTCTCGTCACCCCTTCCCTCTTCTCGTCACCCCTTCCCTCTTCCCGTCACCCCTTCCCTCTTCCCGTCACCCCTTCCCTCTTCCCGTCACCCCTTCCCTCTTCCCGTCACCCCTTCCCTCTTCCCGTCACCCCTTCCCTCTTCTCGTCACCCCTTCCCTCTTCTCGTCACCCCTTCCCTCTTCTCGTCACCCCTTCTCTCTTCTCGTCACCCCTTCCCTCTTCCCGTCAGCCCTTCCCTCTGTCTCGTCACCCCCCCTCTTCCCGTCACCCCTTCCCTCTCCATCTCGTCACCCCTTCCCTCTTCCTGTCACCCCTTCCCTCTCCGTCTCGTCACCCCTTCCCTCTCCGTCTCGTCACCCCTTCCCTCTTCCCGCCACCCCTTCCCTCTTCCCGCCACCCCTTCCCTCTCCGTCTCGTCACCCCTTCCCTCTCCGTCTCGTCACCCCTTCCCTCTCCGTCTCGTCACCCCTTCCCTCTCCGTCTCGTCACCCCTTCCCTCTTCCCGTCACCCCTTCCCTCTTCCCGTCACCCCTTCCCTCTTCCCGTCACCCCTTCCCTCTTCCCGTCACCCCTTCCCTCTCCGTCTCGTCACCCCTTCCCTCTCCGTCTCGTCACCCCTTCCCTCTCCGTCTTGTCACCCCTTCCCTCTCCGTCTCGTCACCCCTTCCCTCTCCGTCTCGTCACCCCTTCCCTCTCCGTCTCGTCACCCCTTCCCTCTTCTCGTCACCCCTTCCCTCTTCCCGTCACCCCTTCCCTCTCCGTCTCGTCACCCCTTCCCTCTCCGTCTCGTCACCCCTTCCATCTCCGTCTCGTCACCCCTTCCTTCTCCGTCTCGTCACCCATTCCCTCTCCGTCTCGTCACCCCTTCCCTCTTCCCGCCACCCCTTCCCTCTTCCCGCCACCCCTTCCCTCTCCGTCTCGTCACCCCTTCCCTCTTCCGTCACCCCTTCCCTCTCCGTCTCGTCACCCCTTCCCTCTTCCCGTCACCCCTTCCCTCTCCGTCTCGTCACCCCTTCCCTCTCCGTCTCGTCACCCCTTCCCTCTCCGTCTCGTCACCCCTTCCCTCTCCGTCTCGTCACCCCTTCCCTCTCCGTCTCGTCACCCCTTCCCTCTCCGTCTCGTCACCCCTTCCCTCTCCGTCTCGTCACCCCTTCCCTCTTCCCGTCACCCCTTCCCTCTTCCCGTCACCCCTTCCCTCTTCCCGTCACCCCTTCCCTCTCCGTCTCGTCACCCCTTCCCTCTCCGTCTCGTCACCCCTTCCCTCTTCCCGTCACCCCTTCCCTCTTCCCGCCACCCCTTCCCTCTTCCCGCCACCCCTTCCCTCTCCGTCTCGTCACCCCTTCCCTCTTTCCGTCACCCCTTCCCTCTCCGTCTCGTCACCCCTTCCCTCTTCCCGTCACCCCTTCCCTCTTCCCGTCACCCCTTCCCTCTTCCCGTCACCCCTTCCCTCTCCGTCTCGTCACCCCTTCCCTCTCCGTCTCGTCACCCCTTCCCTCTTCCCGTCACCCCTTCCCTCTCCGTCTCGTCACCCCTTCCCTCTCCGTCTCGTCACCCCTTCCCTCTCCGTCTCGTCACCCCTTCCCTCTTCCCGTCACCCCTTCCCTCTTCCCGTCACCCCTTCCCTCTCCGTCTCGTCACCCCTTCCCTCTCCGTCTCGTCACCCCTTCCCTCTTCCCGTCACCCCTTCCCTCTTCCCGTCACCCCTTCCCTCTCCGTCTCGTCACCCCTTCCCTCTTCCCGCCACCCCTTCCCTCTTCCCGTCACCCCTTCCCTCTCCGTCTCGTCACCCCTTCCCCACTGTCACGGGCAGCTCAATAGACGACACATTTAACGCCATTTCAATTATCGTTAACTTAAAAAGATCACAATACCAAAAAAATAATCAATTAAATATATTTCGACTTAACCAATCCGAACCAAACCAAACCTAACCAAACCTAACCTAACCTAACCTGACCTGACCAGACCAGACCAGACCTGACCTGACCTGACCAGACCAGACCAGACCAGACCAGACCTGACCAAGGATCCTCGTGTTCTTCACCTGCCCGCCAAACTTGAAGTACATGAGTTAGAACAATGTGTGAGGTGTACTTGGCACGAGGACACGTGGGGGTGGGGGGGGGGGGGGAGGTAGGTTACACAAGGGTTTTATGTAAGGGGTTGGGTGACCGGGCATTACCTGGTGGTGTTTTAATCAAGGAAATAAATGAGGATTATTTTTATTGGTTGTCTGTATCTGATGCTGGCAGTGTCTCTCTCTCTCTCTCTCTCTCTCTCTTTCTTTCTTTCTTCTACTTCTCTACATCCTTCTATCTCCCTTCTACTTCATCTCTCTATCCCCCCCCTCTCTCTTCCCTCCTACTCTCCTGTGCCCTGTCCATTCCCCCTATACCACCTCCTGTACTGTCTTCCTCTCCTCCTATCTTTATCACACCGTTGCCCCTTCCTATATTGTCTCCTTCCTCCCATTTCCCCTAAACATTATTGATCTCTTTTATTCCTCTTCCTCCTCATTGTTCATACATCTTCCCATTTCCTCATCCTCATTGTTTTGTCCGTTCTCCTATTTCCTTCTTCTTATTCTTCTTTAGCCTTTACTTCTATCTCCTACGTTTCTTACCCTTTATTTCTCTCCCTTTACCCCTACCCCCGTCTCCTTCCTCCCCTCTTTCCCTTCTTCCTTCCTTCCTCTTGCTCCCCCCCTTCCCTTGCTCCCCTCTTCCCCTTGCTCCCCTCTTCCCCTTCTTCCTCCCCCCTATCACCCTTTCCCCCCGACCTTGAGAACTTTGGCAGACAAGAGAGTTATAAAACATGTGATAAAAGATGAGAGAGAGAGAGAGAGGGAAAACTTATCGACGTATTGATTAGGTGACCCGCTATTGGTGAAGTCTTGATATATCTGGTGTTATGACCCAACTCCTGGTGGAGGGGTCTTCAGGCAGCTGTAGGGCCCAGTGACACGTGCCTAGAGGTACCGCAGCGTCACCAACACCACAGCTGCACCACACACACACACACACAGCTGCACCACACACACACACAGCTGCACCACACGCACACAGCTGCACCACATACACAGCTGCACCACATACACACACACAGCTGCACCACATACACACACACAGCTGCACCACACACAGCTGCATCACGCTTCATCACTCTACCCAGAATCTTTTGGTAACATGACGCTGCTCTCGTAACAAATTAAGGGAAATATTAACCATATATGAGGCCAAGAGTCCGTGGCCAGAGTTCCAGCAATAATAATAATAATAATAATAATAATAATAATAGTAATAGTAATAATAATAATAATCTCAGTCTCCTCCTACTGAACCCTTCTAGGTAGAGAGTTACGCCAGGCTGTGTGATTGCCCGTACTGGAGGTGTTATGTAATGGTAGGGGCAGGGGCTTCTTCTGGCGCTCGTTGGGGGGTGGGGGGTCTGTCGAGGGGTAGCATTAGCAGAGGGAGAGAGGATGAAGTGGAGTGACATGGGGTAAAGTCTCTCTCTCTCTCTCTCTCTCTCTCTCTCTCTCTCTCTCTCTCTCTCTCTCTCTCTCTCTCTCTCTCCACTTTTATGTGTGTGTGTGTGTGTTGTATAGGGTGAGCCATGGGAGGGGGGGGGGGGGAGGCAAGCTAAAGGATTACATAGGATTACCTTCACAAAAGTAGGTTATGGATCTACCACAGTAAGAGTGTAGTGTAGTGTGTTGGTGCTCGTTGAAGTTGTAGCAGTGATAGCAATACATTTTTAGCGTCACGTAGATTTGGCATCCCCTACAGCTCATTTCACCCGATGGTTAGGTTAGGTTAGGTTGGATGAAATTAATGTGGGTTTAGGTTAGGGTGTTTATCAGATCGAATAAATTGGGGTTTTTAATCTTCACGGGACACCATTTTGATTCCACACATTATACACACTATAACTTATCATAGGACCAAAGCGATTAGTCCAAGTTTGGTTAGTGTCAGGCTGTGGTTGTGAGTGCGGGACTGTGTCAGGAGATGTAGTTAAACAATCACACGAATAAAAACCGTGTCAGTTAATCAGTCAGGAAAGGTGACCTCAAAAATGTGTGGTATCTTGTTGTGGCTGGTGAAGTATTTTATTTTATCTTGTTTTTACTCACAATTACCTTAATGTTTACAAAAAAATATTGTATTTGTTCCGTTTCTTTGTGTTCATAATATAATAATAATAATACAGTAATGGTTGCCCCTCGTGTAACGAGGATGGCCGGCCCAAGGGCCACCTTGGCGTGATTTTGTTTAAGGTGTAGAAGCTGTCGCCAACACAACAACCACACCCTAAGTTAACGAGCTGCATGACCCAGTGTCCAGAAATAATCCGAAAAGATCGGACAACTCGCCAACTGCACTGGCTAACCATTACCCCGGAACACGATCCGCAAATCGATTAACATCCAGGTCCCCAATTACTGCTGGGTAGACAGAGGCAAACGGCGTAAAGAAACTTGCCCTTAGTTTCACCCAGTTGCTTGCGAGGCGAGCATGCTGACCATTACACCACAGGTCGCCATATACATACATACATACATACATACTGTACATACATATGCTGATAACCACATAGGAAACAAGAAAACACGAAGTTCCCTAGCGCTTTCGTGTAATTCACATCTTCAGGGGTGAGTACAATCTGTACTCACTCCTGAAGATGTGAATTACACGAAAGCCTTTGGGATCTTCGCGTTTTCTTGTTTCCTATGTGTTTATCAGCATATACATGGATCACGCGCACCTACAGTGATTTATTTGCATACATACATGCTTACAGTCCCTCCCTACGCCGATCCGTGTGTCATGGAATTTTAAAACGCAATAGCTCAGACCAGGAGAGATAACTCCCAAGTATCAGACTTCCTGTGTTGCTCCACGGCAACATAAGATCTCGGTAGAGTTAGATAGTCATTTGTTTATTTTCATTCTCGTCCAGAGTTACGTAGCTGTTGTGGTGTGGCGGAGATCTCGTTCTTTCTGTCTTTTTTCTTTCTTTCTAATATTTTAAGCATTTTCATCTGCTACTTCTCAGCGTTCCTGTTCGCTGTATCACTTGTCCACAAAAATCCGTCTTTGTTGGAAAGTATATAGCAAAAGTTTTTATCTAACGTCCGTATTATAATAATAATAACAATAATGATAACAACAACAACAACTTTCAGACTTTATTATATACTGTATATTGAATGCGTTATTTTATTTTAATCTACTGTATGTATAAAAAATATAGAACATGTGAATAGACAAATAATAAGATTTTTTTCAAGTTTTAAATTGAAAAAATATATAATTCTTTTCGTAAGTACTGTAGTTAATAAAGCAGTGAGTTAGTAGAGGAAGTGAGTCTGGTGTATCGTGGTTGTGGGCACGATAGCTGTACTGGGCCAATTTCTCCCGCCAGAAATCAATTACCGTTCTTACGTTATTTTATGTGGCGTCGCTCGTGCCAAGGAAATGGTCTCTCGCAGTTTTGCTTGCTGCGGCTTGGCCTCCATATATTTCTAATAGTTTAGTGACTCTTAACAGGTAAACTTATATCATACGAACTTTGGACAGGTAACCAACGATGTGGTATCCATGTTCAACACAGCAACTGAATTAATACAGGAATAGTGGAAGATCATTTACATACGGTCTAGAGGTTGAGAGGAGTCCGTGATGATGATACATAATTAACTGTGTTGGTGGATGTTGCTTCTTGTTTGCGTGAGATGAAAGTAGAATGTCAGAATTGATATGGATGTGCTTCTAATAATAATAATAATAATAATAATAATAATAATAATATTATTATTATTATTATTAGTGAAACCATTCTAAATGGATGAAAATATACTTTATAGTATTGCAATATGGAAAACGAACACAACAAGTACACGTATAAAGTAGTTGTAGTATCTGACCATGACTACAGATGTGCCAGGAAGGTTAGTTTGTACACCACACACTAGGTGGCACCACGTCATACACTCCGATACACTATTATACCACTGCAACTAAGTACGAGCCATTAGTACACCTGTTTACACATGGTACTGTACGTTAAGGAAGCAGTAGGTGGTAGACGCATCACCTGGGGAGCCTAAAGTACAGGTAATGGTCGAGGATGGTGAAAAGTATTCGCCAAGAAAGATTATATAAGACGTCTTGCACAGTATTACACCATCTTATTCTTCTCGGCACGTCTACACACTTCACCTTGTCCATATAGTGAAGATGATGAAGTAATGTGGCCTTATGCGGATGATAGACTCGTCGTGGCAGAGTATAACTTGGTTCAAGGTCACTATTGATGATGTAGTCTCAGGAAATCCTGTTGGTCACACGAGATAGAGTTCCTGTGTGTGAGTGAAGTATTCTTTATATTAATATGTATGTATTAAGAGCTGTATTAATCTCTACCTTAGCACCCACCACCAGCGGCTCTGATGTGACCCTCATAACGCCACTCTTTATAACCATTTTCTCACCTCCACAGTAGCGAGAAGTTTGCAGTTTAAACAAGTTATTGAGTATTGAGCTGCTGCGGGACATAAGTTTTTGCAAGAATATATTGTGACCAAATAATAGGCATTGAATAAAGAAAATTTTGTGTTTTGTATTGCCCTGTCACCTGCCATGGCTTGTTTTCCCGAGTACTGTCCAGACCACGACAATATCCTGCTCCACACCAAGAGCTTGTCCAGTAGTCAGCAGCGTGATGGTGGCTCATGGTTTACCTTCTAGTGCTGACAATACGAGACACTTGTAAGTAACGTGTTGACCTCTTGTGTTACAGGCGTACGTACGGCGCTTCCCCAAGTGCGACATGATCCCCGTCATGGCTGGCACCGACATCCTCAAGGAGACCGTCTCCAAGGACGGCGCCATCAACCAGATCTCCCGCCGCTGTAGACTACACGTCGAGGCTCCTTACCTCCTTAAGAAGGTCAGTACTAACACCTCTTACATCATCAGTACGGTCAGTGCTCCACTTCCTCAAGGTCAGTCCATCATTGTCCAGAGTACAGTAGGTCCTGTAGCGAGTACAGTACTTGTGCCTCCTCCTTGTGTGTGTTGATCGCATCAGTAACTTAGCCAATAATCTTGATGTTAGAGACACCCCCACCTCGGGCACTCCCTATCTGATGAAATAAGCTAGGGTGTTTAATCTTTAGGTTAGGTTAGCTTAGCTTAGGTTTGGTTGGGGTTTTTAATCATCAAATGAAATAAGTTGGGGTGCCTAATCTTCACGTGATTCCATACATGTGGTTAACATTTATAATAATAGTTAACCCTAACAGTCTGCAGTAAACGTTGTCTTCCTGTATTCTCAAAAATGTTGTTACAAGTCGAGTTATTTGTGTCACTAATGATGTCAGAATCAACGAAAAATTTGACTAACTGGATCACTTGAAGATTAGCCACCCCATTTTTCACCTGATGATGAAACACCCAAATGCTACCTGTGGGGGTTAGGTTAGGTTAGGTTAGGTTAGGTTAGGTTAAAGTGGGTTAGATTAAGTTAAGGTAGGGTATGTTATGGTTGTTTAGGTTAGTGTTAGGGTGGTTAATCTTCTGGTGATCTGACTTCCTTTTTATGCAAGACAAAAATGCCGACTACAGTGACATCAAAATAACGCGGAGACTGTTAAGTTATTTCTTGTTATTTAGCCATCGAGAAAAATTAAACTTTCGTCTGGGTGACGTATAATGGCCGTGACGTCACTCCTAACACTACACATCCGGGAACAACACCGCATTGTTTTGACTTATTGAAAAAAAATCTATATTTTTAAAGGTGAACTGACCTTGTGTGTCACGCTTAGTGCCTATTTATTATAACTTATTGTTTTTTTCACCGTGGGAGAGATTCTGTTATGTTAATTTTATCTCTTTTAAACGAGAGCTAAGTGAACAGCGTATTTAGTTAACTTTATAGTCTGGGTATAATTCCCCTGTTGTTTTGTGAATTTTACCTTAAGTCAGCCAGTTACGTCTTTATTTACGGGGAAATTTCTCGACTTGGGAACTTGGAGAATCTCGACCTTTGTTCGCCAGAGACTCGTTACCCTGGAGATAAGTTCTGTGACGTGTTATAATGATGGGGTTGTGTGACGTAATATACCCTTGTCTTTGTTGTGTTAGAGAGGTGTGGTGTGAGAGGGGAGAGAGGGGGAGAATGATAAGGGAGGGAGGGTGGGGTGTAGAGTATATGAGCGTGGGAGAGCTTACTGAATACAGTGAATAGTGAAGGCCAAGAGAATATGCTCTTGTGGTGAGAAAGAGAAGCAGATAACTCTCGGTACTGTATTTATATTCTAGCAAAAAGGTTAGGTTAAGTTAAGTTAAGCTAGGCTAGGCTAGGCTAGGCTAGTGCGCACATGGACGTTTTTTTATCACTTGAAGATTGGACACCCTAACGTATTTCACCTGATGACTAATTAAACACCCTAATGCAAACCTAACTTAATCTAACCCAACCTAACCTAACCCGACTTAACATAACCCAACCTCAACTAAAATCCTCAACTTATCTTTTGTTTTGATGAAGTTTTAATGCCTCCAGTTTTGAGTCGGTTCCATTTCTATTTCCTTGACCATGAGAGGTTTTATATATACAGTATATGTTGGAGAGAGAGGTGTGTGTGTGTGTGTTTTCTTGACAATATATTATTAATCTGCAAGGTCAAGTTCGTAAATCAGAATAGCTGCCTCGTAACATTTGGTTTACCTTGTCGTGCTGGGCGGCTTAAGGCTCATTCATAGTGTTGCGAGACCAGAGTCAGGTAGAGCCATGGTTAGGTTAGGGTTGGATAGACATGGTTATGTTAGGTTAGGTTAGGGTTGGATAGACATGGTTAGGCGAGGTAGAGCCAAGGTTAGGTTAGGGTTGGATAGACATGGTTAGGCGAGGTAGAGCCAAGGTTAGGTTAGGGTTGGATAGACATGGTTAGGCGAGGTAGAGTCATGGTTAGGTTAGGGTTGGATAGACATGGTTAGGCGAGGTAGAGTCATGGTTAGGTTAGGGTTGGATAGACATGGTTAGGCGAGGTAGAGTCATGGTTAGGTTAGGGTTGGATAGACATGGTTAGGCGAGGTAGAGTCATGGTTAGGTTAACTTAGGTGGAGCTATGGTTAAATTAATTTGTTTATTATTTAAAAAATGTTTCTTCGGCTATGGGTCTATATTATACAGACCTATATACTGTACTGGTACACACGGTAAAAAAAAAAAAAAGTATTACCCACACTGTGTGAAACAATATGTCACCGCGCACGAGAATGATTTTGACAGAAGTTGCAGTGTTCATTTTGAAATTCATTGGACCTCTCCATAAAGATACCTTTAGGGACAAGTGTACTTATCCTGTTAATATAAACAATGCACGAAAATACGTAGGACCAATGTGTGGTGTCATGTCGTGTACACATGGAAAGGAAAAGAGCATTGATGTCGCTCTCATGAAAAATGCTCACAATGTTTTATGACCTATACCTCCCACGTTCCTCTTCAGAATAAAATGGAGGTGTCATGTCAAACCTTCCCTTTCGATAAACCTGGTTATGTAGTGTTTGTATAGGGTTTGCTGGGAACCTCTGTGGCAGGTTGAGATGCGTTATTTATTCTGATGCGACTGAAGGCCGGCAGTTTCGTTTTATTATACAGTTCTCTATTCTGTACAATGACCTGTTTTCATTCACCAGTGTGTGTGGTTAATTCTTGGAGGGCATGTGTACATTTTAACTCATTCTTACATGGATCTCTCTCTCTCTCTCAACTGATAAAGAGTACACCATATTTCAAGTACTGTGTAGATCAATAATGGACTTCTGGAATGGTTTAGTTTGAATGTGTTAACTAATAACAAAGCCGCGGTATTATGTGTGACACATTGAATGACAGGCTTCCTGCTAAATAAAAAACGTTCATATTTTGTGAACACAGTGTACAATGTTTTACGTCACGATAAGATTTTTTCGCTGTTAGTAAATCATAACGTCATTCAGATAATTGAAACAGCTCATTTATATATATTTGAAAGAACATAATCGCTACTTGCACATTGTATAACTGACGTCAGTTTAATTGTATTTTTCTTTTGATGATGCAATGAGACATTGTGCAGTGTGGACCAGTAAAGAATGTTTGACGTCAGTGCTCGCCAAGCTACAATTTATATTAAACATTGCAACAGAGTGCGGAGAATTGTTTTGCCTTCTGACGGAAAGTGGTGTTTTGGTACAGGGGCTGACTGCTCATTTGCTCCTGCTGGTAAGGTAATCTTTTCAGGCTAATGATGTGCAATAAAATTGTGATTGTTCATTGGCAGCACCTGAGCTGGAAACTTGTAGTGGGTGTCGATACCATCTGACCGTCGGACATGGTTTTTTTCCAATTTCTTGTCTGTAACAGGCAGGCACTACAGGATGTTGGCATGTAGGGCCTACTGTATAGGATGGTGGTATATACTGTACAGGATGGTGGCATGTACTGTATAGGACGGTGGCATATACTACATTGTTTCTTGGGATTACAGTGTCTCAGATCAAAACAATATTTTTGTTTTGTTTACACAGTGACCGCTGGGGATATTGTATTGTTTTAACTGTATAAGTTGTGGAAAGTGTTTGCTGGAAATATTTCCGATAAATACATTTCTGGGAGTATACCAGGGTTGTCAGATGGCCGTTTCCACGACCAAATTTCTCTAATTAGGCCGTAAAAAACTTCGCCTGGCCGTGAAAAATGGATGGTAACGGCCAAACTATTAGGCCGAATTTTGTAAAACACGTATTATCCTCATCTAGTGGATTTTGAAGAAAAGTCTAGCAGATTTTCAAATTTCACAATGAAAATGCTGGCTCAGTTGTTAGTTCTCATATTTGAGTTCAGGCTGAACGTGTCCAGCATATGGGTTAAGCTTCAGAGTTTACAAAGCCATCTGAGTTACTTTCTGAAATTCCGAGTGCTAGTTTTCAAAATGTCCACTAGTAAATGGAAAGGGTCCTAGGACAGTGGTAGAAAATATAACAAACCAGGGGACGATGACGAACTGGACGTTTTTGCTTACCCAACTAGTGTTACCAAGTTCTCCACCATTATCATGCTCCACCACCATTATCATGCTCCACCACCATTTGAGATTAAGGTAAATCTTCACTGTAGATTATAGATATTATGTTTATGTAATTATTGGGCTTTCAATTCTAAGTGAAAATTTGGTTTTATTACGAAATATTCAGTGGATACTGTAGGGGATACTTTTATTTTGTGTGGATTGCAAAAATAGCCTTGTGCCTCCCATCCAAAAAGTTTTGGCCGAATTTTTGCCGATTTCGCCGTGAGATGGCGTGAATGTGGCCGTGAAGCTTGTCATACATCTGGCAACCCTGGAGTATACTGCCTTTTGACACGGTAAAACACACACACACAACTCTAAAAGTTACCACATTCATATGTAACCTGTATATTCACTCCATATTTCTTTTCCATTTTGTACTGAAAGCTTTTGTTAAACGACCCACTTCCTAGTGTGACTATAATGTACAGTATTGTGTCATTTCTGTACATTGTATATTTTCAGCCTTTGGCTGCTGTATTGTTCGTTAAACTGTTTATTATTATTACTGACACTAACACGGGTGGAGAAACTGCCCTAGAATTGTGTGTGTTTGTGTGGGAGGGGGTACCACTTGTAAGGAGTCTTCATCTGGTATCTTTAAGGCTTCTGAGAGGAAGAAATGTCCTGCCATGTTGATGTGGTTTATTGGTAAATTTATCTCTGTAGGTTAAAATGCAGAAGACTGAAAATTTTATATCCATGGCATTATGTTGGTGTCTTGGGAACCATGCATTTTTTTCTTCAGTTAATTAAGTACTGTACATATGTGTAGATCATATTTGTTTCTCTCAGGGAGCCAACTTTAGTGGGACAGAAGACGTACAGTATGATGTTTAGTAGGATACCCTGGACAGCATCTTCTCACGTACAGTACAAGATTTTAATGAGTGCAGATACTGCTCTCAGGAACTACATAATGGTGTCTTTTGCTGGCATTTAATTTTGTCAATGCTGTACAATAAATCTCTGTACACCAACTTTGGTTAATGGAGAGAATTTATAAAATATTTACTACATAAACTCTACTGTAGCGACTAGATACAGTAGATGTGTCATTAAACTGTTGGTGTGATTCCCTTTAGTATTGTACTGTACTATGTTTACGTGCCCAAAAAACTACATCACTGTGTTGATTAATGTAGCATACAGTACTGAACATTAGGTTAAGTATTTTACCATAATCCTTTGATATACAGTACACTGAACTGTACTGTGTTTTGAACATATTGTTGAGCAGATTAGTACTGTATGGTTATTTGGTGGCTATTCTTCATTCATGGAATTTCCGTAAACAACAGTTTCCTTGGTTAATGTCAGCAAACAATGGTTGGGCATTCATTGATAACTGGCAACGATTACCTGTACAGTCGCGACGGAGTACACTTGTCTCGTGAGGGGGTAAAGACGTTGTCTGCATCCTTGGAGCGTGAAATCGTCACTCCGAAAGTGGGGGGGGGGGGTTTCGCCAGCAGAGAGAGGTCGGGGAAAGTGGGAGTCAAAAAACAAGCAGGTCCTGGGAAGTAAAATTAGTTGCTCAGGACAAGGGGTAAAACAGGACCAGGGAAGGGTAGGTTTAAATGTATACTATACAAACAGTAGGAGCGTTAGAAATAAAATAGACTTGCTGAGAGCGGTTGTATGTACCGAGAATGTAGACGTCATGGCAATCACCGAAACTTGGATGAATCCGGCGAGCAAAATTTTTTTTTTTATCAGAGTACCACATAGAAGGGTACAACCTTTTTCACAAGGACAGGGAAGGTAGGAAGGGGGGAGGGGTCGCATTCTTCGTCAGAGATACATTAAAATGTTGTATTAATAATTCAATAAAGGGTGAAATAGGAACAGAGTCTGTGTGGGTAGAAATCACGGAAGGAAGAGAAAAACTAATTATGGGAGTGATTTACAGGCCCCCAAGTCTTGGCAAAGAAGCAGCTCAGCCCATATGGCAGGAAATGAGTAGGGCAGCAAAATATAACAACCTATGCATTATGGGGGATTTCAACTTCAGAAATATTGACTGGGACAACATTGTAGGTGACTATGAATCTGAAGACTTCCTAGATGCAGTACAGGACAATTTTTTGAAACAACTAATTACAGAACCTACTAGAGGTGACAATATATTAGACCTAGTATTAACAAATAAAGAAAATATTATCAGAGATATCACAGTAGGGGAAGAACTAGGTAACAGTGATCACAGAGAAATCAGGTTCACCCTAAATTGGGAAACGAAAAACAATGACAATATGGTCAGAGTCCCAAACTTTCGGTTGGCGGATTATCAGGGGTTAAGAAGGTACCTAGGTGAGGTCACCTGGGAACAGTCACGTCAGTCCCCAGTAGGAAGGGGTGAGGTCATAGATGACACTACAATTGATCATGACTATGATATATTCACTAGTATACTACAATTACTACATAAAGCACAAGAACAAAATATACCATACAGAAAAATTAGGTCAAATAAGAATGAGCCAAGGTGGATGACCAGAAAACTTAAACATGATAATAGGAATAAAGAAAGGAATATATAAGAATTTTAAGGGAGGGGAGGAGCAGCTCAGAAATAGGTATAATGAACTATCTAGGAATGCTAAGAAAAATGTAAGGAAAGCAAAGAGAGACTATGAAATCAAAATAGCAAGAGAATCCAAGGCGAATCCCAAGGGATTTTTCCAGGTTTATAGGACAAAGGTCAAGGACAAAGTTGGGCCTTTAAAGTCAGGGAGGGGAGAAGTGATAAATGACAGTGAAGAAATAAGCAAAGCATTGAACAGCTACTTATCAGTTTTCACAGAAGAAATTTGCGATGAAATTCCTGAGGATGGAACTGATATTTAAGGGAAAGGAAGAAGAGAAATTAAAGAATATCACTATCAGAAAAGAGGATGTTCTTAAGAAGACAAATAAACTAAAGAAAACAAAATCCCCAGGGCCGAATGAAATTTTCCCTTGATTCTTGAAAGAGTGTAGGGAACAGATTAGCGGACCCCTCGTAAACTTATTTACAAAATCATTAGACACTGGAGTTGTGCCAGACTTGTGGAAACAGGCAAATGTAGTACCCATATTCAAAAAGGGAGACAAAGCATCAGCGTCAAATTACTGGCCGATCAGTTTGACGTCAGTAGTGGGGAAATTTCTTGAATCAATTGTAGCAGATAGCATCCGATCGCATCTAGAGAAAAGCAAATTAATCTACGACTCTCAACATGGGTTTCAAAGGGAAAGTCTTGTCTAACAAATCTGCTAACGTTTTTTAGGAAAGTCTTCGAGGTAGTAGATAATGACGAAAATTATGATGTTATTTACTTAGACTTTAGCAAAGCATTTGACAGAGTACCGCATCAGAGGCTTCTGAAAAAAATTAAGGCTCATGGTATCGAGGGGAAAGTTTTAAATTGGATAAAATCATGGCTCGCCGTGTAACCAGTGGGGTTTCCCAGGGGTCAGTACTAGGCCCACTCTTGTTCATAATCTACATAAATGATCTAGATACTGGGATCAGCAGTGACATAAGCAAGTTTGCGGATGACACCAAAATAGGGCAGCAAATTAATTCAGGGCAGGATGCAAATGCATTACAGGAGGATCTAAATAAACTGCAGGGGTGGTCTGAAAAAGGCAAATGAAATTCAACACCAGCAAGTGCAGCGTACTTAATAATGGAAGAACAAATACTTATAATGTATACAGCCTTAACAACATCAACCTAGAGAAGTCGACTTGTGAAAGAGACCTAGGGGTTCTTATAAGCCCGGACCTACGGCCTAGAAAACAGTGCGTTAATGTTCGAAATAAGGCAAACAGAGTACAGTTCGTCCCCGAATTACGTACATCCGAATTACGTACAAACGGCCGATACGTACATCGTTTCTGAAGTCTTTAATTGCAAAAATATTGTCTTAAAAGGGCGAGCAATTTTTAAATTTGGCGGGCGAGCCAGCCGCACCGCGCCGCCACTATCACTGACCATGCAGACGACACGCTAGACGCACCAAAACAACACGTGTGGTCATTGTGCATACTTCTCCTGTGAATTTCTGCCCTATTTTGTACACTTTACTCTGTGTGCAATGACTGGTGTAAAGCGTAAGAGTGGTGAAGCCAGTGGGAGTGCTACGAAACGTCAAGCAATCTCACTAGAGGTAAAAATGGACATAATAAAACTGCTTGAAAGTGGTGAAAAGTTGACCAATGTTGCCCGCAAATTTAACCTGAGTCGGTCAACTGTTAATACAATTGATAAGGGCAAAGAAAAGATCAAGGAACATGTGAAATCTGCAGTGCCAATGCAATCTACGATTATAACTAAAAGAAGAGGGAAGGTTCTGGAAGAAATGGAAAAATATCTTGCGCTGTGGATCGAGGACTGCACACAAAAACGTAAGCCTCTGTGTCTCAGTATGATTCAGGAGAAAGCCCTAAGTCTTTTCAACGACCTAAAGAAAGATCACCCTGATGATACTGTGACATTCAATGCTAGCAATGGGTGGTTTAACCGATTCAAGGTGCGAAATAAGCTGCATAATGTTCGAGTGACTGGTGAGGCGGCTAGTGCTGATTGGAAAACAGCACAGGATTTTCCAAAGAAACTCGCGGAAATTATCGAGTTACGTACATTTCGAGTTAAGTACAACCTTTTGGTCCCCATTATGTACGTAACTTGGGGACTTACTGTATTGGGTTTTATATCTAGAAGTGTAAGTAACAAGAGTGCAGAGGTCTTATTGCAACTATATCTTGCGCTAGTCAGGCCGCACCTCGATTATGCGGTTCAGTTCTGGTGCCCCTATTATAGAATGGATATAAATTCACTTGAGTCGGTGCAGCGAAGAATGACAAAAATGATTCCGGGACTTAGAAACCTTCCATATCAGGATAGGTTAAAGAAACTTAACTTGCATTCCCTAGAAAGACGAAAAGTGCGGGGTGATATGATAGAAGTATTTAAGTGGGTGAAAGGAATCAGTAAAGGGGATATAGATAAAGTTCTTATAATATCCAAGCAGGATAGGACTCGGAGCAACGGATTCAAGTTGGATAAGTTTAGGTTTTGGAGGGAGATAGGAAGAAACTGGTTCACAAATAGGGTGGTGGACGAGTGGAACAAGCTTAGCAACTTTGTAGTAAGTGCTGGAACTCTGGAAAGTTTCAAAAGGAGGCTAGATAGATTCATGGATGATAGAGAGTGGGAGTAACTCTCGACAGGAGCTGCCATGCACAGGCCAACCGGCCTATTGCAGACTCCTTATTTTCTTATGTTCTTATGTTCATTTGAACAGCTCCTTTTAACAACTCACAAACTTGGGAAAAAATTCTATCAATTATTTGTATTCCAGAAGACAGAGGAAGGTCACAGTTTACTTTTGTAGTACCATGTACAGTAAGTCCCCAAGTTACGTACGTAATGGGGACCAAAAGGTTGTACTTAACTCGAAATGTACGTAACTCGATAATTTCCGCGAGTTTCTTTGGAAAATCCTGTGCTGTTTTCCAATCACCACTAGCCGCCTCACCAGTCACTCGAACATTATGCAGCTTATTTCGCACCTTGAATCGGTTAAACCACCCATTGCTAGCATTGAATGTCACAGTATCATCAGGGTGATCTTTCTTTAGGTCGTTGAAAAGACTTAGGGCTTTCTCCTGAATCATACTGAGACACAGAGGCTTACGTTTTTGTGTGCAGTCCTCGATCCACAGCGCAAGATATTTTTCCATTTCTTCCAGAACCTTCCCTCTTCTTTTAGTTATAATCGTAGATTGCATTGGCACTGCAGATTTCACATGTTCCTTGATCTTTTCTTTGCCCTTATCAATTGTATTAACAGTTGACCGACTCAGGTTAAATTTGCGGGCAACATTGGTCAACTTTTCACCACTTTCAAGCAGTTTTATTATGTCCATTTTTACCTCTAGTGAGATTGCTTGACGTTTCGTAGCACTCCCACTGGCTTCACCACTCTTACGCTTTACACCAGTCATTGCACACAGAGTAAAGTGTACAAAATAGGGCAGAAATTCACAGGAGAAGTACTGTATGCACAATGACCACACTTGTTGTTTTGGTGCGTCTAGCGTGTCGTCTGCATGGTCAGTGATAGTGGCGGCGCGGTGCGGCTGGCTCGCCCGCCAAATTTAAAAATTGCTCGCCCTTTTAAGACAATATTTTTGCAATTAAAGACTTCAGAAACGATGTACGTATCGGCCGTTTGTACGTAATTCGGATGTACGTAATTCGGGGACGAACTGTACTGTACTGCACTGTACTGCCACTTAAATATCTGTCTTTTAGTGGACTTTCTCAATCAGGGGTGGAAGGTGTGCTGGTGTGGACAATATGTGCAGTACAGTACATGTTTCTGAGATTGGGATCTGGTGACCTATGGAGCTTATTATTTGGAATGCTGTACAGTACAGTGTATACTCATATACTACATGCTCAGTAAAAATGGAGCAGTTTTTCATCAATAGCATTTTTTATGAAATCACATGATGTGTGCAGTACTATACAGTACTGCTCCTCCCTGACTTACGACGGGGTTAGGGACCCAAATCCAGGTCGTAAGTCGAAATGGTCGTAAGTCGAAAATCCTTTAATTATACATGGAAAATCTAAAATGGGTGTCTCTTTTTCTTCTCAGCACCACAAAACTCTCACTTTTAACCTTGCTAGCCATTTTAAAGTGAATCACAAACGAAAATTTTGTCAGTACACAGCACAATCACTGACGTTGGGACTCGAAAATACGTAATTTGACAAAATTTTGGGACGACTGAGGCGGTCTTAAGTCGAGTAGGTTGTAAGTCGTGGAGGAGCTGTACTTTGTTAGGTAATTTGCCAAGGAGCAGTATTATTCGGTCAACAAAGCTGTCTCCCCACTGTTTGAAATTTATTCCCAATGAGCTACGGGTACTGTAGTATTAAGTTTATGTTACAGACATAATGGTATATTTTAATTTATGGATGTGAACTAAAATAAAAATGGAACTTTCATTACGTAATAGCAAAGAATTTTATGTTATCCTGTAAGTCATTCATTTATGTCTTATTTCCAGATCATGGGCGTGGAATATATCTACTTTGTGCAGACTAATACTCTTGACAACAGAAATAGAACTCTTACCATTGAAGCCTACAATGAGAGCTTTTCTTCCCGGGTTGTCATCAATGAGAAATGCCGCTACACGGTATGTATGTCTGCTCTCACTCACCTTAAGCTCGGTAGAATACTATACTGTACAATATAACAGAATTGTGCTTTAGAATTATGGTCTGGAAAGAGGAAGAGAGTATATAGAGAAAGAGAGAGAATGCTGAGAGAAAAAGAGAGTACAGTACACAGAAAGAAAAAGTACATGTATACAGAGAGAGAAGGATTTTAGAATGTTATTCTCCAAGAAGTTTAATTTGAGACAGGCATGAATACTTGTGTAAGCTTTAACTTGAAAAAGCAGTAGATTTTTATGAAACTTACGTGAAGTGACTACAGGGTGTGTATATATATATATATATATATATATATATATATATATATATATATATATATATATATATATATATATATATATATATATATATATATGCAACACTGAATTATTCCTGTTCTTTTCACTCTCCCAGGTTCATCCAGAGAATACCGACTGGACCTGCTTTGAGCAGACAGCCACTCTAGATATAAAGTCATTTTTTGGATTTGAGAGTACAGTTGAGAAGATCGCCATGAAGCAGTACTCACAGAACATATCAAAGGTGAGCAGTACAGTATGTCTTTGTAAACTCAGGATAGAAACTACTTGTAATAATAATAATAATAATAATAATTAACGGTTTATTGAAGGAGCTTGGCAGCCAGAAGGCTGAAAATATACAGTTACATATTTGGGGAATGGGTTACGAATTACAAATAATATACAAGTAACATAAGTGACACAAATAAGACATATAATAACTTAGATGGGGAAAAGCTCAAACTACAGTTCATTTCAACATAGTGACAGTGTTACAGTATTACAAGTTGTTGATAATTTTTACAATGGTTGGGACTGGGCTGTTCTTATAGCGATCAGTTCGTGCACGTATGGGCTGGATGCGGTTGTGGTGTCGAACAGCAATTCTCGGACAAGGGCTCTCAGGTGGTAGTAGGAGCCGGTGTCGGGGATGGTGTAGAAGCTTCTTACCAAATTTGCAGATGAGGTCGTGGTGATGGTCAGTGAGAGTCGAAAGGGTCAGTGTGTTGAGCGCTTCTTGATATGTGGAGTAGGAGGGGGAGAGAATAATCTTGCATGCCCTCTTTTGTACTTTTTCTAGGTGTTTACGTTGTGTGGCATTTAGGGAGGAAGACCAGGTGGGGGAGGCATAGGTGAGCTTGGGAAGTATGAATGGTGTGTAAACACTGAGGAGCTCGTGTGCAGGAACTCCGAGGGACTTGAGTCGGCGGAGGAGGTGGAGACGGAAACTGGAGGATTTGACAACTTCATTGACGTGTGGTTTCCAATTTAGTTTGTTGTCTATGGTGACGCCGAGGAGCTTCGTGGAATCTACAACCTGGAGTGTGTTCGGACCTAGAGTAATGGAAGGAGGTGGGACAATGTCGGAGGAGAGGTTGATGTGCATAACCATGGTCTTGGTATGGTTGATGGTGACATGGTTGTTGGTAGCCCAGTTTTGGAGACTGTTCAATAAATCCTGAAGGGCGGTATAGTTGGGAGCAGAATTGTTGACGCTGATCCCAATGTGTGTGCGTATGCATGCGCGCTTTACAGTGTCATAAAGTACAGTACAATATAGTTCTTGAGAATAGGCAAAAATATTGTGTACAAAGGGACACACTATGTGAGGTCAGGAAAGGAAGAGGATACGGTATTATGGATCAAAGCTCTGATTTATTGGGTGATTCAGAAGAGAAAATACAAATTTTAATGACTGGCTTTGCAAGAGTGTATGTACAGTAATGTGATGAAAATATGGTGAGAAGGGAAACTTGAAGAATTATTTGTGTAAATGGAGATAGAGTGAAGGAATTGGAGTGTGTCAGATATCTTGGGGTAGATGTCTCAGTAAATGAGATGTCTAGTGATGAATTGAACCACAGAGAAGGGAGGAAAGAAATTTATAATTGGACTGAGAAATGCTTGGAGAGAAATAACTTTGTCAAAAGGGGGCAAGATGGGGATGTACAGGGGAATTATTGAGTCAACATAATATTATGAGTGTAAAATATGGACTCTGGATGCAAAAGGAAGGAACATATTAAAAGTTAATTTTTTTAGAAATATTTTGAGTAAATAGGATCATTATCATCATTCATGGCCACTTTCATGATCACTCAATGGCAGCTCTCCATGCTGTATGAATGGCTCCCTCATGAAGTTTCTTCCAACCTTTTTCCATGTCATTCTTGGCCATGTCACCTCTCCTCCTCAAACTCCTACATCACTTGATCAAATTGGTCTCCTCCATTCTCTCCACATGCCTGAACCATCTCAGCCAACTTCAGCACAAAACCTTTCTAATGCTCTCAATACCCAACCACCCTCTTAGGCCTGAACAGGGATTCCTATCTCTCAGTGTGTAACATTACACATCCATCTCACCATTGCTATTTCAACTTGCTCAAGCCCACATATATATATTTTTTTTTAACTGCTCATGTTTCACTCTAATACTATACTGCCAGATCTGGGGTCACTAAATTTAAGGGGATAACTTAACTCTACACTTAATTTCTAAGGGTCGCTGCCACCAGACCCCCTCTGGACAGCATGTAGCTCGTTAGGTAGCGGGCAGAGTGGACTAGGCATTGGGTTAGGTTTTCCATTGACCAGATCGATGAGGGTAAAGAAGGGGGAAACCATACCATGTCTTAATTGATTTATTCCTTATAAAACATACTGGTAAAAAAACATATACATGAATTGACCTTCCTCAGAAGAACAACATAATTTTGGTTACCCAGACTCTTACATTACTGGCGGGTCATCCACCTACTTATTGCCTAACAAATGGGGAACGCCGTACCTCGGTCGTTCCTTCTTACAATATCCCTTAACACATCAGACTGCTCCACTGGTGTGGACTTTTAGCACCGTCGGTTATCATATATAGTAGCACCATCTCAACACACCTGTTACACTCCATACCTGCAAGTATGTGACTCCTTGTGACTATTAGGTGTACACAACGGGCACCTCGTTCGCACACCGCCCTCGGTGGGTAGAGACGAGGGCTTCACTTAGAGACATACCAGCACTATTTCTACGCCTGGTATTATAGGTCGCTCCAAGTGACGACCGCAGTTTCTCACGGTCTCCTTAGTTGTGACTATTCATGTGGAGTGGTGCGCTGGGAATCCACCGGTTCACGGTGGACTGGTATAGCGGGGGAGTAATTCCCACCCTGGGGCGACGCTCACGTGGACAATGGCGGCCGGGCGGCAAGATACTCCGGCCACATGGCACCTGTGGTGACGGCAGAACGGGAAAGACTCAGCAATAATGCCTGACGGGCGGTTATCCAACCCCTTAACACATCCCTATCACACTTAGATATCCAGCAAAGCTTTAAACTGTAGTAACTTCTGTTTATCAACCTTAATTGTAGGGCGGGATATAGTCCGCTAGGGCACTGACCTGTGGTGACGGCAGAACGGGAAAGACTAAGGCCGGCTTCCCGCCGCTTCTCGTCACATAGGCCTACAGTTTCCAATCCTCACTTTACACTTTTGTTTCTTATGGTTCTCACCTGAACACTTTACGGTATATTGTCACTCATTTCTTAACAACACATATATTAATCCTAAATTACACTCTAAGGTAAGGTCTTGGTTTGCTAGTGCTTGGGTAAATGCCTGAGATTATAATATTAATGGGGCATCTGAGGCGGGTACATGACGCCCCTTGAAACAAAAGCCGAATGATCATGGCCGGGGTGTATCAACGTCACTTAAAAACTGTAATCAGGGATCCTCCTCTCACACATTGCACTATTTGAACACAGACATAAGATTCTCTGATCACTGTACCTGTCGTGGGTATATGTCACGTGAGGCTACGAGGTGCATTAAATTCATACCGACGCATACACGATATTTCCTTTCCGGTATAGTTTCTAGATCACTGTCAACACCTCACATAGTTCTGATACATTTATCCTTTTTCCAGATCATTGTTCTCATGTATTTTCATATGATATCTGTTGGAGTTATGTTCGCTACACTCCCACAGACGTAAATAGTAGGACCTTCAAACCCGGATCCACACTTAGTCTTACAGTACACTAGTCCGGCTCAACTGGACTTTAACATTCATCTTATGCCTACCCTGAGTGATCCTTAATGCTATGAATACATACACTTGATATGATATAACTATACCTGGGTACAATACAACACATGGTCTAGGAACCTTGAGTAGGCGAGTTGTCCTTTCTCAATGTTTCCCGTTTTCAGAGGTTCTACAAGCGCGGTGCATTTGAATGTTATGTAGCGTAATATGAATTAGATGGGATTTTTAGGGATGACAATGATGTGCGCAGTACAATACAACATAGAGGAAGAAATACAGGAGGAGTAATGGAAGTGAAATAAATATACAGTATTGAGCTAATGGACGAGGGTCTGCTTGTGTGATATGGACACACATGTTTCTTGATACTGTATATAGACCATAGAGTCATTAGTACTGTATAAGAATAAATACGGTTGAATATGGTTGAAACTTTCAATGCAGCTGGTAAATATAGGGTCTCTATTTATTTTTTTCATGGTTTTGCTTTCAATATTCTTGCTTAAGTTGTTTCGTCAAGTTATTTACGGTAAGTATTCAGCTTTGGCAAGCTATCATTTGTGCCATATTGTGGTCAGTTGTATTCCTTTACTTTGTGGCAGTACCCCCTCAAGATGGCAGAGCGACCTGTATGATAAGAACATGCTGCCAGTGAATATGTGGAGGATAATCCAGATTATATATTGACACTATTGACTCAGATGCATTCAATTGGAATAAATAACAGTGTTGGTGGTACAGCGGTAACGTGCATAACTCTCGCCAATATATCAACGGTTCGAGCCTCGGCCCGGACACGCTTGAGAAGGGTGTTATCCAGTGTGACCCTCACTACCAAACACCACAGGTTTCCCAGTCCCCGGTTTCCTCCTGTACTAACGCTGGATAGAGCGCACAAACAGCTAGTAAGCTGATAAGTGGCGAATATGATAAAAAAACAGTATGTAGTACTCATGTGTGTGACAGTTGCTATGTAGCAATAGTAAAGGGGGTGATAGTTCTCGGATAATTTATACATACAGTGAGTTCTGCTATAACGCGTGTTTTGATAACGCGAATTTGCTCTAACGTGATTTATGAATTAGGAACGATATTTGTATAACGCGAACGCTTGTTTGCTATAATGCGATTTTTGCTTACTATTTCTCCAATTTTGTGGTATATTAACTGTGAATATAGTAAAGAAGAATATCAACAAGAAGCGTTCTGGTGATAGAATTCCCGGTGATGATCGTAAAAGAAAGGATATAACACTTGAAGAGAAGCTCGATTTTATCAACCTCAAAATCACCCTTCTCCCCCATCAAGTAAAGTGTTACATTAACTGTATGATTTCATTATTAGATATGAATGTAACATTTATTTAGACTGTGCTATCCTTTGTGTTAGGCTAACTACTAAATTTTTTTGATTTCGAGTAATCTGCACCTAACCCTATTTTCTCCATAAGCCCTGTTATTTCTATTACGCGATTTTCTATAACACAATATTTTACAAGAACACAATTATCGCGTTATAGCAGAACTACCTGTACTTTACAATACAGGTAGTCGTCGACTTACGACCTAGATTGGTTACGGCCGACCGGTCGTAAGTTGATCTGGTCGTAAGTCGGCCTATGCTATAATTACCTTACGTATATTATACTGTAATGTGTAATGATAATATAATCATCTTTAAGTCATATTTTATCAACATTTTCTTTGTTCATTATTGTTACGGTCGTCAGGTTTAAGTAAATCACTGCATACTACAGTACAATTGGTTTATTATTTACACTGGGGCTGGGGCCAAAACTGTCGTACCGCCGGTCGTAAAGTCGAACAGACGTAAGTCGCATAGGTCGTAAGTCGACGACTACCTGTACAGTGGTCCCTCAATTAACGAACACAATTGGTTCCACAGAGTCGGTTGTTAACCAAAAATTTCGTTAACTGAACCTATTACTTCAATGGGATATTGGGTAATTGGTTCCAACTCACAGAAAAAGTATGCATACAAAGTACTGTATACTGGTAATAGAATTAACAAAACATTAAATATAAACTACATACAGTACAGTACTGTACAGTATACTGTACAATAATAAATAAAAAACAATAGAATACTATTTTTTAACGTACTTTGAGGTGTGTATGTCGTATTCCCGGCAGCTTTGTTTACATATCAAACAGCTGATTGTAGAGGCACTCGATGATGACATGACATATTCTTTACAGAGTGCATTGGCTCTAATGCCTTCTTTTCAGGTTTCATAATAATTTCTGCACTGTATATTATCAATATGTTAACTAAATTTCAGAATGACCAATAATTTTAATGTAAAAATGCAAAAAATATTCAAGAGACCGACAAACTCGATGTTCACTCCACTGTAAACAAAGTTAAACTGAGAAGCGTTGGTGGGTGATTCGATCAGCTGATGGACACACAAAAACTGTTCCCTGTACTGTGGTCCCTCGGTTAACGAAATTTTGGTTAACGAATTACCTTCCATAAGAATCTTCAATTCGGTAACGAAAAAAATTCGATTAACGAAATCCTTACGAAAATCACATTTTATTTTGAACATCAGCTGATAAGCTGAGGAGGTACTCAGCCAATTCAGTGATCTCTTTTATGTTTACATTCAAACTAATCACTATCTTATAAGAATTCCTGCAATGCAAATTAAATTCATCCCAGTCACTTCTATTAAATTTTATAAGCAAAAAAAAAAAACTCCATCTAAAAAAAATAATAAACTAACAATTAAATACTTCACACCACAGGCGCCAACTGTCAAACATGTCACTGTCACCCCTCCCTCCCTACTCCCCACCCCTCACCTTCCTGAGAAACGTTTGGGTAAAAAGACTAGGTTTACAGGTTTAAAAATAAATTAATACCTCAGACTAAAGTTAGGATAATATAATTTGCATTGCTGAAATCCTTGCAAGACAGGGAATATTTTGAATATAAACTTCATATATTTTGCACAAAAGAAACAAATTTTGCTCTCCCTAATAAAATTCTTAAATTAGATATAAAATTTGTATATCTAATGCAAATTTTAGCTTGTTTATATTCAAATTTATCACTATCTTATAAGAATTCCAGCAATGTAAATTATATTCTGGCTTTACTTTGTATATACTTTTCTGTGAGCTGGAACCAATTACCCAATATCCCATTGAAACAATGGTTTCGGTTAACAAACGACCTTCTGGAACGAATTGTGTTCGTTAACCGAGGGACCACTGTACTGTATATAATTATTATCAATATGTTAACTAAATTTCAGAATGACCAATAATTTTGATATAGAAAAATGTAAAAATATTCAACCGACCAACTTTCTTGATATTTACTCCACTGGAAACAAATGTAAACATAGAACCAATTACTGTATTCGTGGACTAGCCGATCAGCGGTTGCATACACCAAGGCGCGTTTCTCGTAAGTCTGTTGTTAATCTAAGTTTTGTTCGTTAATGGAACTGAAAATCCTTATGGGAGCTAATTCGTTAACCGAAATTTCATTACCGGGTAATTGAACTGTTCGTTAATCGAGGGACCACTGTACTGTATTACAGTATTTGCAAGTATGCAATCAAAAGATGAGAAATATATATATATATATATATATATATATATATATATATATATATATATATATATATATATATATATATATATATATATATATATATATATATATATTCAGCACACAGGAAATGGGTTGCTGGGTCATAAATCAACTGGAGTGAAAGTATTAACATGAATAAAAATAATGATATAGATACATAGTACAGATGCCTAATTTTCTTTAAGAGTATTATGAAAGAAAGTCAAGATTGAAGCCCATCCAACATTGCTCAGGTATCAAAATTGCTATACAGTATTGAATTAAAGAGGTTTTGAGCCTTTAGTTAAAGTACTGCTATATATATTCAACAGGGCAAGGAAATTATTGAATACTTCATTGAGGAGCTCCGTAAAGATGGCGTCACATATGTACCACGATGGGAAGAACCAACTCAAAAGGCTTTGCTAGAAGTTTGTGTTATTAATGAAAGCAAGAAACTGGAAAGTGAAGCAGAGAGCAGCTCAGAAGAGACAGAGAGGCACGACCGCACCAGCAGCACTCCATCTACTGGCTCCACTGAGCTTCACCTCGGCGCATCTGCCACACACCTCCCGAGCATGGATAAGGTCAACCTTAATGAAGGTAATATTTTGAAACAGTTTATATTTTGTCTCGCATGTCTCTAAAAAGAAAAAAAATAGACATATAGGCATGATGGAATGACATTGAGCTTATGAAAGTATGTGGACCAAATTTTCAATACTTTGTAATAAGGGAATAATGGACTAGGATGGATTTATTTCATATCATATACGTACACAAAAGAAGGAAGTTTGAAGATTTTCTTGTACAAGTACAAGCAGTTGGAGGTTATGACAGGAAAATTGTTAGAAGCAAAGAAGAAGGGAAGCTGTGTGCCTCTTTTGAAAGTGAGGTTCTCATGTTATGGTACTTCTAAGTTCTAACTTACCTATTGATCTATGGGTTATGTGTAGTAGATCTTGAGTGTATAGGGTATTAGAGATTGTAATTGCATTTTTCTGTTTGTGATAGTATATATTATCGAAGTTTAAGTAAGTCATTAAAAATATTATATTCAATATGATATTAACTATTTTTAGATATCACATTTCTTTTGAAGTTAATATTAAATGTGTTGTATTGAGAGCATGTGGTGTTGTCTTTTAAAGTGGATGTTGTATAGTATTTAGCTTACCTTGATATTTGCAAACGTCATTAAACTACCAATGAATGCAAACTATCAGCGACTACTTAAAAGGCTGTCAGCATACTCAGTTGGAAAGGATTAATATATTTTTAATATTAATACAGTATATGTTTGGCATGGCATAATGAGTAAACTTTCATTTACTTACTTTTTTTTTTTTACTTTTATCCTCTTCGCCACTGATCGGCTTGTTAGCCGCTTGGGCGATCGGTCACGTCTCTTTTCCTTTGTATTCTTCACCAAAAGGTCGGCTCGCTAGCCGCCCGGGCGATCGGTCACATCTCTGTCACGCACTGTTGGCAAATATTGGGCATGCACCGGCTCCTGAATGTACCTGAACCCGCTCCAGTGTTGGTCAAGTCTTCTCTTGAAAGAGCTCACACTCGGTGCCGTCACAACACTCTCTGGTAGATTGTTCCAAGAGTTTACAACCCTCACTCCGAAAAAGTTTGCCCTCACGGTTTTCTGGACTTGCGGCTTCTTCAATCTTGAGCTGTGACCCCTTGTGGGGCGAGCGCCCGCCAGCTCCAAGTAAGGACACTCAACTGAGTAGTGCCCCCTGAGATGCTTATAAACCTCAACTAGGTCCCCCCTTGCCCGTCTGTAGTATAAGCTAGGCAAGTTCAGGCGCTCCAATCTCTCAGGGTAGCTGAGGTGCCGAAGTGCAGGCACCAGTTTGGTGGCCCTCCTTTGAACATTTTCAACCAACTGACAGTCCCTAGCATATCTCGGGGACCAGATGGGGTGACAGTACTCCAGATGGGGAAGCACTTCACTCCTGAAGATCGTCACGAGGGACGGACCGTCTAGATATCTGAACGACCTTCTTATAAGACCCAATAATTTATTTGCCTGATTTACCTTCTTCTCACAATGGCCCGAGAACTTCAGCTCATTGTCAACATACACACCTAGGTCCTTCTCACACACAGTCTCAACTAGTACATTTTCTTCATCCCGTTGGGACATATGGTACACCTCCTTACCGTTGGTACGCCCCAGGTGCATCCTCTTACACTTCGTGACATTGAATCTCAGCAGCCATTCCTTCGACCATTCCTGGAGCCCACAGAGGTCCTTCTGCAGCTCTTCACAGTCCGCTTGGTTCTTAATTTCCCGAAATAACTTGGCGTCATCGGCAAACATTTGTATGGAGGAGTGTACAACGTCAGGCATGTCATTTATGAAACAAACAAACAACAGCGGGCCCAATACACTACCCTGCGGTACCCCACTTGTTACAGGTACAGATGACGATTTCGTGCCATTAATCACCACACATTGCTTGCGGTCATGTAGAAAGTCTTCTATCCACGCTAGGACATTTCCCCGAATTCCGTACCCTTCCAGTTTGATTTTCAGCCTTTCGTGGGGTACACTGTCGAAAGCCTTGGCAAAATCTAGGTAAATATTGTCGATATTACCACCCCGTTCTAGAATATGGGTCCAAATATCCAATACCTTGAGCAATTGTGTCAAGCAAGAGCGCCCCGGCATAAAACCGTGTTGGCAATCTTTTACAAGGTTGTTTCGTAGTAGATGTTCCATCGCTGCATCTCTGATAATACTCTCAAGTACTTTACATATTATGCTGGTCAGGCTCACCGGTCTATAGTTGTTCGTGGAGTGCCTATCGCCCTTCTTGAAGATAGGACTCACATAAGCCACTTTCCATTCACTGGGGACCATTTGTTCATCCAGGCATTTACAAAACAGAATCTTCAGGGGCTCTGCAAGCTCGTTGCACAGCTCCCTTAGCACTCTAGGATGCACCATGTCAGGTCCAGGACTCTTATGGACCTTTAGCCTGGACAGTTTATTTCTAATACCCTCTTCTGTGAACACAATGTGGGTCAGTGCTGTGTCGAACCGTCTGTCCTCAAACGCAGGAAGGTTAGTTGCATCCTCTCTTGTGAACACTGAGGAAAAGAAGCTGTTCAATGCCTCAGCTTTATCCTGGTCAGAATCTGCATAACTACCATCTTCAAGCCTCAGGTCTGATACTCCTACTCGCGTTTTCAACTTCGACTTTGCATAGCGGTAAAACGCCTTTGGGTTTGACTTGACCTCGCGTGCAACCAGCCTTTGGAACTCCTTTTCAGCCCTCCTACACTCTATCTTTGCTTGGTTTCTGGCTCTTGCATACATCCTCCTGTCTTGCTCATCGTTTGACCCAACCCACGTCTTGAATTTCTGGGTTTTCTTCTTAATTTTGTCGACCGCCGCATGGTTCATGTGTAGGGATCCCCTCGTATTCCTAGAAGCACTGGGTTTGGTCTTGGGTATATATTTATCGATCAAATGGGTCATTTTACTAGTTATGATATTCAGCGTAGTGTCTGCGTTCTTGTACCTTAATAAGTCAGGCCAGTTGATACCCCTCATCTCTTCCCTCATCCCATTGAAATTTCCCTTGTAATATTTGCACCTTGGCCTGGCCTTATCTTGAACTAGGTAACAGTTAAATCTGAATGACAACACTGTATGGTGACTGGTGCCAACTGGGGCAAGGTGTTCCAGTTTGGCCACCATACCCTCCTCGTTTGTTATGACGAGGTCAAGTGGCTTGGGTGTTTGCTCCCCTCTGTAATGTGTCGGGTCTCTAACATGTTGGAACAGAAAATTATCTCTCAGAGTTTCTACAAAAAGAGTAGCACGATTATTCAAGTCATTCGGGGTGGACTCGTTTCTCCAGTCGATGTCGCCATAGTTAAAGTCCCCCATGATAAGGAGGTGGCTGGGGTTGAGCATCGCCGCATTGTTTATTAAGGTTCTTAAGTTCCTTTGATTTAGTGGGCCACAGTTCGGGGATCTGTAGATACACCCGACGATAAGTAAGTCCCCTCCCTTTAATTTAATTTTACACCACTTGGACTCTTCAAAAACATCCTCTCCCTGTACCCTCGCCTGGCTGGCTCTATGGTCTTGCCTAGCGTAGATAACCACACCCCTCCTGCAGGATTCTTGAGTTAGGTTCGTAAATGAGTCATATCCAGCAATACTGAACTCACATTCCTCTGGGTCGATTCTCCTGTTCTTGTACAACAGTTCTACAACTCCTACAATATCTGGTTGGTGTACTCTTAGTAGTGTTTCAAAACTCCTCTCTCTTATCAAGGAACGTGTCAGTGTTAGTGTACATGACATTCAAGCCAGAATTTGTTCTCGGTAACGTCTCTGCTCTTAGTAATAAACCCACTCCACCCACATTCTCAGTAGCTGCAGCGTTTGCTAAGTACACTGTATTTTGCAGGGTGTGGTTAAAAATGTCAATGTTTACATGGTGCTCGTTCCCTCCTGTCCGGTAGGCTGAGCTGGTGCCGCCTCCCGGGTGGGGGGTTGAGTGGGTGGAGGGTGCACTGCTGCCCCCTGGCCCTGTGTCGGCACACTTGCTTCCACTACCCTCCCCCTGAGTATAACCCACGCGCACCTGTCCCCGTTCTTCCTCGACTCCTCCCTCTTCTGCTTCAGGTCCAGCAGGAGCCTCTAGTGTTGTTCCCTCTGCATTACCGTGCGGTCTGGGTGAATAAATACATCCCGAAAGTTCTCGCTCCTTGCTAAGTTTTTTGTCTGGCAAATAACTTGCCATTTTTCCTCCTCACTCCCTAGTGTGATCCTGAGGGGGCGAGGCTTAGCCCCCTGCTTTTGTCCCAGTCTCCTCACATCCTGAGGGGTTGCTGGAATCTTCAGAACCTCTGTGCAAATATTTTGAAACAGCACCTTGTCGTGTGTTTCCTTACTCACAGTTCCCTCTGCCAGGCTCTCTGGGACTCCAAAACCTATTACATTGTTCCTGCGCTGGAGCCGTTCCTGGTGTTCCTCATTTCTTCGACACACTTTTTCAGAGTCCCAATCTGCTGTAGAACCTGTACTGATTCTGCATTACTCTCCGCCCCCCCGTGGCCCTCCTAATACGTCAGCATAACTCCTCTTAGCAACCACCTCCATTCTATTAGCTACTTCCTCAGTCTTAGCAAGGATCTCTTTCCCAACTTGCTCCTGCTTCATCTATTTTCGTCCCTAGAGAACTCGTTATCTTATGGATTGCAATCGCTTCATTCACCTTGACTATGCAGCCAGAGCAATACCAGCAACAGCCATCAAGCTTTACGGCAGTTAGTAACTTCCTAAACGTTGCATTAGTTAGGCCTGCATCCTCCATATCCGACGTCTCCCTGCAGTAATCACATTTCAAACTCATGGTTGTTGTTGTTGTGGGGGGGGGGGGGGGGTGCAGACTGTGTATAAATCTACACCTATTTCAAAGAAAATGAAGAGAGAAAAAGTACTTAGCTACTCTCTGCTGCCTATGGAGTTGTCGTCTGTGACTGCGTACACTGTATCTCCCTGTGAATGGTGTAATGTAGGCACAGTTTCAGTCCTTGAGAAAGCACACAATCAACATAAAATTTAAAGTCTCTGTGGCACCTATGACACGACTTGGTTTCAGCTGGCACGGTGCCTTTCCAGCTTGCTTGCTAGTGAGCGCTCACTTTAAGTTATTTACAACTTCAGCGGTCACTGATGACACTATGAACTATCACTGTGTACACTGTATCTCCCTGTGAGTGGTGTATTATAAACACAGATTCAGTCCTTGAGAAAGCACACAAACAAAATAAAATTTAAAGTCTCTGTGGCACCTATGACACGAATAGGCTGGCAGTTGTCCTTACCAGCTCGATTGCCAATATGTATTCACTTTAAGTTATTATAGTCTCTTCTGCATTCACTGATGACAACTACGAACTGATTTAACTGAAGGCACAGTACTACACTCCCTGGTTGGCCTTTATCACAGCCGTGACCACAACACCCTAAAAAATAAAATAAAATAAAAGCTTTGTCATGTGGCAGTGATTGTGTGGTTATAGGCCTGTGACTCTGGCTGTACCTCCAACTCGGTGGAAATTGAGTTTTCAAAAATACAATCGTGTCTAGCATGAAAAGTCCGACATCGATTTACACTTTCACCTAACTAAGACGATCTTGACGAACTTATGTAATCACTGTCCAATTTCTGCCGCTCTACATCGAAGGCCCGAATGCCGAACACGCTTTGTTACAGAGACGCAACACGACCCGCCCGCACAAAACTCTATGGTTGTAAACTTTTTTGGTATTTTTTCTGCTACAGGTTATTCTTTTAGTGGACACATTTTAATTTACTTCTCTCACCAAGGTAGTTACTGTATCCCCATTTTACTGAGAAGAAAATAAATAGGGGATCAGTAATGCACAAGAGAATGTAGCTGTGGAGTTTGTTATGCTTTAACTTTCTTCATTTTCTTATTACTCTACGGTAATTACAGGTACAGAATGATGTTTTCCAACTGAGTTAGGTAGTACTGTACCAGCCTTCAAGAGGAATGGGTTAAGAGCCTCGAATTTAATTAAACTGGCAGTGATAAGTTTTTTATATTAGCATGAGAGCATATGTATTATATTAGCATGAGAGCATATGTATTATATTAGCATGGGAGCATATGTATTATATTAGCATGGGAGCATATGTATTATATTAGCATGAGAGCATATGTACACTCGGTAAAAAAAAGTATCTTTACGATTCTTGTGCAAAACAAAATGACACCACAAATGAAGATTTTTGATAAAGGCCCATGAGGCATACTGTTATTCACCAATCATAATGCTACAAACTAATTTTATATTTGAATGATATAACTAAATTAAGGTAGGAAATGTCTCGCAATCAAGCCCACCAACCCTAGCGAGACAACAGGATTATTCAGTTCCAAATTCATCGGACCCCTCCTGAGAGATACTTTTTTTACCCGAGTGCACCTTCAATAGCACTTGTGTCTATATGTTAATGAAGTAGTGTGTGTGCTACAGGCTCTGAATTGCTAAGTTGACTTTGGCCGAATTCCAGATGATGCTTTCATGACAGACAGAGAATACATTAAATGGTGTTTGGTTAATATTACTCCAGAAGAAGTGGTGGATAATGGCCCAACAGACCAGGGTATAATCTCACAATATTTTGTATCATTGAAGTCATTGCTTTTACTGTATTCTGTTGAAATTTTTATTGGCAATGCTAGATTTGTAATGGGTTTAAGGCAGTACTCTACAGCTTGCGTGAAAATAGAACTTTTTCAGTATACCTGTATTTCAAAATACTTGCACCATACCCAATTACAGTACTGTACTGTATACCATACCAAATGTCATACAGTGCATGTACTGTACTGTATACATGATTTTGTCAAATATTATCATCCATTTAGCAAGTATTACCTAAACCTCTTGGTAGTTTGGTACTAGTTATCTCTTTGAGTACCCTGTACACAGTACACACAGATAATAAATTGGTTAAAATTTGTCCTACACTTTAGTATCAACAGGGACTAAGTCTTCAGTAACCCTTTTTCATTTTTATGTATTTTGTCAGTTGGATAATTTTTTCTAGATACTGTACTGTAATATCTAGCTGATTATGTACTCTGTGTTTAGAATTTTGTTGTGAGTATAGCAAGTGTATTTGATAACTATTTTGCTAAATGAATACTGTACTGTAACTATTTTATTTACTGAAATCTTGAAATTCATGGCTGATTTTTTTTTTACTTGCATAACAGTTTTAAGACTTAAAAAGGAAATTGCATGGAAAATTTATTTTTGTAAAGAAGGTATTTTTCTGGATGATGAACTTATTTACCTGAACTAAACTTATGTTTTGTAATCCTGTTTGTTTAATTAGGACTAACTGTTGATGTAAAAGTGAAGTACATTGGAAGATGATGGAAATGACAAAGAAATGAGTGAGCCAAAATACACAAGAGACAGTGATAGTATTTGCTTGTTTGGGTTGTACCATCATCCACAACTTTGACAGAACATCATTTTGATGTGTATTTGATGACTGCGAGGTCATCCTTCATCCACAGCTCCAGTTCTGCATGGCTAACGTACCACCTCAACACTGACAAAAAGTTAGCCACCCCTCTTGACCTACTGTAGTTCCAAGATTATTAAAAAAAATTATATTGATCAATCCTGAAAAACAACTGTCCTGTTGTTAAAATTACAAAATAGAAGTATAAGGATGTACTTTAGTCTAACCTTAGATGGAAAAAGATATTCCCACATACAGTATTTGTAATACTGTAATACATCAACTCCTGCAGATTTACCATCACTTTTACAGTACTGTACTTTAAGTATCTAACAGTAACCCAATACATTACTCTAACAGTATCTCCAATTTAAAAGAAAGATTCTGACAGTCATTTAACACATCTCCAACAATGCTGTAACTCTGTTCCAGCCCTTCAACCTTTTTCTTCAAAAGTTAACCATATCTATATTGCTCCAACTTCTTCCCATCACATATAGCACATTTGCAACTCTTACTTTCAACACTTCTGTCATTTTTGCATTATATCCTTTAAATAAACCTTTAATGTTGATGCAAACAGAATTAATCAAGAAATAAACAGGAAATAAATTGAGGAATGTTTCTGAAATCCGTTTATAATATAAAACCAGGCTGGGAAATCCAGCTTCCTCCTCCTCCTCCTACCCTTGGTATGTTGCAAAAGATAAATTCTTGCTGTTAGTCCGATGATGTAATCAAGCAGATGACTGGGAAGATGTGTAATACTGGCATGGCAATGACTTGACAGCCTTCTACATGTAAGACCCCATTTCAAGGATTTTGTTGTAGATGGTAGGTTAGGTTTAGTTCATCTTTCAGTTGGTCCCCAGCAGCTGTTGCATAGCAGGGACAGATCTAGAAATATCAAAGAGGGGGGATCCAAGAAGTTGTGGGTAAGGGAAAATGGCGAGCATAGCGAGCCCACCCAAATGGGGGGGTTGGGGGTTTTGAAATCTGACTAATATCATGGGCATTTTGAAGCCATGTGCACTTGATATTAGGAGATTTTCTGAGGTCGATAGTAATCACTTTTTACAATGCAAAATGCCTGAGTGCAATACTGTATTAAAGAAAAATATAGGAATTTTATGATGAAAAGGGGGAATCCAGTCCCGCAGGACAAGAGATGTAAAAAACAAAAACAAATTAAGGATGATTTTTTTTCCTGTATTTTTGTAGCCTCTTATAACTATAATTTGGAGTTGCTTCCAATATAAGGTATCATTATAGTGTTTTAGATAATTTACAGTAGAACGTCGATTTAAAGCGATTCAATTTAAAATTATTGATTTAAAGTAACACCCACAATTAAGGACATGTTTTAATTTAAAGCAAATCTTTCCTATTTTGTGCCAGTCAATCTGGCGCATCATATTTAAAATGTTGCGCCTAATGTTTCTCTGGGCACGCTACACTGTCCTAAGGGCAAAGCTGTACTGTACATGTACTCGAAATAATGTACTAAATGATTACTAAAATTTTTGTCTAGTGCAAACTATAGCATGTTTATATTCAAATTAATCACTATCTTATAAGAATTCCAGCAATGTTAATTATATTCTCCCATGTCAGTTCAGTGACATTTTATAAGAGAAAAACTTAAAAGTCACTCTTAAGGACAGATAAATAAATCAGCACACTGTCAAACATATCACCTCACCTCCCTCCATCTTCCCAGCCAGTAAACAGACCATATGCATCCTTTAATTTTAGCTGTGTTGATTTATGAGTGTTTGTTTTAACATAATACTACAAAAAACAACGTTTTGTTTATTCTAGGAGATGGGCTGAGGTGCATCTGGGTAGACTCTCCGTCTTTTTAGTATTTTGTGTTTCTCAAGTACCAAACTAAATTATTCCATTGAAACAACACTTCAATTTAGTGCGAATTGAATATGGTTTAAAGCAACCTCTCTTGGAACTTATCTCGTGTTATATCGACGTTTTACTGTACACATTTTCATTCATATACAGTAATTATTGTCAAAAGTTCTACTGGAAAGCACTGTACTCTGCAAAGTTGTTGTACAATCATTAGCAATATTTTCAGATATATTTACTTCAGTAAAGTATTTTGATAGTTCAAAATGCTTTATGTGTAAAATAATCAATCATTATTATTAAAGAAAAAAAATTAAGGTAAAGAATTATATGAGTAATTACACAGTTTAAAGAGAGAGAACTTGTCAATTCTATTCAAGTTGCCAGGTATTGCTAGACTGTGAGTGTGACTCATTTTTTGTGGTATTACTTATTACTGTACCATGCATTATTATGCATATTTCAATTAATAAATTCAATTACATTTTCAGTTTGTTACAGGGTACTTCTGTAAAAATGTATTTTACTTTTTTAAGATGCAACAAATAATACTTCATTACTGTACTTTATACAGCACAGCAGAATTTTGATACATAAGTTACAAAATAAATAAAATTATTTCAACATTATTCCTCAAATAACTGAACAACATGTGGATTATATATTCATTATTTTTAGCACGATTCAGAGTCACCATCACTGATAAGGTAACCACAAAACATTTCTAAAACAAATTTTAAGATACTGATAGTCTTTTTAAAGCATATTAACATTGTGCAGTACCTTTTAAAACACATAAATTGCATTTGTTCCTACACATTATGGGTTAAATTAACTTTGTTTTTTATCTTGGTGCACCCCCCTCCCCCAAAAAGGTTTTGTTCCACCAGAAAAAAACATTTGCATCACTACCCAGGACCCCCCCCCCCCCCTTGGATCCACTCCTGTATAAAATTGATCTGAATTGTGGCCTCTGAAAATAAGATGCCTAAATAACATAGGTCTCTCAGTCTGGTTCATATTAGGAAATGGAATTTCAAGATAAATGTAAAATTTTTCTAGGTTCATATAAAACTACAGCATGCAAATGGTTTCTTTTAGACAGCCCACAAGGATGGAATCAAGTTTTCAGTTTCATTTCCTTCCAAAATGATGATCAGTAGTTATGTATAAGATGGTAAACTTTCTCAGTTTGAAATTAGATTTTAGTATTGAACCTTATGTTTAATGAGTAATTTATAATTTCTGTTTTTAGCTGCTAGCAGTTGTTCAAATACAGTACAGTACATACTTCCCATAATTCCATGTTTTAAATGCTCTTGCCTAATACTGTACCCAAATTCTAATTCAAAACTTTTCATGAAATAACAGTGTATGTTTTAAGGTCAAAGTTTCTTGGAAGTAAAAATAAGTGCCATTGACCTGGTTGATTTATATACTGTAGTTAATTCTTGTTATCAGAATCATGTTACTGTGTTATACCTTTGGATGTTAGTTCTTAATTTTGACCACACAAAAGTCAAACCAGCATTATTTTGTCATTCTTTAATCTAACATTTGTGTTTGCATATGGAAATTGTGCTTCTTTATGTTTTAAGTCTAAGATTATAATTAATTTTAAGTCTAACTAACTTGGTATGTGCTTGGAAGTGCACGTGTACATGATCTTCAATGATATGCATAAATTATTCTTGAAGACTATAGATAAGTTCTGTACATTACAGTACTGTATAATAATGTTGTTTCCTTCATTAATGGCAATATTGTATATGGATATACTGAGGCATTTATTTGTCAACAGACAATAACAAGCTGGATGCAGACTACATTAAGAGATGCCTAGGAGACTTGACTCCCCTACAAGAGTCACGGTTGATACAACTTAAGAAGTGGGTTGGTGAACTACAAAAAGGGAAAGTGAGTGTGAGAGATACAATTCATATACAACATCTTAGTTTATTTTTTAATACATGATTACCCTTATGTACCAGTTTAATCTCACCTACTGAAGACTTTAGTTATTTTTATTATGGAGAAAGAAAATGCAATTACAGAATGCAAAGACTGGGATATACAAATTAAATACTGAGCTTACATTATTTTGTGGGTGTGAATTATGGAGTAACACCCCCTTACTGTACTTAAAACTCTACACATGAATAATTTAACAAACTTATACAGTAGTTCCAATACTGTATATTCAAATATCTTGTCAAGTGAAATATTCGTGTTGCACTGTCAGGTCAACCATTGACCCAGCTGTTTTTCTATCTCATTGTATAACCTCTTTTCTTATGCATACTGGTAACTCTTTCAAAAGTTCTTTACCATAATAAAGCATCATGGTCAGAATGAAGAGTGAATATACAGTCTCCATTCATTTACTGTCATTTGTTCATTCCTGCAGCTGTAGTAGATGTGTTCTGCTATGGTCTACTTTCCACAACAAGGCGCCAAGTATCTGTCTGGTTTACCTGTCACTTAACATACCATAAGGTCGCCCACCACCAACACATCTTCCAAAAACCATTCAGTGCCATGAATCACATTTATGACATAATTTATGATAAGCCATATTGCATTTTCATTTTCCAAATTTATGATAAGTTGTACAGCATTTTTATTTTCCAAGTAAAAAAATGCAAACACTCTTCCAGGTTCCAAGTGATACCTGCTTGTTACGATTCTTGCGAGCTAGAGATTTCAACATTGAAAAAGCACGGGAGATGTTGAGCCATTCTCTCATTTGGAGGAAAAAGAACCAGGTGGATAAGATGATGAATGAGTACCAGGTACCTCAGGTAGTGAATGACTATTTCCCAGGAGGATGGCACCACCAGGACAAAGGTGAACATTTGTTACACATACTCTCATTCTTTCTGTGTTAATGTACTGACACTCTACCACAGTACAGTATCAGTTATTTACCTCTTAATACTTAGCTTTTTTATTTTTTTAGATTTTAAGCAAATTATAAGATGGTGATTTTATATTTTGTGGCTTTATGGTAATTTAATTTTTAATTTGAGGAATTTTAATCCAATTTAGGTAATTTTAGAATCTATCTACAGCTTTTATTGTGCATTGTTAATACATGGTGCCATCCTGTCACCATGTTAGTGTCTCTTATAACACAAAAGTGAACATACTTTTTGTACATCTCTCCTTCCATCTTGGCCATAACCAGTTGATTTGTGTACAGCACTAAGCCTACAGGTCTAACCTTGGAGACTTAGTCATTAGTGGCTGGCAACTAATCTGACAAATATATAACTTCTCTGTTATAATCGTCACCCTTGAAAAGGAGATTTTGAGGCAAAATTCACCATAGGAGGTTTTTGAAGCAATTTAATATGGCTGTCCTGTAACAGTAGCTTGGCATGGTGCATACACGCTTGTGTGATGTTTGTGACTTTCTTTTTCAAAATCTTTGTTTTTTGAGAGATTGATTATTTCCCAGTCACTAATGTTTGGGTTTACCTTAAGGCTTGGTGAGTGCTTAGTGTGAGTTGTCTGGCAGTAAGACATTAGTTTGCAACTGTGTTTCAAGGAAGCTTAGCATAAGGATGCAACTCAACAAGACACTAGATAATAATAATTATCAGTTTTCTCCTACAGAGTTTGAAGAATAATGATACATTTTGTTTCCTGTGTTTCTATGGCAACCTTACTGTTTATATTAGACTCTGGACTGGCAATTAAACAGTGTACACTAGAGATTACCGTACAGGTGTTGTCTTACTGCTTGATGGGATTTGTTATTTTAGGAAATTAAAATATATTCTTAGGTTATTCTGTCACTGAGATGTTACTGACTTTATTAAATACTGTATATAGTTGAACAGCTCTTATTTTGCACCTTTTATAAACAGGTAAAGTTGTAACTGTACCTGTATTATCATGAATGTAATGAATATAGCTTAATTTATGAGTATCATCCTTAAACACTATACAGTGTATGAAGAGTTATTGACCGAGAGAGAATATTGTTCTTTTTCAGAAAGTCGACCATTGTACCTCTTGCGTTTAGGCCAAATGGATGTTAAAGGCCTTGTTAAATCTGTTGGCGAAGAAGGACTACTAAAACATGTGAGTCAGTACTGTACATTTATTATTTTGGGGGAAAAAATTCTACTCTGGGTATTGGATTCAGGTTTGTAAGGAATGAAAAGAATTGTAAAGAATAAGTACTGTAATTTCTTACTATGTACTGCCTACTGGAATACTTTCATGAGCTGATAGATTGTGTTCACAGAATATGTGCTTATAAAACTCTAGTTTTCTCTTTGTATCTTCACCAAGCTCAACAACTACAGCATGCTCTCACAATTCGCAGATTTTTAATTCACGGATGACACCCTTGATGTACCCAAGAATGTCTAAGGGTAGTGTTAAAGTTGCTGGCATTTTTGCAGCAGGGACAGGGAGTCATTCGTTCTAGAGACAGTAATTTCTTTTATCTATATTGTATACACTGTATGTGTGCGTGTGTAGACACACACAAAACACAAACAAATAAATAATAATGGGAAATCCTCTCGCAAATAATCAGAAACAAGACAAAAAAATTATTAAAATGTGAGAGTCTACCCTCAAGTCAAATCTGTGCTTTGTTATTATAGTTAACAAAGCACAGAGTTGACTTGAGGGTAGACTCTCACATTTTTAATACACTCTTGTTTTCTTGTTTCTGATTATTTGAGAGGATTTTCTCATTAATATTTATATGTATGTGTTTTGTGTGTGGCTGTGTGTGTCTACACACACACACACACACACATATATATACAATACAGGTAAAAGAAATAATTGTCCTAAGGGCAAATACAAAAAGTGAGTATACATTTCATTGCACACGAATAAAAATGTACCCCCTCCCCTGGTCAGCAAATGTTATTCGCTGATTTGGCTATTCGCGGCCATTTTGAGAACCTAATCCCCGCGAATTTTAAGGGCAAGCTGTACTTTTGGGAAAAAGATATTTTAGTAACTTGGACTCAACCTGCTATTCAACTTTTATTGGTCACTTCTGTATCCTTCCTCAGCATAAAAATAGGACTCTACAGACTTACTTTACTCTTCTTGAAATTTTCATAGGTGAAAGGTGTTTAATGCATAGATGATGCACATCAGGTGAAGTCCCTCCAATATACATCATTATCCTAATTTGGGGGGAATTGACCCGAATATCCATAGGAACTGTTCAGCCAACAACTCTTCCGCATTCTTTATATTCTTGAAAATTTATGTTACTAAAGATAATACATTAACCATTTTACTTAAAAATTTCTTGTTCTAGACACTGCATATATGTGAAGAGGGTCTTCGTCTGACAGAGGAAGCCACAGTTAGTCAGGCACGTCCAGTAACCACATGGACACTCTTGGTAGACTTGGAAGGTCTCAACATGCGCCATCTTTGGAGACCTGGCATCAGGACACTGCTCAAGATCATTGAGGTATGACTTTCTATACTTCATCTATTGTGTATACTAAAGTTGGGTTTAAAATTAATATACATGGTTGATTAATAAAAAAAGCATAATTTTTACTTGTACAGGAAATACTGCTATGCCCATTCAGTCTGCAGGGTTATGCCTACTTTGAAAATAACATTACATTACAGTTCCAAAGTACAGGGTGATTTAAAATTCTGGAATTGCAGTACCTGTACATAATTTTTTTTGGGTGTGCGTGCGTGTGAGATAATTCCTCAAACTGTGAACCCTTGACAAGCACACACACATCAATCCCTGAATGGACGATGGATATTTATTACTTGTCATTAACACTTCAATTTTAGCACATTTATTTCTTAGTGCATTCTTTAGATTGTCAATAGTGTTTAGTTTCATGTTAGAAATCACTAATTTCAGGCTAAAGAACACACAAGAACTGAAAGTTCAGTCTTTGTCAAAGGCTTGTATTTTGAGCAATTATTGAAATATCATTGGAAAATAAATATTCCTCAGACACATGACCATGGAATCATGTAAGGCTGTATAATGATGGTTTGCAATTACTGTACAGTATTTCATTATGTAAAATGGAAAAATTGTAGAGTGGAGCACAACTAGAGGAATGTCTGATATGATAACTCTAGAGTGTCATAATTTAACCCAATAAAACTTTCAGAAACTTTTTCCCTGTTTCACATTCTGTATATAGTTCATAGATTTTGAGAATCTTCAGCCTGAAGAGTGAGGTCATATTGCTTACATATAATCCATCATACATCATCTCTGTGTGTATATCTGACCATAGTTATTTTTCGTAAATGGGAAAATAGAGCATTAATCCAATTATCTGTTTTGGAGTTAATGAATTTTTTTTGGGGGGGGGCTAGTTTGCTGTCAGCTGAATTTAATGTTTATCTGCCAGCTCTCATATAACCCGCCGGACCAAACATCCTCTTTGTGTATGCTAAAAGACTCTCCACAGTCTTGTTGTTTTGAGATCATACACTAAGTAACAGAAAAGATTGTACACTTCTAAGTATTATAGTCTGCATATTGAAGTGAATTTAGTATAGAAATCTCCAAATACTTACGGTAGTTAAGATGGCATTCAGCCACTTAGATATTTACTGAGATAATTCTGTAGAGTTTTTATCTCATTCATTTTATTTTCTTAGATGAACTTTTTCTTGTGTCCCAGATCGTGGAGGCAAACTACCCTGAGACGATGAGTTGTGTTCTGATCATCCGGGCACCTCGTGTCTTCCCAATCCTCTGGACTCTTGTGTCAACCTTCATCGATGATAATACCAGGTACTGAAGTTTCTCTCTGTCTGGCCCGGCCTGGCCTTTCTTCTGCTGTAAATTTGCTGCTAAATCACTTCTTTTTTTTTATTTGTATCCAAACCTTAAATTTTAGGTGTTTTCTTATTATTTTATCTTTCATAGTTTCTCTACTTTAATTTTGTTTGTCTTTTCCTACTTTCTTGATTATCCATTCCTGTGTGTGTGTGTTCTGTTGTGAAGGCAACTCTCATCCCTCTTATATGATGTAAATTTTATGTACACCCACTAAAAAATTATTCGGCACCTTTACGGCGTGATACAATATGACACGGGTGCCGAATAATATTTTAGTGGTTGTACATTTAGTACGCAGGTAATTATGGTACAATAATGTTATGTACCAACTTGTGAAATACCTTAGCAGAGAATTCAGGTGAAGCTGCAGTGTTTAAAAGAAGTGGGGGGAGATGGTCATTAACTTTATTCAGGAAAAGGAGATTCACAAAGTATTAAAATTTGTTTTAATAATACAGTGACCCCTCGTTTAACGAACTCAATCCGTTCCAGAAGGTCGTTCGTTAACCGAAAAGTTCGTTAACCGAAACCATTGTTTCAATGGGTTTTTTGGTAATTGGTTCCAGCTCACCGAAAATTTCCTAAATTCAACAAAAATGGTAGAAAAGTTCACTTACTTAGAGGTGTGTATGTAGAAGGCTCCTGGATGATGATGTTGATGATGGGAATTAGAGTGGGGGTGGAGGAGAAGGAAGAAGAAAAGTCATTGGGGTGGAAGAGAAGTCACCCCATGGCACCATTTCACCCATAAAATTTTAGTTCTCTTGGTGTATTTCAAGATTATTTTCTTTAAATCAACACTGCACTGCATTATATATTGTCAATATGTAAAATATATTTCAAAATGACCAATAATTTGCTTGGAACACAGAAAAAAAGCGTTTAGTTGAAGAGAGTCTCAAGCAAGATGTTACCATCAGTGAAAACAGAGAGAGACTAACGCCTGTTTGCTGTGTTAAGAGGCTGGATGCTGCGCATTAAACTAGTCACTTTACCTTTAATTATGTTCAATAATTGTTAAAATGACTAAAAAATTGAATATTAAACTTTTAAAATTATTGAATAGTATAAACTTCTTGGTATTTACTAAAATAGTAGGGAATTTAAGCCCTAGAACCGATTAATGTATTGGCGGACTGATACTAAAGCTGGTTGCCCGGTCAGTGCAAGCGAAAACATGTTGAGGTCGGTTCGTAAGAAATTCGTTAACCGAATTTTTGTTCGTTAACCGAATTGAAGATCCTTATGGAAGGCAGTTCGTTAACCGAGGCGTTCATTAAACGAGGGGTCACTGTAATACGATAATAATAATAAATAGTGGTCTTTTGTTTCTCAAAAGTGCCAGTTCTTCTAAAGAACCTCTGGCCCAACAGCCCATCCATAACTGCATACAATTTTTCTGATCCCTGCCACAAGAGGCTACTTGACTTCTGTAGTACTGTATTCAACTAAGCGCGCCCCTACTGAACAAACAGCAGCCCTACATGCAGTCATATACAGTATTCTGATCTAGTACGGTCTGTTTGCTGCCCTACTCCACTTTCATTCTGTACTTCTATGATCCCTAGGAAGAGAACTTATAGATGAGTCATACAGGTTGTACCTCTCTAGTCTGGCAACCTCGGGACCTGACCGGTGCCGGACCATGGAAATTCACCCTTTTCCTGGATAGATAGTGACTTGTGCTTATGCTTGGAAGCACTAGCACCACTTTCTCTGCATCATGGTCTCTTTGAAGACATATTGAAGGGTTAAATGTCGTATAGTAGCTTCTCAAATTTCGCGAGTTTTTAATTCAACGTATTTTATTGGAACACACAAAAAAATAATAAAAATTTTGACGGCGGAAACTTGAATTTTGATGGGTTTGAACGGCCCGCCAACATGCAGACGACGTGCATAATCATGTAAACAGCGTCATTTCTCTTATGTACAAAAGATTCATTATTGTTTATTACTGAATGTCTTTTTTATTGAATTAATGTTTATGTGTGCAAAGTGAGCAATACAATTCATTAATAATACGTAGAATATTAAAGCACGCGAGGAAATGACACAGCATTGTTTTCGTTGATTACAAAACCAGCGACTGACTGGTTCTACATATAAAACTGAAGAAAATAAGACCTTGGTTGTAGCTGTAGTAAAATTAATATGGTTGTTTTAAGTAACGTTATTTAATGTTAATAAATGGAATAATAGAAGTAGCTAACGATAATGGTAAAGAAAAAGAGAGATCGCATATGTAAGTGCGCAGTGCGCACACGTGAAAACATATCGTCATTACTTTACATAAGAATATGAAAGCAACACTTATTTACTGTTCATATATATTTTAATTAATGTTTCAGAATTTGTTTTTATTGAATTAATGTTTGTGTGTGCAAAATTAACAATACAATTTATTAATAGTACGTAGAATATTAAAACACATGATGAGACGAGACGGCTGCCGGCATTGTTTGTGTTAAAGCCTACAAAACCAGTGACTGATTGGTTCTACATATAAAACTGAAGAAAATAAGACCCTGATTGTAGCTGTAGTAAAATTAATGTAAAAAAATTAATATGGTTGTTTGAAGTACCTGTAATGTTATTTAATGTTAATAAATGGAACAATATAAGTAGCTAACCATTAATGGTAAAAAAAAAGGTGAGACTGCGCGTATGTAAGTGCGCACATGCGAAAACATATCATCATTACTCTACATAAGAATATGAAAGCAACACTTATTTACTGCTCATATATATTGAAGGGTTAAATGTTGTACTCTGTATAGACAAGCAGGGAGAGAGAGAGCAGCCAAACTGCCGGATGTAAACAAACCTTAATTTCCCGCAGCTTTATTGTTGTTTTTTTTTATGGGGATTAGCCCACCCGGGCATAGGTCACTGACCCACATTGGGGCCTGAAGGGCAAAAATTTAATACTCCTGTAATAATAATAATTCAGATAAGTAAAAAAAAAAAAAAAAAAAAATTAAATGAATAAATAAATAAATAAATACCCGTAAAGCTGCCTATCTACCACAGAATGCCGGACTAGAGAGGTACAACCTGTACCATGGAGTATGGGTTTTTTGAACAGGTATTTTGAATTACCTTTTTATGTTGGAAAGTTATCATAGGGCAATCGTTACTTGATGCAAAATGACTGACTGACACTGCAAGAGTGTAATAATTTGCACAGCAAGGTGAGGTCTTATTTGAGCAGGTCCTTAGTTAGACCTAGACTCATGACTGACTGCCTGCACAGAAGGCAGAAACTTGAGAACCAGGCTTCCTGGGACAGCTTGAAGCAAGATGTCCAAATTTTTGACAGTGGTAGCATTGAGTGACCAAAAACCTGTCCTAATCTTTGCATGTGTACAGGCCAACATAAATGTGTCCTTGAAACTTCTCTATGGGATTTCGTACTTCAGGTGACCTCTTCATGACCACGAGTTTACTTTCTCCTTTTGTCTTTGTGAAAACAAGGGATAACTTGAAGCCTTTATCTAACAGTTCTTGAATTTCATTATTCGTCTCAGCAATGCCCGAGACTATTTTGTCATCAGGAAATGTAATAGGAATTATGTACAATTGCCATTTTTGCATTATTTTTTTATGTTCAAACACAATGAAGTCTTAAGTGTGTATAAAAACAGGAACTCATTGCCCCACTAGCCTTCTTCTTTCACTTCTCGGTGGGGAGTCTAATAACAAATGAGCCAGTTCTTGTTTCCCTGTGTTACCCTTTTTACCTTGTCTTCTAGATAATATTTTATTAATTTATGTTATAATAAATGATATGGTAATTAAACTAATGCATATCATGCTCTCTTTTTCAGGTCCAAATTTCTGTTTTATGGTGGAAATGATTACCAAGGACCTGGTGGCTTGGTTGACTACATGCCAAAAGAGAATATCCCCGATTTCCTAGGAGGAGAATGCAAGGTGAGTTATATATATACATATATATTTTTTTTTTTTTAATGAGGAATTATGGAGATTAAACTTTTTAATCTTCCTTTTGTTTTGTGACACATGTATGTTTACTGAAAATTTTGTGAGTTGTTAAATGAAGGAGACTCTAACTCACTTGTTTGTTTTGAAGAACCATTTTAAATGTTAGTCGTATGTTTGTCTTTGAAAATGGTCGTGATTTAATGTTCATGGTACTCTTGTTGTAGTAAGGTTGACAATCCCTTATCCAAAATTCTGAAAACCTCTGAAAACAAAAAAGTTTTTTTGTGGAGCATCACATACCCCCCCCCCCCCCCCCTTTTTTTAACAGGTATCAGCCCACCCGGACACAGGTCACTGACCCACATTGAGACTTGGAGGACGAAAATGTAATAATAATAATAATATTTCATAGTAAATAAAAATTTTAATAAATAATACTCAAAAATAAAATGATAAAATAATAATGATAATAATAATAATAACAGCAATAATAGAAATAATAATAATATTAATAATAATAATAATAATAATAAAAGAAATAATAATAATAATAATAATAATAATAATAATAATAATAATAATAATAAAGAAATAATAATAATAATAATAATAATAATAATAATAATAATAATAAAGAAATACAAGAATGAAAATAAGATCAAAAGTGAGAAGCACGACCAAGACCTATGAATTATTATTATTATTATTATTATTATTATTATTATTATTATTATTATTATTATTATTACCCCCCCCCCCCCCAGGCCCCAATGTGGGTCGGTGACCTGTGCACGGGTGGGCTGATCCCTGTTAGAAAAATAAAATAAAATAATAATAATAACCTAACCTAACCATTTTGAAATCCGAAAAATTCCGAAATCCGAAACACCTCTGGCCCCAAGGATTTCGGATAAGGGATTGTTAACTACAGGAATGCGATACTGAATGCAGGTGTACCCTGATAACCGCGTGCATATAGGGACCGGGAAAAGTTGTTGGTTAGTGAATCAACTTTTATCGAAGCAGTTAATCCCATAAGAACATCACAAATTTAGGGGATTAGGGACTGGCCACCCACCAAAAACTCTCATCTACCCTTGATATATATCTCATGTAAACTGTCAAGAAAAAAAAAGTACTTGAAGACATATAAAGCAAGAATAATCAGCTTTAAATAGGCAATGTAAAACATAAATTGAGGCTGTTATTTACCTGTGTTTAGGATGGTAGAGACAGTCTTGGGTGGCAAGCTCAAGACTATCACTCTTTGCTGGTCCGTCACCACTCTTATTATGCCTTATCACATCACATCAAGCCGCCCAGCACAAGAGGAACTATCACTGATGTGTTTAGGCATGATTGAGTAACACACTTAAGTCGGAAATAAAGAAAAGAAAACGAAGTCAGAGACACCTAGTAAGTGTAAACAAGAGTAAAGATGGTATAAATGAGTCAGGGCAGCAGGCAGAGCCCTCTGGCGGCAAGAATTCGCACCACGCCACCGCCTGCCAGATTTAGAACAGCTCTGCTGCTCCTATCCCGATCATCGAATCTCCGGGGTATCAACGAAGCTTGCAGGATATTTCCCCTATATGTAAATCATCAGTTATGCGAAGCGGTGGTTAATGGGACGTCCGGTTTTGGGGTACACCTGTACACCAAGATCAATGTAACCATTAGGAAAAGGAGGTTAATATTCCAATCCTATTGAAAGCCCCTCCCACCACCACACACATCCCAAAATTCAGAAATTTTACATGTACAGGTATCTTGAATCACTTAAATAATGTTGTTCGAACATGGACTTTTCTTGAATTACCAACAGGTGGGATGACCGGTATCCTTTATTTTGTAAGGGCTACAATAAAGATTATATTTTCTTAACTGTCCTGCCAGGAGTGTATCCTAATTTTCCCTAAAAGTTACATTGATCAGTTCAGCATGTGTTCAGTCATTTACCGGTTATCCCCTACTTAGTGGATGTTGAAAAGTAAATGAAATTCTAGGATTTGAATTATTTACTCAGATTTTTGTTGGAGAAGAAGCTTCTCTATAGACAAAATATTTAAATATGTCTCCCCAAAGAAAGTCTTGAAGGACTGCCAGAGACTCTAAATGAACACAAGTTTTCCTCACAATGATGATCAATCATTCCTAAAATGTTGGGACTCGGTTGGGTTAGAGAGTTTACATGATGTCACTTTAAGCTCTAATACAAAGGGAAACAGTGAATACAACATGTCAATGAACTCTGTGTTTTGGTTTTTGAAATTTGAGAATAGACCATGTTCAGACACTCTCCAGGTTACAGAACACTTGGTTTTGGGAAATTCGAGGATACAGAATGCCTCTCATAAGTCCCATTATAAAAATTTGGGGTTGTGAAAGAGTTCCTGTTATTGCAGAAGGTAACAAGTATGGCATAGCAACACTATTTTAGGAGGATTATGCATAACATCCCCTTGCGAGACTTATAATGTGCTCCATGTACAATATACAGTAGTACAGGGTACAGTACGTATTCACCTTTTGGAAGGGTCATTTTCGGTTTTCAGAAAATTCAGCTTACAGATAGGGTCCAGGAACAGAACCTTTCTGTAAACCGGGGAGTGTCTGTATAGCTGTGTAAGATGAACTTCAAGAAGGCATGATCATATCCTAAAGAGGAAATATCTACTGAATAATGAGGAATTGTATATCACGCCACCTTTATGTGAGTTGTTCTTAAATGGGTAAAATTACTAATGTTCCAGTGTTTCATTGGTACTTCTTTAACCAACTTTTTTCCAGTTTAATTTTTAATAATTGTTTCAACTTAATATTTAGACTCGAGAAGTCTTTTTGGCATTTTTTTGTGTGTGTAAACTTTCAATGTGAGGCAATTTAGTCATTTGTGTAAAGATGTTTGACTTTTTACCTTAAGAATAGTCTCCTTCATATGGATTTATAATGTATAAGTGAACTCTTATTTTTACTCTCTTATCTACTGTATCTGTCTGTCTTTCTCATTGTCGTGGTCGGCGTTTTGACAACAGCGAAGTACTCTATCTCGCTTTGGCCCTGTACCTGAGTCCATGTACACTGTCATGTACCCAGATGAGCTGGAGCTTTGCGTAAGAGATTACTCCAAAATCTTGGGCAATCTTTAATAATGGATATTGTACTAGATTTGATCTTGAGTGCACCTAAATTATATGTGATATAATTTTAAATATTATAAAGATATTTAAGACATGACAAGAATTATATTGATATATGTAGTGAGTCATGCCTATGAGACTCACTTTCACTTTTGAGATCAGTTATGTATATACCCTGTACTGTACAGTCCCTATATGCATACACTGTATCATGAATACTGTAAATGGATTGAGGTGGATTCAAGAATAATCTAGGCTTCCATCATCTTTGATGCCTTAGCTCAGGAATAACACAAGACACCCTCTATGCAAGATACTTTCAGTATAAGTCTACAGAAGAAGTCCAAATGACTCTTATAATATCAGTTCAAGATTCACTTGTAATTACATGCTAATTTATAATGTTCCTGTCATTTTGCACTCATTGTTTGTACTTAAAATGTACAGTACAGTATTCATATTGTAAGGTTCTCTTAAAAAATCATCTTGCAAGTTGGTTGGTTTGCCCTTTGTCCACTCACAAGGTTTGATCTTTATGTTATATTTTTAACTTGCAACTACATTAATCGGACTTTAGCCATATACTTTAAACAATATGTTGTCCCGTAATTCTATTAATTCAGCATTTGCTCTACAAAATAGTAGTTTAAAGTAATACCTGTATGTCACCAGGAATAAAAGAAATCAAATAATATAACTAACATTGTGCTATAGACCATGTACGGTAGTGCACTTTTATGATGATAGAGAAAGGATTCATAAATTTTTAGGAGCTGGCTAAGTGTGTGATGTGTTATCACCTGCAAAATATCACCTGCTAGATGCTACCACATGCATTGCATCTTGTCTTTTACCAGAAATATCAGTAACAGTTTGAAAAATGCCCTTTTACATTTAAAAAAAAGAAGATTTTTATTACTTTTATTAAGAAGAAAATTGAGTGTGAGCCCAGATGTTTGAGTCATATGTCTTTTCAATCACTTCACACACCTAATAGGTATTCATACAGTGTATACAGGCCCACCACCGATTTTCCGGCACCCTTGATTCCAAAGCCTTGCCGGATTATACGTTTTGCCAGACCAATTGAGGTCAGGTAATAATAATTCAACAATACATCTCTGACCCACTAATTATACACCTCCTGTGTCTCTAAAGCACCATGGACTACTAGAAACTTAAATTAAACAAATATTAAATGTAAATTAAATGTGAAAAAGCCATAATTTTGAACAACATTACTGTACTGTACACACTTGGCACTCAATGTACTACACTAGACTAAAAATTTTATCTCTTGTGTAAACTATGTGATGTTTATACTCAAATTAATCACTATCTTACAAGGATTCCAGCAATGCAAATTATATTCTGCTAAGTCTAGTCAGTTACATTTTATAAGATAAAAACTTTAAGCCTAAAACTACCTTCACCCTGGCTGGGAGGGAGGGAAGTTAAGTGCCCTCTCATAATTTTGCCCGGACTAAAGGAGGTGCCGGACCATCAGTTCCCGGAAAATTGGTGGTGTACCTGTATATATATCTCCTATTTCATAGCTCTAGCACTTAGAGCCATCCTACAGATAAGGTACTTTTAAGTGTACCTTAAATGCAACCCCTATTATTGTTAGTCCCAACCTGGTGTCCTTGCTGCAGGATAGTTTGGAATAGGGTGATTGGCAGTTTTATGGGGTCTGCTCTCCTTCATACAACCCATTGCTGATCAAGTTTTGTGGTGTGTCAGACATATGATGTACTTTTCAGCCTCTCTTTTGTAATTAAAACCCTCTTATTGTCACCCTCCTTAGAATCACCCTTATCAAGTTTAAAAATTATAAACCAAAATCTATGAGAGCAATAAGTGTCTTCACAGCAGGACAAACAGAGACCTTTGCATTCATTACAGTATAGCTATATAATATAGGGGCTCCTGGGTTATGAATGGATTCCATTCCTGAGGACGTTCTTAAGTCGGATTTGTGAGCAAGTTGAAACACATGCTATGTGCATACCGTACTTACAGAACAATGTTTAAAATCCCACTATATCATGGCTTAAGTCCTTATATACATCTAAAGTCACTTAGTTTAGAAATAGAATGACAAATTACAGTAAATGAAAGTAAAAAGTAAGTCATCAGGTTAATCAAATACTGTAAATTTCAAGTTTAACCCTGTTCGTATCGTCGGGAGTTTGTAAGTCGAGGACCCCCTGTACATTATAAGATAATATAATGCCAGTGTGTCAAATCATGAAAAGTATCCTCTTAATTTTTTATTGATAAAAATGTATTACATCCATTTCTAACTGACACACTAGAATGGGCAGGTATTGTTCTTTGTTACCAAGCTAGTGGGCTGACACCACGAGGCTTCTAGGACCTCTCCATTTGTGTAACTGGGCTGTATTTGAGAAATCTAATACAAATTTAGAATTCTAAAGATAGGATCTCTCCCAACTCAACTGCAGTCTCTAAAAAAAGGGGTAATAGTAGATAGTTACCATCAAGTGAGAGCTGTGAGTGTCACTCATTCTTTTGTATACAATATATACTCTGTGTTGCAAGCAGACCATAAAATAGGGTCCAGGCTCAACCAGCCTACAGTTCTCAGTCACTCTTCCCACTGCTTGGATGTCTCTCAATGGGCTATTTATATTCAGCATTTATTTGAGCATAGACTAGTGATCCTTAGCATTATATATTGGATGTACTGTAATTGTCATGATTGTTTACAATTGCTTATAATGATTCATTTGGTAGTCAACTGACAGTATGGTCAATGGATGTTTTCAACAGGACTTGTGTTGAGGGGTTTGCCTAGAGTTTATTTATAACAGTTCAAACATTGAGGTTACTTCAAAAACAGGTTCATATGACTCCCAGTTGAGAGTTGAGGTTTCATCTTTTTGATAACTATGGATTACTAATCATGATGACTGTTGTAACCAAGTAAATTTTCCCTTTAGCATTATAGAAATATGATCTCTTGTTCTATGTGTTGCAGCTGGCCTATCTCTGCCACTGTGGCGGTGTCATTTATTATACTGTACTTGGACAGGCTTATCTCAGTGTAAAATTTCCTCACTTTGGGGAAAAATAGACTGCTCTTTACTCCTTATATTCTTGATTGTAGGTTGAGAAGTGATGTTAAGGGACAGGGACAGAGTTGGGTTTTCCAAGTGAATTTGTGTTGCTTAAATTTTCCTTCAGGTCAGGAGCAAGGTTTCCTCTAATTTTTACAACATAATGCAGGATATATTTTTATGTGCACCAGGATCAAGGTGATGAGCCACCAATGGAAAAAAAAACTGAAGCTTATATCCTATGCAATATTTGTTTTAAAGTTTGCAAGAAGTAGTTAGTATTTAAAAACAAGGGATACTTAACAAGGTGCACTCCTTAAGTTGTTTTTTTTTATATGAAAAAGAGATGTCACCATCACTGACCATAAATGCAGCTGGAAAAGATAAGTGCGCAGCACTTGATTGCCATTTGCGGCCATGCAGTCACACTGTTTAGAAGGAATGTTAGTCGGGAGGCCAATGCAGTACAAGTTAGGTTCTTAGACAGTATTGTACTGCTATGTCCTCCTTTTGAGCATTAGCCTTCAAGGATGTTCATTCTTATACGAGGGATGAATCCTCTCAAACATTGTCATCAGTTGTCATGGCAGATGGCACAATATTTCATGTCAAGTGGAGTCATCTCTATAATGTTCATGGGTAGTAAAATGTTAGAGAAGACTTGAGTCTTGCTCAAGTTTTGTTGTCTCATGGGACATCAGCACTTTATTCTTTCTGTTTTGATCCCTGTTGAAAATGCTGTTTACAAAAGGTTAGGTCATCAAGTTTAGGGACTTAGTACTGTACAGTACCGTAGTAGGGTTATCAGACTTAGGAGTGATGGCTGTGATACTGTACTGTATCATCCAGCTCCCTGTTTACGCTCCCTCTTTTGGGGAAAATTCTTCCTGTAATTTTTGTGTCTTTGAATTGGGAGAGGTTTTTTTTTTCAATACGATATCTGGAGTATTGCCTAATCATGCAAATGAAGGGTTTCTGGGAAGCCTGAGGTGTCAGCTTACTAGCTGCTCATTCCATGCTGAGATATAGTAGGGTTTTAAGATCAAATCCTTCATTTTACAACTCCTGTATAACCAAACCTAAAATTGTCGCTATTACAATCAGTTAACCATTATGTAGTTATTTGTATTTTATTTGGCCAAGTTACCAACTCACTCACTCACTCACTCACTCACTCACAGGAGAAAAATTAAGTTCCTGTTGGCACAGTGTATGAGTAACTCTCATCTTGAGTGACAAGCAGTAATATACATAAGGTTCCAGCTATTATAGTAATAACCAAATATGAAAGTGTTCAAAACATCTGAATTTGTCATAGTCATCATGAATGTTGGGCATTTCTGTCACACTAGTTTTTGGTACAAAAAATAAATTTAGTACAGTAGTTAAAAAAAGCTTTTCACCATCACAGCTTGCAAGATACTCAATCTTTAAGGACTTAACAATCTCCCAAGTTCACGATGCATTAACTGGTTACACAAGTTCATGGATTATGGGTACCTCTGTAAATCATTCCATAACATTGTTACAAAGCTTATAATAACTTTACAAGATGTATCGAAGTGAATATTAGTGTGTGTGTGCCTGTCTGTCTTCATGAACATAAGTGTTTGTTTGTATGTACTGTACAGTATACAGTATTTCTATTCATTCTACAATGTATTCCTGTCGTAGATATGTGGAGTACAGTATTAATTCGTCTCCAAAGTTGATGTACAGTGTACTGTACTGTACTGTACTGAGTGATTTTTAGGGAAGGACGTGCTGCTGAAGGATGATTCAGGCTTGTGTTACATGATGTAGGTAACCCATGATTGGGGCCTTTATTTGGGGGGGGGGGGGGGTACTTTACCCTAGTAGAAGACATCTTTAACAATACAGGTATAGTGCATTTTTTCCCAGCTGAGAAAAGATGCCCCGTCCCCTCCTCAAACAACTTCATATTTTTCCCGCTTCTGTTGACAGTCATGTAATATTTCAATGTGATTCTCATCTTTTAAAATGTTGTTTTTCCATAATGTAGTATTACTGATACGCAATTTGTCTTAGTATGTTTTATTGTGGGTAAAAGTAAATATATATTAAATGCATCCTGCAAAAGTGTGAATTTGCTACCAGAGTTTAACAGTTAATTCATGTATAATATTTCTGATAAACTTCCTACTTGCTTATGTTTCAAATAATGAATGTACAGTGATCCCTCGGTTAACGAACTCAATCCGTTCCAGAAGGTCATTCGTTAACCGAAAAGTTCGTTAACCGAAACCATTGTTTCAATGGGTTTTTGGGTAATTGGTTCCAGCTCACCGAAAATTTCCTAAATTCAACAAAAATGGTAGAAAAGTTCACTTACTTTGAGGTGTGTATGTAGAAGGCTCCTGGATGATGATGATGATGATGATGATGGGATTTAGAATGGGGGTGGAGGAGAAGGAAGAAGAGAAGGCATTGGGGTGGAAGAGAAGTCACCCCCATGGCGCCATTTCACCCATGAAATTTTAGCTCTCTTGGAGTAATTCAAGATTATTTTCTTTAAATCAACACTGTACTGCATTATATATTGTCAATATGTAAAATATATTTCAAAATGACCAATAATTTTGCTTGGAAACACAGAAAAAAAGTGTTTACCGTAGTTGAAGAGAGTCTCAAGCAAGATGTTACCTCCAGTGAAAACAGAGAGAGACTAAAGCCTGTTTGCTATGTTAAGAGGCTGGATGCCGCGCATTAAACTAGTCACTTTACCTTCAATTATGTTCAGTAATTGTTAAAATGACTAAAAAATTGAATATTAAACTTTTAAAATTATTGAACAGTATAAACTTCTTGATATTTACTAAAATAGTAAGGAATTTACGCCTTAGAACCGATTAATGTATTGGCGGACTGATACTAAAGCTGGTTGCCTGGGGGGGGGGGGGGGGGGGGGGGCAGGCCATCTTTTCTCAGCTGAGAAAAATACGCTCTTGTAAGAATGAATAAATGATGACATGAAGGGAAAATGTATTGTGTATTTGCTCTTGTTTCTGACTATATATATATATATATATATATATATATATATATATATATATATATATATATATATATATATATATATATATATATATATATATATATATATATATATATAATATATATATATATATATATATATATATATATATATATATATATATATATATATGTATGTATGTATGTATATAAATTTTTTTTTTTTTTTTTTTTTTTTCCGGGGAATAGCCCACCCGGGCACTGTACTGTACATAAGTTTCAGATGAGTGCAGACCAGTAATATTGTTAACAATGTGTTGCATGATGATTAAATAAGACTAGCTTTTGTGCTGCCTGATAATGTTAGTGTACCACTGTACTGTACTAACAAAATAATTATTGCAGTTTTTGTATTTAAGTTAATAACAAATGCAATGTGTGGTTAAAAGAGTAATTGTATATTACAGGTGTACTGTATTGGTCTGTGGAAATTGAGACTCACAACCCATGATGATTTGACAATGTGTTTTAATACAATATTAACTAACTTGACAATATATTGATGATTATCTTCAGTTGGATGTCACTCTCTCTCTCTCTCTCTCTCTCTCTCAAGAACTTGTATATAATTTACTCCTCTTGTCACACCACAGCTCTACTGTTGCAGGATTGTCACCCTCCTGTTCTCTATCTTTCTTCTTTTACAGTGCCAGTCCTCCCTCCAAGTACCATCATTAAACACTGTTTTATCCCTCATTAGGCCAGAAGTCTATGCTACTGAAAATATTTGTATTATTTTTCTCACCTACCATGGGCACACTTATGAATTTGGAAATGTGAGACTTGCAGTGGCTGGGCTCCAGGAGATTAGGGTAGTTGGGGGTCTTTAAAGATGAAGGTTGTAGGTACTCTGACCATTCATTAACTACAGCAAGTCCCTCAGTTCACTAGTGATACTGTACTTTATAATATATACTATCCGTTTACTCACTCTTAAACAACTATTATAAATCAACCATGTGGTTCAGTCCCCGTCCATTTTTCATTCATATTCATCCTACTTGAAGTCAGTCATTTAAATTTACTTTTTATTCACTTGATATTTAAGCATTAAACCAACATTGAGTCTTGCACAAATATTTAAATGTACATTACTTCATTTTTTAACAAGAATTTCTTTTACTTTATTAAGCACCATATCACATACACAATGTGTTATGTATTACAGTACACAGTAGACCTTATTATTGTAATATTTAAATCTTGAAATCTTTACACAGCTCTTCAGGACACTTTATTTTCTCTTTATGCTCTTTGTTTTAATCTTACATTTTAAGAATGTTGCACCTGGAGCAAAGGACTGTGCCTGACCCTGGTTTTTAATACCCAGCCTCACACTTACCCCTTTGTTCTTTATCATACTTCTATTGTCTATGGTAGACCCTGCTGCCACATGGCATCACAAAAATTGTGACCAAGTCCCAGGTTGCTGATCTGACTTAGTGCCTCATTTACACACAATTGCAGGGTCTCAATTGTTTCTCTTACTATTGACAACACAACATACATATATTGTTTCTCATTTGATTTTTTTTTTCAATTTGTATTTCTTTATGGTTTATTATTATTATTATTATTATTATTATTATTATTATTATTATTATTATTATTATTATTACAGTAAAAGTCCAAAAATCCGGACTGCTTGGGGATTGGGTCGGTCCGGATTTTCGGATTTTCCGGATTCTCAGGCAGTACTTTTAAAATTAAAATTTAAGGAGGAATAAAGAAGAGATGAACAGGTACATTTTGATAGTTTATTCATTAGCAAATATAGCATGCTTCATTTATCAAAACGAGCAGTTTTAATGAAAAAGCTGTGAATTCTAGAATTTTATTCTTTGCCTTTTTGATATCATAAATTGTAGACTTTCCAATGTTGTATTTTCCATTAGAACAGTATTGCTCACACCACGTACTAGTTTCTTAATTATTTCAAGTTTGTCACTCAATTTCAACGTGTTCTTCTTTCTCTTCACACAACGAAGTTTATCTACTTTAGGAGCCATTATTATGGGCTTGTACAGTAATCTGTAAATGGAAAGAGTAAGACTCAAAATATTGTTCTATTCATACTGTGCTTGATATAATGCATTCACGGAATTGTAATATTTTTGCTAAAATGACGTACGTATTACAGTGGAAAGTGGGATCAAATCGTGACGAAAACAATGACTTTCGCTTTCTTTCGTTCAAAAGATGTTACCGTAATCAATTTTCGAATGGTTTAGTTAAAAAACTGTTGTACTGTATTACAATAATATTCTATCCTAATTGACTTGAATAAATACTACGATACCATATTTCTGAATATTTCCATCAAAATCATTTTCCTTGTCATCGTCTGCAGCACCAAACAGCTTCTCCCAGTCCTCTCCTTGAACAGGGCTAGAGGGTACGTGTTTTTCGAATCGTTTTCAGTTAAAAACTATTACATCACACGTATATTTTACCTAAACTGCGCCTGAATGAATATATTCTCGGAAATAAATAGTAGTTTTGCTGAAACGTGATGTATTTCAATGTAAAATAGGATAAAATACATGTCGAAAACAAAAGACTTTACCTAAGCTTCCGATGTTCTTGAGATGTTACTCGTTTTTTTAATAGTTTTCGGTTAAAATTCTGTTATATTACAATGATATTCTATTCATACTGTGCTTGATATAATACATTCACGGAAATGTAATATTTTTGCTGAAATGACGTACGTATTAAAGTGGAAAGTGGGATAAAATCGTGACGAAAACAATGACTTTCTCTTTCTTTCGTTCAAAAGATGTTACCGTAATCACTTTTCGAATGGTTTAGTTAAAAGACTGTTGTATTACAGTAATATTCCCTCCTAATTGACTTGAATAAATACTTGAATGGAAATATACAATATTTTTGTTGAAACTACCCGCGTTTCAGTGTAAAGTGTCGTAATAATAAATGGTAAACAATTTGCCTTCGGCCCTGGTGTTTCAGTTTATAGGACGTAGAGCGTTTTTACTGAAGGTTTTGTTGTTCGCTTACCCTCAAAAACGTGGGTCGAACTATAAACGAGGAATATCATAAATTAACGATTTCTGGGTCAAAAAATCAGAGTCGACAGATAAACGAGGGGGGGTTTATAGATGAGTATATACGGTATGTTGTCACAGTTTGATTGCTCGTTTTAAAGTGGAGACCACGTGGTCGCTTGTTGTCGCTGTGCAGCTGTGGCGCTCACGCATGCGCACATACACACAAAAGCCCGCTAAAAAAAAAAAAAAATAATAATTAGTTTTCCAAAAGTCCGGATTCTCGGGCGGTCCGGATTTTTGGACTTTTACTGTATTATTATTATTATTATTATTATTATTATTATTATTATTATTTAATTTTTGCCCCCTAGGCCCCGATGTGGGTCAGTGACCTGTGCCTGAGTGGGCTAATCCCCTTAAAAAAAAAAAATACCTTTGATATTACACACTTTGGAAGCATATTACTCTACCTAACATTGATATAATACTGGGAATTCTTGATGCTTCACAGCACCTACTATTTTAGTGTCTCATATTTCTTCCAGCACCAAACCTGACATATGTATAAAGCACTTCCTTTTTCCTCACTCCAGATCTAACCTCCTCTTTTGTACTTCATACACAATATTTTTTCCTCGGCTGATTCTCAAAATATATTGAAAAGTCCTCCTTACTCCCTTCTTATTTGCTAATGTAATAATAAATAATAATAATAATTAACGGTTTATTGAAGGAGCTTGGCAGCCAGAAGGCTGAAAATATACAGTTACATATTTGGGGAATGGGTTACGAATTACAAATAATATACAAGTAACATAAGTGACACAAATAAGACATATAATAACTTAGATGGGGAAAAGCTCAAACTACAGTTCACTTCAACATAGTGACAGTGTGTTTGTGCCTTTATTGCTAACCTTGTATTTGTACAATATTGTTTTATTTTGAGTTAGGAACTTTATCAAGAGAGTACCAGACCCTTTTTAAGCCCACCATTGTGTATATGGTCTCAACCGTTGTTTGTTATTCACTTTATTGTAAATTTTTTTTAAGTAAAGCTTTTCCTTTTAAATAAATTAGATTTTTACTTTTTTTAATATTACTGGTAAGTAATTGGTATATTCATTTCATTCCCTATTTATTTCCCCCTTTCTTTATTCTTAATCCTGTGCAGAGAAAATTTATCTTACACTCTAATGATTACAACACCTCACATAACAATAGTTCATCCATTACTGTAGTTTAACTTTCTTTCTTTTAACCTCTACTTCCATTATTGTTCTTCCATTTTCTTTCCTTATGGACATTGATCTTCCCTTTATCTGGTGTGTTCTTCTGTTTCTTCTTGGTTTTGTTTGATGATATACATTTTTCATCACATGATTCTGTTTATTTCATAAGCAATCTGCTGTTCTCTTGAAAACTGAAGGCAAATAGCCTAATGTTATACAGTTCTTGTTTTACCAGTATTAATGTAGAATATTAATATGCACTGAAGTTATAGAAATGTAATAATTTGAGATATATATACATTTTGGATAGCACTAACCATTTTACTGTTCTGCAGACTGTGGTGCACGAAGGTGGTCTTGTGCCTAAGAGTATGTACCAGCCAGGGGAGGATGTGGATGGAACAAGGCAGCACATCCCATTGTCAGACCAGTCTATGTATCATTCAGTCTCTTTAGGTCGTGGTCAGGTATGACTTAATGTACACCTGTTAGTTATTCCTGTGGATTTACAATACTGTAGTTCTTAATATTAATTGGACTCAGAATATATGCTAATACCTGTAATATAGTTATTAGTGAAAAGTTACAAGATACCAATTTTTAAAAGCTGATTATGGTTATGAGTATAGTACTGTACAGTATTTACTTAATATATATGTGTTTCAGGAATTCATATTTCTGAAATATCATGAGTACCTTACTATAGTACTTGTTCAGTCCAGACTTACTTGATTTTTCTTCATCTCCCAGTAGGTTCTATTACTTCTACCCTTGATAGATATAAAATATCATGGAAATGAAGCATATGACATTTTATACTCTGTCCTCTCAAGAAATGGAAGTTTGAAGTATGAAATCTCATTTTTTAGTCAGGCTTTACTGTATGTGTTCCAGCAGCAGGGTACACTGTCTTATCTGATCACTTGAAGTGATGTTTTCATTTCCCCACCCAGTGTATCAGTTTAGAAGTAAACCTTCAAATCCCTGGGACAGTGGTTGCTTTAGAAGCTAGTGGGGGTGTCTGAACTGCTCATCAATAGATATGAGCTCCACAGTTCATCTCCTCATAATAACTACTGACCTAGATCTCTATTTTGGGAGTTGGGTGAGAAGTCTTGTCACTCATCTCCTCCCCTTGGCTATAAAATGAGATTTCCTACATCAGTTTTCTATATATATAGTCTAGAGGTTGTTGACAAATGACCTGATATTCTAGGCCAGTAGAGAACCAGGGTGGAGGAAATCAGTTGTCAGTTTTAATAGCCTATTGGTAGCAGACTGTTGGAGCCCCTCATTCCCTGTTAAATTTTGATCTGAATTAGTCGATGATGCTCTAGTGTATTGCTTTCTATAGGTTCTTTTTTTTTACATCAAGTGTTCATGGGGATAATGTTCAAATTTGATTGGAATATTAGTCAAATATTATGCCACTGACCATAATGCTGTACAGAGAGAAAAAAATTATGGCAAAACAATAAATGTCAGTGAGCTAGAAAGTATGAACAACACTTATCCCATCATAATGCTCAAACATGAGGTCCATATACAGAACAAAAGGAGAGGTGGACAGTATACGTCATTGGATAATGCTGTGGTGAGCTGAACCATGAGACATGTAATTATAGATGAGGGGCTCAGACAAGAAGTAAACTATTTCAGGGCTTCATCCCTTTGATCTTAAAGTCTCACTTGTTGAAGCAATCACTTCCAGAAATTTAAAGTTTTACTTTGATGTTAGTTCACTGGAGGAATAGCTGTACAGCACCTATGCAAATTCACTAGGACAGTTTACTTTGCCATTGGAGCATGTCAAACCCCCGAGTCAGGGGGTCTGCCAATGCAGGTATCACAGGTCATTTGTCAGAGAAACAACTTTACTCCTGATGTTTTGTCACAGGAATTTTTCAAATGTCCTTTGTGCCAAAATGTCAGGAGTAATGTTCTCTCTCTGACCCCGTTTCCTTTGTTACCATATAACCAAAAATTATTTGTTGTCTTTTTTATTAATGGTTGTGAATTGGAATGGTTCGAAAGTTAAAGAATAAATATATTCGCATTTAAAATAATTCATGGTGTTGGTATACTACAGTATATCTAGATTTAATTGTGGGAAGGAGACCTATTGATCTAATTTATGTAGATAGCAATCAACATAATATAGTTCACTAACATAGAGATAATAGTGATGTTTTACCTTTACATTTCTTACACTAATTTTTATTATTATTTTTTTATTACTGCAGGTTCATGAAGTGGTTTTGCTGATAGAGGAACCAGGATCTGTTATCTGTTGGGACTTTGATGTGATGAAGAATGATGTGTCATTCTCTGTCCTACGCACTAAAGTACCCATAACACACCGCCCAGAGCCACAGTCCCCAACTGGTAAGAATTACTCCTAAATGATAATAATTAAAAACCAGCTTTTACTATGAGCCTTCAATAAAGGAATGAGTAAATTTATCAGTAAAGTTATTGAAGTATTGTAAAAGAAAAGTAAATGTGAGTGATTGTGACATACTGTACTCTAAGTCAGTGAGAAGAAGAAAGAAATGAGTTCCTGAGAGTATTTATCCTGTACAAAAAAGATCAAGTGATTACTTACTACAAAGACTTAGATATAATACAGTACAGGTACTTTATTCTTTAAATTATATTTGTAATTTTCTGATATTATCCCTCACTTATCATCATCTTTGAACATCTGATACCTTGGGAATATTCATAATCATCTTTGTTTCTCACATACCAGTACTTAACTGGTAAAAAAAAATGAATGTACTTTCTGGCAATTTCATTTTCTGTCATTTCTTTCACCCTTGTCAAGTATCTAAAACACATGAAGATCCTTCACTGCCTTCATCCAATGCTAAAAGCACCTTGGGGCATAAATTAGTGGTAATTTGTTTCAATTACCAGCTTTGAATTTTGTAGTGTGATCACCTTATGCCTAAATCACCATTCTCATGGTAACTTGCAGAATTCTTTTTTTTTTTTTAAGTTTTAGGGGTCATTGTTTTTGGATATTCAAAATATTGAAATGGGGAGAATTACAGTATGATTGGTATAATGAATGGAGGAAGAACTCCTTCCATGATCAACTTTAAGTGTGTGATAGCATACACAGTAGGTATTGACTCACTAAGTAAAATATGTGCACTATGCTCAGGCAAATGTGTCTTTTCTTGTAATGTAGATTTCACTTTCGTGCATCACATTGACAGCAATGTAAGACTAGACATAATATTGCATATCTTCTTTAGGAGCAATGGGTGTCATTGATGCTGTAATGGGCAGTGATGACCAACACCGCTCTGTTATTGAGAAGACCTGGCGGGAAGGCCATGAATACTTCCGCGTTGAGCCACAACTGATCTGTCATGATGGAGAAAGCATACAGGTTGGTGAAGCTCAGGAAACATCCTCTTGAAGTCTGAAGGGTTTGGTACTATGTACTTTGGATTATTTAGTAAATGTTAATATAATTCCCATCCCCCAACTGGTAAAGTCCATTGATGGGTAACTTACCTGTCTTTGGTGGCACCAGATTTTGAAGTTCTTACAATTTTAGAACATTCATAGAGGGAAAGAGAAACAGATGACTGGTAAGTATATTCTGCTTACTGCTTGTAAGGGGAAATTCATTAAGACTTTTTTAAGTGTTAATAAACTTGGAATCTTTTAAGTAGAAAGTGTGTGGGCTTTTCCTGTATTACTTTTTTGTGTGTATGAAGTTCCCAGAGTTCATGAAGAAGTCTGTGTAACAAGTAGAAATGCCTCACCTCTGTCTGAATCTGTTTTCTTGCTCATTCATAAGTGAGTGAGTGCTTTGTAGATATAGTCATTAATGATCTTTGTGATATACATGTAATACTTTTCTTGTTAATTTTCCTTAAGTGAGTCATCTCCCAAGTATAAAGTCCTCAAATATTTATGATAGCCTACAAACTCCTATTATGAAAACCTTACATTTTCCTTTACTCAGACTAGGATACATATGGTACTTCCCTCCTACTGTTTGGAAATTTCTGAATCCAACTCCAAACAAAGGTTCCTAAGCATTTATTAAAAGAATCATAACACAAGTGTAAATTCCAGTAATTTATATAATTTTTTTAATTAATTGATCTACCATTGTTCTCCCAATTATCTAAAATGTTTTATGCATCACTACCACAATTACAAAAAATTCAGTTAACCATATATGAGTATCCAATAAGTCAGGATTCATACTAATGTGCAAGTTATTCTACAAAGTGTAAACCCTGGGTCGTAGATGTACATAATCAGTGTAGATGATATTGCCTAGCCTGTACAATGGACATCAATTTGTATGGTGGTTACGTTCTTGTACTATACATTAAACTTATCAAACTTAACTACCCCATGGGAAAAATAAGGTTGTGTTCCATAGTATTAGAAATTTGCTTCCAACATCCTATATTATCACTTTTATCATATATATAACGTAGAGCCTACATGATGGGTGAACTTTATAGAAACATACACACTATTTTACTGGACAGTCACCAAAGAGGGCAGAAGGTCTCTTCGCTCCGTAAACACTATATCTGCAGTGGCTAAAATAGTTGGTACAGTAACTGATGTTTTGTGTGAGAGTTGTTTTTATGGGCCTTTTATACTAAAACATAAATTAGATTAATACATTTCAACTAGCTAGGAAAGGTATAGCATAAAGTAAACAATTACAGTACAGTATAGTATATAGATGCTTAAGATGATCTTGATTTTAGCATTTGATAATTTATAGAATGATAGGGTAGATATTTCCTTATGAAAAAAGACATTACCCGGTATATAGAAGATATTGCATACCCTTAGTATTTCCTTCAGTTATGGATGATGCTCTTTTCCTTTTAAAATAAATTGCATCACTGTGTTTTCTTCAGTTAAAACAACAAGTAGGGCTTTATGCTTAGCTTGTATTATATGTAAACTCGAAACATCTTATTTTTAACTCAGCCACTAATAGAAGCAATACTTGGCTTTGATTGTTATATGTATTACTGTACTGTACTGTAATGTGGAGTCTCAATAATTCATGAAATACATATTCACATTATTAAATTCGCGGGTAAATTACCTCTATTACGACCCCCCTTTTAAATTTCGCAGTCAAATGTTCACAATTCGCTGCTGCAGTATTTATTGACATAAGAAACTTGAAAGTTGTGGAAATATAATTTCACTGCTCTAATTTGCATTGGAAATAAATAAAATGAAATATAAGTATCACTTTAATATTCCCATGTAACTTAGAAATAAAGAAAATATAACGCTATAGAATAAGAAAAATGAAAAGTACAGTAAGTGAATTGTTTATGGGAGGCAGGGCAGTGGCTGGTGGACTGAGCATTCTCCCGTTCCTGAGGCAAGTGCACACCTCTGACCTCATAAATAAAATATTATGCAATTTCACCATAATCCCATATTATTTAGGTTCATTTTTATACTGGGTCAATACAACATCATAGTAAAGTAATTAAAAAATAAAAATAAAATGCCCCACACTTAAACCCTGATAAGTTATTGTGTGGTATTATTTTTATTACAAAACTGTAATTTTTTTTTTTTTTTTTTTTTTTACATAGTGTAGTGAAGTCACAGCCAGCCTGGCCCCTGGCTGTCTCCATATTGGTGTATTGGCATAACCCTCAAGAAATTATGATAAGGAAGGAGCTGTTTATGTGTTACAGTACTGTATTTTTTATGTATTACCGGTATATACAATATTTGTGTTTATTGAAGCAGTTTTGGAACATTTTATGGGTACAGTATTTCTTGGCCTTTGGAACCAAACTAATTATTTCCATTTAAATCAATAAAACTATTATTTGCGATTTAATAATAATTTCCGATGTGTTCTGGTACATAGCCAGCAAATTAACAAAACTCCACTGTACCGTATAAGCAAAAACATAACCCTGCAACATTTTCAATAATATGGTTGTGAATCCTGTTACTCAATTAAAGACACAGTGTAAGGCAATACCTAATAGCAGCATAATCATTACACCAAAATTATAATTTTAGTGCATCATTGCCAACACGTAGGAGGGAGTAATATAGTTTAGTTTAGATTTACTTGTTTATGCTTTCATATGACTAAACAAAATGTGAAGTGTAGTTAGGAAGGGAGACTTAAGGTAGAGAACAACAGAGGATCATAACTACTTAGACAATTAGATCAGCCATTACCTCACTGCATCACAATGAAGTGCCTTTAACAGATAGTCCTATATGAACTAGAAATTCATAAAGGTAACAATGTTCATTGCAGAGTCTTAAGGCCTGCACTGAATTCTGTATTGTACACCCCTAATTATTCACCGTTGTTGAGGCTAAGGATGTTAAACCATATATAGAAATCAAGTAGACAACTCGTCCTTAAATTGAGGGTTTACTATACAGTATAGTACACAGTTCAGTGTCCTTACTGATATATCAGTCAAGTATGTTGGTGAACACTTAGGACTTTAGTTCCATACTTTATCTAAAATTTTTGAGTCCTTGCATAAGACTCCCCTTTAAGTAATTCTTTACTTTGACACATATAACACACACATACATACATACATGCACACAACATACCTCAACTGTGAATACAATACAGTACAATACTCTGGTAGCATTTCTTGATCTATTCTGACATATATACTTATTTATTCAACAATCCTTGTATTTTGCAGTCATTTTGTAATAAATCTTTTTCAAACAATTAAGTCAAAACATATTCCATAATTACATCAGTTAAATAGGCTTTTATGATGAAGTCTTTTCTTCTTTATACTTTTGTAATGAAGCATAAGTGAAGGTATGCTTTTGCTTCTACCACTAAGACAACAGTTACAATACTTTTAAACTCATACAAGAATCATATTCATCCATTACTTTTTCAGTTAAGCCTCACTATAACATTTTGCTGTACGGTGGTCCCTTGGTTAACGAGCTCAATTCGTTCCAGATGGTTGTTCGTTAACCGAAACCATTGTTTCAATGGGATATTGGGTAATTGGTTCCAGCTCACAGAAAAGTATATACAAAGTAAAGACAAAAACACATAAAGTCAGAAACACTCCTAAAATTCCCCTAAATCCCCCTTAAATCACTATACAGTAAGTCCCCAAGTTACGTACATAATGGGGACCAAAAGGTTGTACGTAACTCGAAAATCCCCCAACCCTATAATGTTATCTGGTGGTAATTAATACAACTTATCAAATGCAAACATATTTTATTTAACATAAATGCGGCATAAGTAGCCGCGCGGTGAACTATGTAAACACACTCGCGGCAACACTCGTGACGCAGTCAGCCGTCGCAGTCGTCACTATCATCCATATCACGCGGCACTGGATCAGGTGTAGATGATGTTGATGGCACTGGATCAGGTGTAGATGATGTTGATGGCACTGGATCAGGTGTAGATGATGTTGATGGCACTGGATCAGGTGTAGATGATGTTGGCAATACGGCTGCTGGTTTGAAGAATTTGTGGATGGATGTTTGGGTTGTTATCTTCTTTTTTTCTTCATAAATTATGTGATAGCATTTAATAGCCTCTTGGATCGCTGCTGACACCTTGGCAAGTCTTTCTTCATTTGGATCTTGCTGTTCAAAAAGTGCCAACATTTCCTCCCCCTTTGCAAAAGCCTGCGCCATCAGTTTAGTTTGGAAATGCTTTGTAGGCATTTCAACTTGATCTTCTTCAGCTGTTTCTATTTCCCGTCGTTGCTTCTCCAACTCAATCAACTCGTCATTTGTCAAGTCCTTGCCGTGGGCGTCGAAATACTCAGAGAAGTCATTCTCCTTCAGGTCTAACTCCAGTTTCTCACTTATTTTGATTAAGTTGTTGATCACAGCCTTCTGCTCCTCCTGAACATTCTCAAACCCACTGAAGTCGTTGACAAACTGTGGACAGATTTTCTTCCACACGCCGTTCATGCAGGATGATGTAACCTCCTGCCAGGATGCACCGATGTTTTTAATTGCCTTGTAGATATTATAGGACTTCCAAAATTCCTTGAGAGTCATCCCATTGTCATCAGTTGCCTTCAGTGCTTGGCGGAAGGTGCGCCTAAGATAATATTTTTTAAATGTTGCAATGACGCCCTGATCCATTGGCTGGATGATAGATGTTGTGTTGGGTGGCATGTACACAACCTTTACCTTTGGGTGGAAGTCATCCAGGAAAGGGGGGTGACCAGGTGCATTGTCAAGCAGCAGGAGGATGTTGAAGGGTATACCATTGTCCCTGCAATATTTTTCCACGTCTGGTATAAGATGGTGGTAGAACCAGTCTTGGAAAAGTGCCTGTGTAACCCATGCTTTAGTGTTACTTTTCCATATGACAGGAAGGGATGCCTTTGCAATGTTTTTGAGTGCTCATGGGTTTTCAGAACTGTACACAAGCAATGGTTTTAATTTAAAATCACCAGCTGCATTACCACCAAGAAGCAGCGTCAGTCTGTCCTTCGCTACTTTAAACCCAGGCATTGACTTCTCCTCTTTGCTTATGTACGTCCTGTCAGGCATTTTTTACCAATAAAGCCCAGTTTCATCCACATTGAAGATCTGTTGTGGTGTGTAGCCTCCCTCGTCAATAATTTCCACGAGTTTCTTTGGAAATTCCTGTGCTGTTTTCCAATCAGCACTCGCCGCCTCACCAGTCACTCGAACATTATGCAGCTTATTTCGCACCTTGAATCGGTTAAACCACCCATGGCTAGCATTGAATGTCACAGTATCATCAGGGTGATCTTTCTTTAGGTCGTTGAAAAGACTTAGGGCTTTCTCCTGAATCATACTGAGACACAGAGGCTTACGTTTTTGTGTGCAGTCCTCGATCCACATCGCAAGATATTTTTCCATTTCTTCCAGGACCTTCCCTCTTCTTTTAGTTATAATCGTAGATTGCATTGGCACTGCAGATTTCACATGTTCCTTGATCTTTTCTTTGCCCTTATCAATTGTATTAACAGTTGACCGACTCAGGTTAAATTTGCGGGCAACATTGGTCAACTTTTCACCACTTTCAAGCAGTTTTATTATGTCCATTTTTACCTCTAGTGAGATTGCTTGACGTTTCGTAGCACTCCCACTGGCTTCACCACTCTAACGCTTTACACCAGTCATTGCACACAGAGTAAAGTGTACAAAATAGGGCAGAAATTCACAGGAGAAGTACTGTATGCACAATGACCACACTTGTTGTTTTGGTGCGTCTAGCGTGTCGTCTGCATGGTCAGTGATAGTGGCGGCGCGGTGCGGCTGGCTCGCCCGCCAAATTTAAAAATTGCTCGCCCTTTTAAGACAATATTTTTGCAATTAAAGACTTCAGAAACGATGTACGTATCGGCCATTTGTACGTAAGTCGGATGTACGTAACTCGGGGACGAACTGTATTTATATATATATATATATATATATATATATATATATATATAGTACACTAGAACTCTTAAATCACTACTGTAATGTGATGCAGGTGATTAATTTTATCTCTTGTGCAAATATATGACGTTTATATTCAAATTATTCGCTGTCTTACAAGGATTCCAATATTGCAAATTATATTCTCCTAACTTAAGTCTGAGATATTATATAAGATAAAAACTTAAAGCCTACTGAAAACCCCCAAACCTTTGCTGGGAAGGTGGGGGGTAGGGAGGGAGCGGTGACAGTGACATGTTTGACAGTTGGTGCCTGTGGTGTGAAGTATTTAATTGTTTATTTATGTCCTTTAGATTGAGTTTTTGTTTTTTCTTATAAAATTTAATAGAAGTGACTGGGGAGAATATAATTTACATTGCTGTAATTCTTATAATATAGTGATTAATTTGAATGTAAACGTGCCATAGTTTGCACTGGACAAAGATTTTAGGAATCATTTTGTACATTATTCTGATTACATGTACAGTTCAGCTTTGCCCTTAGGACAGTGTGTGCATGTAAATGAGTTTCAATGAATGAATAAAGTTACATATATCGAGCCAAAAATAATAGTTGAAAAACTTTATGTAGCTTGGATGGCTAAATTTTAGAATGACCAATAATTTTAATACTTGTACTGTATAAAAAAAAATGCACAAATATTAAAGAACACAATTTTCTTGATATTTACTCAATTGGAAGCGAATGTAAACATAGAAGAGATCACTGAATTGCAGTGACGTGTCGTGAGAAAAATGCAAGGGTAAGCAAATGACGCTTTCTTACTTGTAAAGTCACGAGATCTAAAAGAATTCTTTAGTAGATCACATACAGTGCATGCACATGCTGAACTTTGCTCCTCCTGCGACTGCATTTTCAGTTTGGGGTATATTAATCCAAATAAATGCGTCGCACTCACACATCATGACCTCTGAAAGTCAACTGAATTTCTTACGTTGAGTGTTGACATAGACCGTAGCCTCATACAGTGATACCATCTCTTTCAAAACAAAATCTATCAATTCGTAAAAAGTTTATAGCCATTATTAATTTATTATATTATTCCAAAATGACAATGACATTATTCAAGTACTATGATAATGAGTCCAATAGTCTACGAAACTGTGAAACATAAAAAAGGTCAGATAATTATTATTTACGGATACGAATTTATCATTGAAAAAAAAATTAATGAACTGGTAATGCTGCGGTGCTGCTGGCAGCGAGTATAGGGGGTGGGGGAGGGGGACCAGGGAGGACGCTGTGCTTACGTTGTCCAAATTTCTAGCACAATTAATTACACTGACTGATAATAACAAATATTATTGAGGGGGCATTCCAGCATCAGAATGCTTTCCACAGCTTATTAAATTGATCTGAACCTTATTTACATGGGTTTGGAAAAAGGGGAGTAACATAAGTTAAATTATTTGTTCTCATCTTATGTCTGGCAATGGCATACCATTGACGTTGTGAGCATGGGGGAACGAGGGTACTGCATTGGAATATTGCGTACTTGAGGGATAGATTTTCAAGCGGAAAATGCCCGTCTTGCAAGTTTCACAAATTAACTGGGACAAAAAAAAAATGCACAATGCTATACACGATTGAATTAAATAATATGTTAATTAAATAAGATATTTTTATTTGGAAGGGAATCAGTGTTATAGGGTAAGCAATGCTTACCTTGCTTCTTATGAATACACGCCACTGCTGAATTGGCTGAGTACCTCGTCAGCTTATCAGCTGATGTTCAAAACAAAACGTGATTTTCCTAAGGATTTCGTTAACCAAATTGAAGATTCTTATGGAAGGTAATTCGTTAACCGAGGCGTTTGTTAACCGAGGGACCACTGTATTCTGTATATTCTTTTCTGTTTTCCTATTGATACATAGATATACTTGGATGAAATACAATTTAATTTCCATGGAGAAAATTTATAGCGAGTCATTTACTCTTATAAGGAAGGCATCTTTTACCTTTTAAATGAAAGAGACGGTGCTCTATTCAAGAAAAATAAATAGATACCATCATAAAAGAAAGGTGACATGAAGTCCATTCTTGTTTTCTGCATTTTTTTTTTAATGAGAGAGATGCAGACATGTATTTGGACCAGACACAAAAATAGATTTCATAAAAATGTTACGATGATATCCAGATCAGCCTGAGTTACCTGGTACTTCCCTCTCCCACATAACTAAAGCTTTATGGTTGGCCACTTCAGAAATGTGCATGTAATGTATTTGAACTAGTTGGATGACCTTACACATGCATGGTAGCTGCCTGGGCTTCTCACACTGCATATACTGAGGTATACAGTATTTAATATTTGAAAGTTTAATTTGTTTTTTAATAGTTTTCTTCTGGGCTTCAAACACCAGAAGATAGTTCAGTAATACTATTATATGCTGGGATCTTTCAAGGCTTGGGATCTCTAGTGACTCTTGTGATGGTCTTATCTGTCTTCACATAAAGTGAAATCTGCAGCTTTCTCTGTCAGCTAAACTTCATGTAAATTGCAGTCATTAATTTATAAACTCAAGGTCATTGATGCAAGAGCTTAATGCATTTATTACATTCCTTATTTGCAGTTTTATTAATTGAATTAAATTCTGTTAAATTTAGATAATAAAAAAAGAATATTTCTAATAAAAACATAATTGATAGGAAAAGCAGAAAGGCACTGACACTAAAAAATTTCATTATATCAAGGCTGTAAAGACAAAAAACATTTATAATGAAAATTTAAACCATTGTTTTTATAAGCAAAGTGAAATGTTACACAAAAAGAGGTGTACTGTATATGTTAAATTTTAGGTCATGTTAGATCCAATTTTATTCATGATTTTAGTTAAGTATGCATCATTATAGTACTCACATACATACCATACATACATACATACTTATACTGTACACATGAGATAACCGTTAACTGAATTTTAGATTGAGGAGTTGATGTATTGTACGTACAGTAGTCCCTTCAGGATAGCCTTCCCAACATCCACATGGATATGGGCTTGCTTTTCTTCTAGCTTGTTCTAATTTCTTTGTATGTAAATGTCATGCTTGCACATGTATTTTGAATGTATCCATGTTCCTGTCTTCCTTCATAGTATTTCCCTGGTTTTGCATTTTCCCCTTTCCCTTCTCCAAGTATCATGAGAGAGATGGACACGAAACCTGCCGTACGGACCAGCAACCTGTGTATCGGGAAGGAGAGAGCATACAGGTCAGGCTTTACATCACACGCTTCCCAGCATTTTTACTTCTATTCACAATGATAATTTATGCTATTGTATAACATTTTAGGAAATTTAAATTTAACTCCCAGGATGTTACTGATTATCTAAACCTTAACTATTTAAACAATGCAGAAAAAGTGTAAATTAATTATAGGTACGGTATAGGCTTTTTGTTTTCTTCTTATCACTGTTTAAGTAAGTTTAGAAAATAGTCAAACAGAAGATAATACTCGTCAGGTTTTGTCAGAATATTTCCATTATATTATTGTATACTGTACTTTTCAGCTTATTTAAATCAGTTCTCTCTTTATACTTACCTAGTTTTGGGTTAAGGAAAACTCATCATTCAGGTCAAGTGTGCGTGCGTGCATGCATGCTTGTATCATGCTCCCAGAACTTGTCATTGTAACTGGTCATATTTTTTTAGAGGGAACAATTTGAAACATGGTAGGCATCATCATTACCCAATCAAAGGTGTGTAGTATGTACTTCACATGTTACTGATGGCACACACTCAATCTCGCCATGACAGAACCACTCTCTTTATGTACCCTAAGCACGGTGGCAGTGTTACGGTGTTGCTGTCTTTCAGACTACAGTGGAATCTCTTTACACTGGACTTCAATACACCAGAATTCACTTTTTTCAGACTCTGAGGGTGCTCCCTTCAAGTTTTCTTCCTGTGATTTTCTGTGAGGTGTTTATCATGAATTTCAAGATTAATTTAGATATGACTTCCAGAAACCATTTTGTCATGTTTGACTTGTATGATGCTTTTACCTCACTACTATTTTAATTACCGGTATGGCAAATAGAGTTTAACCACTGATATGAGGGAATAGTGACCTATTATGGTAGTAATGAACAAGTTACACAGTGGCTAACATGCCATTCATAACAATAATGATAAACCAACCACACAGCCAACATGATAATGACAATACATATCACACTTATGCATTGCCTGGGGTTTGCATTCTGAGAAGTGTAACTTCAAAATACCTCTTTTCACAGATGTAATACTTGCACAAAACACATTAACTAGCCATACTCAAAATTGACACCTGCGGCAAAACCCATTCTTGCAGTCAGAACACCATAAAAAATGTAGCCTGACTAAGAGTGTTTATGAAGAAAAGTCTCAAGTCTGATGCTAATACTGGTACACCATCCAACTTGCTGACATGGACTCAGAAGCATTGGTTGAATATAAACAAACATTACACAACAAACGGAAGAAAATTTGCCTAACTTGAATAATAACACTGAAATTTATCTTTTAAAAGGCTAACAAATCCCTGAATATCAATACTGTAATGGGGGGAGAACACTTCAGCTTTTGTAGAACTAAGAGAAGACCAAAACAGAGATGATCAGCACTGGCTGTGTACTGTCAGCCTGGAACTAAAGAAATGGTGTGTTCAACCTTAATTTGTACAGATTCATGGGGACAAAATTGACCCTATGTCAGGGTGAGTGCTTAGTGGTCTCTCTCCACTGAAGCTAGTGGTACATGGGGTAAGGGAAGGATGGTCAGTACTGCATATCCAAAGGAGTTAAAGATTAACAATGGCTGACACTGAGAGGCCTTCTTTAAAGTCTTATGGACCCTGTATTATAAGAGCTTACTGCCAGAAGGCTTACCGCCAGAAATGTGGTTTCATTATTTCTATGAGAAGTTAAAGGATTCAGTTTTATATTATAGCTTTATATTCGATTTGGTTGCAAAGATACATTTTAATTAGAAAAATGTAGCTGTGTGCCAATTCTATTGCCCTCTATAGCTATCGGCTGTGTTGGGACATCAAGATCAGGAAATTTAATTTAATTACGTTTTAGTCTAGTAAGTGTTAATTTTAACATTATAGTGTTCATGTTGATAGTGTATCATAGACATTAATGAACAATTTACAGTATTCACACACAAAGTGTTTTAGATAGAGAATACTGTATAGTGGTCTGCCAGTTCTCCCAACCTCCCGAAATGAAGGCTGGCCATGTCATATGTTTGGTTTTTTATTGGACATCATTAGTAGGATATTAAATTGATAGTGTGAGTTTGAAGTTGTTTTTATTATTGAATGGAATACTGAAAAGTGAGGGAGACAGTGAGACCCTGCAGCCCGTTATAAAATTGTAAAGGTTCATTGTGATATTACACAGCTATTAAATGTAATTTCCTCAAAGAAGTCACACACAGTATTATTATGCTAAGAAAAACAATTCTGCCCCAAGATAGTGTTGTAAGGGTGAATAATATAAAATTAATGTGAAATAGGCATACTCAGGTGAATGTAAATAATTTTTACAACAATTGTATAAAATGGTTTATGTTCACCTTGTTTACAAATCTGTAACATTTTGATTATGGTTGTTTTCAAATGTAGGTAAAAATGGCATAGGAAATTATGGTACAGGAAAAAATCACTACTGTACTGTGTATCATGATAGAGGTAAATCCAAGACGGCACAAGTTTTTACCTGACTTGACAAGTTACCTTACATGGGTTGTCATGTCGGCGCCTAAATTACTGACCAGCATGTCAATGACCAGTGCTGACACGACAACATATTGTCACAGGTCAATCAGAACTGAATCTCCACTCCAGGTTGTACCAGGAAGGGTAAACTTCAGTTAAATCTGGCGGGCGGGCGGGCGGGTCGTGTTGCGTCTCTGTAACAAAGCGTGTTCGGCATTCGGGCCTTCGATGTAGAGCGGCAGAAATTGGACAGTGATTACATAAGTTCGTCAAGATTGTCTTAGTGAGGTGAAAGTGTAAATCGATGTCGGACTTTTCATGCTAGACACGATTGTATTTTTGAAAACTCAATTTCCACCGAGTTGGAGGTACAGCCAGAGTCACAGGCCTATAACCACACAATCACTGCCACATGACAAAGCTTTTATTTTGTTTTATTTTTTAGGGTGTTGTGGTCACGGCTGTGATAAAGGCCAACCAGGGAGTGTAGTACTGTGCCTTCAGTTAAATCAGTTCATAGTTGTCATCAGTGAATGCAGAAGAGACTATAATAACTTAAAGTGAATACATATTGGCAATCGAGCTGGTAAGGACAACTGCCAGCCTATTCGTGTCATAGGTGCCACAGAGACTTTAAATTTTATTTTGTTTGTATGCTTTCTCAAGGACTGAATCTGTGTTTATAATGCACCACTCACAGGGAGATACAGTGTGCACAGTGATAGTTCATAGTGTCATCAGTGACCGCTGAAGTTGTAAATAACTTAAAGTGAGCGCTCACTAGCAAGCAAGCTGGAAAGGCACCGTGCCAGCTGAAACCAAGTCGTGTTATAGGTGCCACAGAGACTTTAAATTTTATGTTGATTGTGTGCTTTCTCAAGGACTGAAACTGTGCCTACAATACACCATTCACAGGGAGATACAGTGTACGCAGTCGCAGAGACAACTCCATTGGCAACAGAGAGTAGCTAAGTACTTTTTCTCTCTTTATTTTCTTTGAAATAGGTGTAGATTTATACACAGTCTGCACCCCCCCCCCCCCCACAACAACAACAACCATGAGTTTGATATGTGATTAAAGCAGGGAGACGTCGGATATGGAGGATACAGGCCTAACTAATGCAACGTTTAGGAAGTTACTAACTGCCGTAAAGCTTGATGGCTGTTGCTGGTATTGCTCTGGCTGCATATTCAAGGTGAATGAAGCGATTGCAATCCATAAGGGAACGAGTTCTCTAGGGACGAAAATAGATGAAGCAGGAGCCCTGCTGGTTGACAAACTGGAGCAAATTGGGAAGGAGATCCTTGCTAAGACTGAGGAAGTAGCTAATAGAATGGAGGTGGTTGCTATGAGGAGTTATGCTGATGTATTAGGAAGGCCACGGGGGGGGGGGGGGGGGAGAGTAATGCAGAATCAGTACAGGTTCTACAGCAGATTGGGACACTGAAAAAGTGTGTCGAAGAAATGAAAATTAACGCACCTACTGTTAGGGGAGAGGAGGAACACCAGGAACGGCTCCAGCGCAGGAACAATGTAATAGTTTTTGGAGTCCCAGAGAGCCAGGCAGAGGGAACTGTGAGTAAGGAAACACACGACAAGGTGCTGTTTCAAAATATTTGCACAGAGGTTCTGAAAATTCCAGTAACCCCTCAGGATGTGAGGAGACTGGGACAAAAGCAGGGGGCTAAGCCTCGCCCCCTCAGGATCACACTAGGGATTGAGGAGGAGTAATGGCAAGTTATCCAGCAGGCAAAAAACTTAGCAAGGAGCGAGGCATTTCGGGATGTATTTATTCACCCAGACCGCACGGTAATGCAGAGGGAACAGCACAAGAAGCTCCTGCAGGACTTGAAGCAGAAGAGGGAGGAGTCGAGGAGGAACGGGGACAGGTGCACATGGGTTATAATCAGGGGGAGGGTAGTGGAAACAAGTGTGCCGACACAGGGCCAGGGGGCAGCAGTGCACCCTCCACCCACTCAACCCCCCACCCGGGAGGCGGCACCAGCTCAGCCTACCGGACAGGAGGGAACGAGCGCCGTGTAAACAATGACATTTTTAACCACACCCTGCAAAATACAGTGTACTTGATAAGAGAGAGGAGTTTGAAACACTACTGAGAGTACACCAACCAGATATTGTAGGAGTTGTAGAACTGTTGTACAAGAACAGGAGAATCGACCCAGAGGAATGTGAGTTCAGTATTGCTGGATATGACTCATTTACGAACCTAACTCAAGAATCCTGCAGGAGGGGTGTGGTTATCTACGCTAGGCAAGACCTTAGAGCCAGCCAGGCGAGGGTACAGGGAGAGGATGTTTTTGAAGAGTCCAAGTGGTGTAAAATTAAATTAAAGGGAGGGGACTTACTTATTGTCGGGTGTATCTACAGATCCCCGAACTGTGGCCCACTAAATCAAAGGAACTTAAGAACCTTAATAAACAATGCGGCGATGCTCAACCCCAGCCACCTCCTTATCATGGGGGACTTTAACTATGGCGACATCGACTGGAGAAACGAGTCCACCCCGAATGACTTGAATAATCCTGCTACTCTTTTTGTAGAAACTCTGAGAGATAATTTTCTGTTCCAACATGTGAGAGACCCGACACATTACAGAGGGGAGCAAACACCCAAGCCACTTGACCTCATCATAACAAACGAGGAGGGTTTGGTGGCCAAACTGGAACACCTTGCCCCAGTTGGCACCAGTCACCATACTGTGTTGTCATTCAGATTTAACTGTTACCTAGTTCAAGATAAGGCCAGGCCAAGGTGCAAATATTACAAGGGAAATTACAATGGGATGAGGGAAGAGATGAGGGGTATCAACTGGCCTGACTTATTAAGGTACAAGAACGCAGACACTACTCTGAATATCATAATTAGTAAAATGACCCATTTGATCGATAAATATATACCCAAGACCAAACCCAGTGCTTCTAGGAATACGAGGGGATCCCTACACATGAACCATGCGGCGGTCGACAAAATTAAGAAGAAAACCCAGAAATTCAAGACGTGGGTTGGGTCAAACGATGAGCAAGACAGGAGGATGTATGCAAGAGCCAGAAACCAAGCAAAGATAGAGTGTAGGAGGGCTGAAAATGAGTTCCAAAGGCTGGTTGCACACGAGGTCAAATCAAACCCAAAGGCGTTTTACCGCTATGCAAAGTCGAAATTGAAAACGCGAGTAGGAGTATCAGACCTGAGGCTTGAAGATGGTAGTTACGCAGATTCTGACCAGGGTAAAGCTGAGGCATTGAACAGCTTCTTTTCCTCGGTGTTCACAAGAGAGGATGCAACTAACCTTCCTGCGTTGAGGACAGACGGTTCGACACAGCACTGACCCACATTGTGTTCACAGAAGAGGGTATTAGAAATAAACTGTCCAGGCTAAAGGTCCATAAGAGTCCTGGACCTGACTTGGTGCATCCTAGAGTGCTAAGGGAGCTGTGCAACGAGCTTGCAGAGCCCCTGAAGATTCTGTTTTGTAAATGCCTGGATGAACAAATGGTCCCCAGTGAATGGAAAGTGGCTTATGTGAGTCCTATCTTCAAGAAGGGCGATAGTCACTCCACGAACAACTATAGACCGGTGAGCCTGACCAGCATAATATGTAAAGTACTTGAGAGTATTATCAGAGATGCAGCGATGGAACATCTACTACGAAACAACCTTGTAAAAGATTGCCAACACGGTTTTATGCCGGGGCGCTCTTGCTTGACACAATTGCTCAAGGTATTGGATATTTGGACCCATATTCTAGAACGGGGTGGTAATATCGACAATATTTACCTAGATTTTGCCAAGGCTTTCGACAGTGTACCCCACGAAAGGCTGAAAATCAAACTGGAAGGGTACGGAATTCGGGGAAATGTCCTAGCGTGGATAGAAGACTTTCTACATGACCGCAAGCAATGTGTGGTGATTAATGGCACGAAATCGTCATCTGTACCTGTAACAAGTTGGGTACCGCAGGGTAGTGGATTGGGCCTGCTGTTGTTTGTTTGTTTCATAAATGATATGCCTGACGTTGTACACTCCTCCATACAAATGTTTGCCGATGATGGCAAGTTATTTCGGGAAATTAAGAACCAAGCGGACTGTGAAGAGCTGCAGAAGGACCTCTGTGGGCTCCAGGAATGGTCGAAGGAATGGCTGCTGAGATTCAATGTCACGAAGTGTAAGAGGATGCATCTGGGGCGTACCAACGGTAAGGAGGCGTACCATATGTCCCAACGTGATGAAGAAAATGTACTAGTTGAGACTGTGTGTGAGAAGGACCTAGGTGTGTATGTTGACAATGAGCTGAAGTTCTCGGGCCATTGTGAGAAGAAGGTAAATCAGGCAAATAAATTATTGGGTCTTATAAGAAGGTCGTTCAGATATCTAGACGGTCCGTCCCTTGTGACGATCTTCAGGAGTGAAGTGTTTCCCCATCTGGAGTACTGTCACCCCATCTGGTCCCCGAGATATGCTAGGGACTGTCAGTTGGTTGAAAATGTTCAAAGGAGGGCCACCAAACTGGTGCCTGCTCTTCGGCACCTCAGCTACCCTGAGAGATTGGAGCGCCTGAACTTGCCTAGCTTATACTACAGACGGGCAAGGGGGGACCTAGTTGAGGTTTATAAGCATCTCAGGGGGCACTACTCAGTTGAGTGTCCTTACTTGGAGCTGGCGGACGCTCGCCCCACAAGGGGTCACAGCTCAAGATTGAAGAAGCCGCAAGTCCAGAAAACCATGAGGGCAAACTTTTTCGGAGTGAGGGTTGTAAACTCTTGGAACAATCTACCAGAGAGTGTTGTGACGGCACCGAGTGTGAGCTCTTTCAAGAGAAGACTTGACCAACACTGGAGCGGGTTCAGGTACATTCAGGAGCCGGTGCATGCCCAGTATTTGCCAACAGTGCGTGACAGAGACGTGACCGATCGCCTGGGCGGCTAGCGAGCCGACCTTTTGGTGAAGAATATAAAGGAAAAGAGACGTGACCGATCGCCCAAGCGGCTAACAAGCCGATCAGTGGCGAAGAGGATAAAACAAAACAAAACAAATGTGTGTTGGCCATGTTACCTTAATCTGACCTTACATGACCTGAGAGCCAAATGATGTTTTTTAAACTTTGTCACCATTTTATTTCACGGTAAATCCAATGTAATCAGTCAGTCCAGTGTATTTTGCGCTATTGTGTAAAGTTTGATCTTAGTATCCAACTACAGTACTGTAATATAGATATAAAAAAATATTAGCAGTACTGTGTATATATTCTCACCAGTGTGTAAAGTCTGCAGACCTTCAGAAACATTAATACATCTTGTGTATTTTTCCTAATTTGACAGTTGTGCCTTTTATTCCTGTGCCATTTTTTCCCAGTACCGTTTGTTACAGCTTATTGCCCTATAAGTTTAATGTTTGTACATTGTTGTGTCAAGGTGAATTGCAGTTTCTAAATACAGGAACTGTAATAATTAATATATATATTTTTTTATAAGGTATGGTACAGGAAGTCTGATTTTAATAAAACAAGCTTTTAATCATATGACTGGTCACTCCTAACAGTATTAAATATGGTTCATAATAAATATCATTGTACAGTAATAGTAATGGAAAAATGTATTTTTCTTGTCACAAAATATTTCAAATTAAAGATACCGTAGGTTAGACTTTTGTTTTATGTATCATTATTATGGTGACTTTGTAAATGTTTGCAGCAGAGAAGAGACTTACAAAAAAAAATATTTAAATCACATCAAAATATGTTGAATTATAAGTAGAATGGAGATTAGACTGATGAAAATTATCCTTACCTGAATTTCTTAATTTCAGGGTTCCCATGTTACATCCCACATGGGCACATATGTATTGCAGTGGCGTTACTATGAGTCAACCCAACACTCATCTCCACTTGATATCATTGATTCCATAACAGCACCAAAGTCTAAAATTATGTATTACTATGAGACTCTCAAATCTGCTGACTACAGGTAAGTCTCTTAAACAAGGATAATAATGCCCCCCTTTTTTTTGTTATCAGTTTTACTGTGTTCTTTTTATGGCCAACACTTATTAGAGCCCATGGAAAAATCCTATTTCATCTCCTGTGCTTGCTTATATTTTGTCATTGGCAATACCTTTTCTGTAATTGTAGTTTATCATTTATATTTAAAGTTTTATTCAATTTTATTTCATTAACTCTTAGCCTATATCTTTTAAATGTATGTCTGGAATGTTGTCTGCAAACAACACTTACATCAAATTATTTTGTTTGCTTCATGGACAAAAACAATACTTAATAGGTAAATTCCAGACTTTCTAAGGCAAAATTTAAGTATCAAATCCCTTTTAAAAAAAATGAGAAAATATACAAACTCAAAGCCTCAGGGCCACAGTGATCAGTGACTAGTAATTTTGTTAGATAAAAAAATTTTTCAACATTTTATACAGTGACCCCTCGGTTAACGAACTCAATCCGTTCCAGAAGGTCGTTCGTTAACCGAAACCATTGTTTCAATGGGTTTTTGGGTAATTGGTTCCAGCTCACCGAAAATTTCCTAAATTCAACAAAAATGGTAGAAAAGTTCACTTACTTTGAGGTGTGTATGTAGAAGGCTCCTGGATGATGATGATGATGATGATGATGATGGGGGTGGAGGAGAAGGAAGAAGAGAAGGCATTGGGGGTGGAAGAGAAGTCACCCCATGGCACCATTTCACCCATAAAATTTTAGTTCTCTTGGTGTATTTCAAGATTATTTTCTTTAAATCAACACTGCACTGCATTATATATTGTCAATATGTAAAATATATTTCAAAATGACCAATAATTTGCTTGGAAACACAGAAAAAAGCGTTTAGTTGAAGAGAGTCTCAAGCAAGATGTTACCTCCACTGAAAACAGAGAGAGACTAACGCCTGTCTGGTGTGTTAACAGGCTGGATGGCATGCCAGAAACTAGTTTCTTTACCTTCAATTATGCTCAATAATTGTTAAAATGACTAAAAAAAGTTAATATTTAACTTTTAAAATTATTGAATAGTAGAAACTTCTTGGTATTTACTAAAATAGTAAGGAATTTAAGCCCTAGAACCGAATAATGTATTGGCGGACTGATACTAAAGCTGGTTGCCCGGTCAGTGCAAGCGAAAACATGTTGAGGTCGGTTCGTAAGAAATTCGTTAACCGAATTTTTGTTCGTTAACCGAATTGAAGATCCTTATGGAAGGCAGTTCGTTAACCGAAATTTCGTTAACCAAGGCGTCACTGTACAATGAATATTTTATATACTGTACAGTACAGTATATTAGAATTAAACAGTATATTTCAATTACTGTTTGTAATAAGCTAAGTGAAATGAAAGCAAAATGAACCTCAAACAGGACCCCTTCATATCAGCTAAGTATCAGCTTTCCACACCATGACAATCTAGTACAGTGACCCCTCGGTTAACGAACTCAATCCGTTCCAGAAGGTCGTTCGTTAACCGAAAAGTTCGTTAACCGAAACCATTGTTTCAATGGGTTTTTGGGTAATTGGTTCCAGCTCACCGAAAATTTCCTAAATTCAACAAAAATGGTAGAAAAGTTCACTTACTTTGAGGTGTATTTGTAGAAGGCTCCTGGATGATGATGATGATGATGGGATTTAGAATGGGGGTGGAGGAGAAGGAAGAAGAGAAGGCATTGGGGTGGAAGAGAAGTCACCCCATGGCGCCATTTCACCCATAAAATTTTAGCTCTCTTGGTGTAATTCAAGATTATTTTCTTTAAATCAACACTGCACTGCATTATATATTGTCAATATGTAAAATATATTTCAAAATGACCAATAATTTGCTTGGAAACACAGAAAAAAAGCATTTAGTTGAAGAGAGTCTCAAGCAAGATGTTACCTCCAGTGAAAACAGAGAGACTAACGCCTGTTTGCTGTGTTAAGAGGCTGGATGCCGCGCATTAAACTAGTCACTTTACCTTCAATTATGTTCAATAATTGTTAAAATGACTAAAAAATTTAATATTAAACTTTTAAAATTATTGAATAGTATAAACTTCTTGATATTTACTAAAATAGTAAGGAATTTAAGCCCTAGAACCGATTAATGTATTGGCGGACTGATACTAAAGCTGGTTGCCTGGTCAGTGCAAGCGAAAACATGTTGAGGTCGGTTCGTAAGAAATTCGTTAACCGAATTTTTGTTCGTTAACCGAATTGAAGATCCTTATGGAAGGCAGTTCGTTAACCGAAATTTCGTTAACCGAGGCGTTCGTTAAACGAGGGGTCACTGTAATTGCTAGAGGTCTATTTGTACAAAACTTATGTCTTGAACAATTAATGAAGTAGTTAATGTAACTTATTAACACTCAGACACCTGGGGGAGGCCATTCCCACCCCACCCCAGGTTAACAAGGCATAATCAACTGGCAGTCATCCATACATTAATGTTATATAAATACAGTATTTTTTAGACATAGATAATTTTTTGTTTGTGCATGAAACCTATATAATGTTATAAACCCCAAATAGTAAATAACTAATGGTAACATCACCATTATATAGCAAGTTTATCACTGCCATATGACAGCTGTGAGTACGTATTTGTCTATAATCTCTGACACTGGTGTTGGATATACAGGAAATATATTTTGGATGAATTTGTTTGTATGTGATTACACTATAATATTATAGGCACTGGATAGTAAAGGGTGTTCTCAGTTAACATTAGAGTTGTGTTCCTTTAAAATGGGACAGGTAAAACGATAATAAACGGATCAGTTATCTCCATAAGAATTATAGTAATAAAGGGTTAAGGCTCAAGGGAAAAGTCATTCCATACATGTCAGTGTTTCAACAGAAGACAGTCTAAACAAACAATTTGATACTTACAAATGATGATTGTGAAGTAAGGAGTGTGGGGAGTGTACTGTATGTGGTGGAGTCAGAATATTGAAGAGGGTACATCAGCCTTACTATGAGTGGCTCTCACATTGGTTGGAGTGATAACTTCAATGTCCACCGAATGCCCACCAACATCAAAACAGTGCACCTAGACTGGTGGGAGATACTCAAAACATCTGGTAAGTTACACTTACGGTATTTAAACTTACAAACTGCTAACGTCCAGTCGGTCAATCACAGTTATGCTTTCAAAATGTACCAACCCATCACAAATTAAGGATATGAGTTGGCTTGAGGGCATGAGATTTAAAAACAAAAGAAGTTTAAGAAGATGTATATGGCAGGCCCAGCTCTCAAAAGACAACCTAATTTTTCAGTTGAAGAGGTTTTAGGTATGATGGAAAAGGTGAAAAAGTGGATGGATATTTTCTTTGGAAAATTAGACAACAAAACACTGCCAGGGTAATAATAATAATAATTCATAGTAAATAAAATTTATAATAAAAAATACAAAACTGAAAATAAAATAATATTAATATTAATAAAGAACCATAAAGAAATACAAAAATTAAAAAAAGATCAAAAGTGAGAAACAATATATGTATGTTGTGTTGTCAAAAGTAAGAGAAACAATTGAGACCCTGCAATTGTGTGTAAATGAGGCAGAAAGTCAGATCAGCAACCTGGGACTTGGTCAAAATTTTCATGATGCCATATGGCAGCAGGGTCTACCATTAGACAACACATTATGCTTACAATATCTTCCTAGGCAGTAATACCTCCCTGTTTGGAGAAAGATCATTTATTAAGGACATCTATCAAAAAAACAAAAACAGCTCAACGGTTTTTATTTTCATTTCTTACCTATTTTCCACAAACTGAACAAAAATGTGACTGTATATTTCACGTGAAGATTATAACTAAATATTAATGGAAAAAATGATGTACGGATTACAATAAAACACTTAATATACACTACGTAACGATTCAAGAAACTAGTACATAGTGCAATTTCAGTGAGCAAGCAGAGGTGTAGTCATCTTTAAAATTAGTTATTACAATAATACATGTACTTAATTTTTAAATTGTGCACCCCTTTTAATTTGTAATTTGTTTATGTTTTAGGGGCTCCATGACCAGCCTGCAGTCATGCCAGAGTGGCTTTTCATCCCTCTCCTCCAATACCAACAAGTCTGCAACTTCTTCATGTCCATCCCGCTGACCCTGAATTACCACTTGTTAAGATTTATCACTTTAATCTTTGCCAGGATCCCTGTTAACTCTGTAATATCTGCTTTGCTCCAGACATTCTTTTATTGGACGTGGGAAATTTTAGATTTCTTCATGATACAGAAAAACAGCTTCATTTTTTGACAAGTGAATTTGTTCCTGCAATTGGGTGAAGTTGTTAGGATGTGGTTTGTTATGGAATGCTCACTTTGTTATAAGAAGTTTTAGGTTAGCAGACACCTTACTTAGGACGCTGCCTTTTCAGTATAGGACACAGCATAATAAATATAAACATCAGCTAAGAATTTTCTTGTGTAGAATTGCAGAGCAGTCAGTATTACGATTATTTTTAAAGCATAACTAAGTAAACTGAATCAATGTTTTCAGAATGTAAAGGTTGAGTTTTCAGAATGAGAATCTGTACAAAAAACCACAATATTATTGTGTACTTTTTTTTTGACAGGAAAGAGCAGCAGCTATTTTTCAGTTATTTACTTTAGACGGGGATCCCAATGAAAATATTATCTTCAAGGTACATATCTGGGGTTTATCTTTTTATTTAAGGAATTATACAAACAAGGTTCTTTCAGTATTGGAAAGGCATTGTAGTGTCTTAAATTCAGTCCTGTATGATTTGAAATTAATGTTAGGGAAACATGTTCATGATGTTCACATTGTATAATAATGATTGAATATAGAGATATCAAAATCCTTTATTGGAAAGGTAAAGGTAGTAATGATCAAACAGGCAGCAGTCATCTCAATGATGCTTTTAATACCTAATTTAAATTAATTGGTCAATGGGCATCACTGGTCCTTTCCATATGATATGAACTTAATGCTTCACATCAACTCAATCTCCATGATGCCCAGGGGCTCCTATTCTATTGGTTTGTGGGCATGGTACAAACTGTCAGCTCCTGTTCTAGGAGTGGTCTTTGTATAACTGTTGTTTTATTATTGTACACATATCTTTTGTGCAGTGTTTTCCATATTTTCAGTGGTCATGAAACTTGCATTATGTTATCAAGTTTCTGAAGTTATTATATATACAGTACTAATGTATTTTATTAATTTCATAATCATATATGAAAAATTACTATTTTTAAGATATGAAGGAAGAATCCCTCCGGAATACCTCTCAGCATATACCTCGGTAATGAGCTTTTATGTACACGAAAATGTACAAGCATAATTTTTCATGTATAGTTAAAGGGAAAGTGTGAGGATTGATCTAAGTTAGCTTTTCAGTAAAGACGTTTGGTTCATATAATCAGATTTAAAACTTCTCACTAATGATATTTGCTCAATTTTATGGTACAATAAAATTCTTACAAATTTATCATAGATGTAAGAGAGTTGGAATTGCTTGTGCAAGTAATATTGGAGAATCAGCTATCTCATCTTGAAGAAGGAGGAGGACAGTAAAATCATGTTCCTCAAATTTATAAGATTTTAAAATTTCTACCCTCACTTTGCATTTGTCACTTTACAAAATTTTTTTAAAATATACTAAAAGATTAATTATGCCAATAGAGGGGAATTCCTATTGAGTTGACCAAATCAAATACTGTACTTGAATATGTGCCTAAGGCTTAATTAGACAACTTGTAAAATATATACTGTATTCAAGTGTTCAAAGTTGTCAATTATGAATCTGTTTTGGTGTGATGCTCGAGAATTATATAAATATCTGCTGGTGAGTCATGGAAATTGTTTACTCAGTTGAGGTTTTTGGAGGAGGAGCCTCTGCACGTCTTCCATACAGATTACGTGACTCGTGGCACCTACAGAGCTATTCCTCACACAACTATGTATACAGGTAATTAATGTTATGTAATGCTATATCAAAGAAAACACATATATTTTGAAACATATTGTTGGTCATAGTATAGTATAGGGCATCACATGGATGGGAGTATTTTTCTTCCTCTATGTGCAGATATTTAACATACCCACTTGTCTGAATGCATCTGTGTACAGCTGTACATTGTTGAAAGTCAGTGCAGAGCACTGAAGTCCATTTTGTAGTGTAATGATTTCCCAGTGAAACATTCTAGAGTGTATGAATTGTACAAGTGTCTATGCACGTTAACTTGCTGGCAGCACCTTAGAGCTAGCATCCATTTGTGTCATGCAGAGTTTCTGTCCTGAACATACATGTGCTATAATTTTTCAAACTGATAATGTTCCTGCTGTGATGGTTTGGGTGTGTCTGTAAAACTGGACAATATTTTGTCGAGTTCAAGAAAACATGTTATATCTAGATGTCTAGCTATTGTCTAATGGTAGAGTAACATTCAGTCTAGTCTATCTATAATTTATAGAAATGTTATCAGATGTGTATATTGTGGACATTACTTACGTAGGTAATGTATCATGTATAATGTGTAACCTATTTGTATGATATAGTAATCGAAAATGGGTGTTTAATTAATTTGATTTTTAAACTACTTCTCGGTGATAAATCTCTTCAATATTTATTTAATTTTATTAATTATTTTATCGTGAACTGGGGCATTCTTAATAACATTCAGACAGAGTACTGCCTCTCAATACACTGTACAGTATAACAATCAAAATGGAATCTATATAATTTTATTATAAACGGGCATTCATTTTTACACATACAAAGACTCGTCTTTGAATTGAGCACCCAAAGACACATTCATTCCTTATTAAATGGTAGTATATCAGGCTTCTATAGAGCTTTATTACTTCAACATAAACAAAAAATTAAGATTCTTTTAACTCCTTATTTGTTTTGAATGTTGCACATGGTTCATTAAGTATCATGATCATGGCATCCTAAACTTTCTCACTGTAAAAGTTTTGTTTGTGTGGACAACTTGAATTGTTCTTATTGCTTTACTCATGGATGCTGTGATCATGCCACAAAGTCTACCATCCCAATATGAGCCAAGACATTTATGGTTATTGGGAAAATAAATGTTACAGATCAGTATCCGCTATAACCTCCAGTCTCTTCCAAAAACCTTATGGTTCTTTCACCCATGATTTTTTTTTTTAATTTATTGATCAGTTTTAGTTTGCCAGTCTATAATGTAAATGACTCCTTTGTTTCCACTTTAATATCTTTTTAGTGTGTGGCAGATTCTAGGATATTTTGTGTAAACTCTAAAGTTACATTTGATTACCCCGGTATTAGAGTCCAACCTGTTTCATGGGTAGAAATGTTATAGTAATAACTTTCCATTTGTTTGTTCATTGATAAAATTACTATTTTCTATGCAAACACTTGCCCCAGTCACTTGAATTTACAACTGGGAACTCCTTTCTTGGGTCCTCAGGACTGATTAGCATGAACAAAAGCATTTGGCCTTAAGTGATGGTTGCAACCATAATTTGCTGTCTTGTTGATTTGTGTATGCATATTGTGTATATAATGTGTACATATGTTTTAGTCATGTCAAAGAACAGATGGAATGCATCTGTCTCATTTTAAACAGGAATATTGCACCAGGACTAAGGAGGTCGGTGCAATTATGGTCGATAATTTTTTTTTTATCCGCCATCTTAAGTGAAATTTAACATTATTTTATGGTATTAAATTTTTGTTTTGACAACTGTGTGAATCTCTTATCTGTGTTCAGTATTTGATAAATAAGAACGGACATTCTACACCTTGCTTGGGTAGGGCCAGAGACCGGACAAGCACTGGGAAGGCTCTAAAATAAACCTACTGTAATGAAAAATTGGTAATGAAAAATCACCTTAAAGTAATCTTTGACCCTTGCTTTGCATGATTAAAAAAACAAACACAAGGAATCAAACAAAGAGATTTCATTTACATCTTTCCTCTGATTGTTTTTTAAAATTTCCTTTCAGCGAAGTTATACTTTCACTGATGGCATTACGCTAATACCTGTGCTATCTAGTCTGGTGTGTACGATGGTAAGAAGCAAGATCAGTTGCTCTAATGTTTTTCTCTGAGATGAACAAAATCGCTTTTCTTATGTAACATATCACAATGACTGATCGTAGTGTCTTGCATAATTAATGTCTAGAAAATTGAGAGACTGATGACTTTTTGCCTTTTATTGTAATTGTAAACTGTTAATGAGCAATAAAAAACATTACTTAAATATATTGTAGATGAATTTTAAGGCTAAAAATGTGCAAAGCATAAAATAAATGTCATGTACTGTACTGTATTAAATATTTTGTTATCTATTTGATTACAGTGAATATAATCCAGATAATTCCTGATTTGAATAAACCAATGAATATTTTGAATGACTAATAAATTCTTTAATGGTGCAGCATATTGTAGGTACAGTATTGTATTAATTTTTCCATTTATTGCACTCCTGTAAAACAGTTGTTGTTGCCAAGTCAGTTTTTTTTCCTTGGGTCTGTAAGTATTTAAAATTATAGAGTGAATTTGAATTAGTCTCCTCTCAAGATGATATTTTTCCAAGGAGACAGAGAGATTTCCTGCACAGCTCCATGCACCAGTGTGTTCCACCTGAGTAAAGCATCAAAAGAATCCAAAAATTGCTATAATTTAGCAATGACCCTCTGATTGTATACACAGCTTCAGATCCTTCAAAGTTTCCTCTAGAGTTGATTAAACCGCATCAAATAAACTGTTTGCTCAGAACTAATTTAGCAGAAAAATATTAATCTTTATACTGTACTAATGATGACAATAATTATATGATTAATAACCATAATATTGGCAATAGAGAGATAGCATCCTCACCTTCTGGTAAGAGGGAAGTTGCAAACAGGCACCAAATATGAGAACAATTTCATTAATTACATTAATATGTTAATGTCTGAGTTTATTCTTGGAATTTAAAAGTAAATTTAGGATGGTTTTCCAAACTTTTTATTCGCTTTACTGTAGGTTTTACTCTGAAATTGTAAGTGAAAATAAAGCCAGAGCTTACTATTGTCAAAATAAATTTTGATAACGCTTATCACATAAAAACACTTACTGATTCTTGCATTATCTGGATCTGAAAAGGTAGAGAACAAAACTGTAAATAACATTAATATATTTCTTGCTTCACTGATGTACTTATCAGGGTGATACTGTGTAGTGGAATCTTTGCTCTTGTAATGGGACAAATAAAAGGTATTCAAATGTAAAAGGAAGGTGGATATTTATTTTTTGTACCTTTTGATAATTTCCCATAATACTGTATGCACATGCCATTTTGTTGTATAATGTGTGTGGTTCAGAAACCACTTCAAATGCCACAGGTGTGGGCCAGCTGGATTTAAAAATTGCTCCAAATGCCACTGGAGTTAACATCAATTCAATTTCAATTGTTTATTCCTTGATAGAGGAAGCGGGATCCTAGTGCTGTCACTAGGTACCCCTGTACAATGACACCAGAAGCATCTGGCAAGTGTGACAAGTATACACAGTATAAATATTATAAAGGGGCTTACTAAAGCCTAAGGAAGGAAGGACACTACTTTAACACATAATCAATGTTATTTACAAAATATCTGGCCAGTATCGGGAGGATCATCGTGTCTCCGTCAGGGGGTCTTGGCGTGGTGGTCCAGCAGGCGTCATGGAAGCGTTGTGTGTGGGGACATCTTAGGAGGTAGTGGATAAGGGTGCTGCTGTCGGGTCTTCTGCATAATGCACAAGAGCGTTGCTCAGGGGATGCGGGGATACCAATCTCCCAAGCAAAGTCATACCAATGATGATACAGGCGAGTCAACATCTGAGGATTGTATACCCCCCTTCCCCCTCCGAATCAAATCGACCCTCATGGCTTACAATACATTTATTTTTTTTTTGGGGGGGGGGGGTGGCTGTACATGGATATAATTTAATACACAACATAATAATTATTTTCGAGTTAAATACAGTACCTAAATTCCCTTTTTAATGATATACATATACAGTGGTCCCTCGGTTAAAGAACGGTTCGGTTAACGAATTACCTTCCATAAGAATCTTCAATTCGGTTAACGAACAAAAATTTGATTAACAAAATCCTTACGAACATCACGTTTTGTTGTGAGCATCAGCTGATGGGCTAGTCTGCCAATTCAGTAATCTGTTCTATGTTTACATTCATTTCCAGTGGAGTAAATATCAAGAAAGTTGTGCTCTTGAATATTTTTGCATTTTTTACATTAAAATTATTAGTCATTTTAATATTTATATAACATATTGAAAAAACGTATATGCAATACGGGGAACTAGTTTTTTATGTGCCCATCAGCCGCTTGACTCAGCCACAAGGCGTCAGTTGGGCTTTGAAAACAGTGGAGTGAACATCTATTTTGTTGGTATCTTGAATATTTTTGCATTATTCATTGAAATTATTGGTCATTCTGAAATTTAGTTAACACATTGATAATATATAGTGCAATGTAGTGTTGATTTAAATAAAATAATCTTGAATTACACCAAGTGAACTTAAAATTTTATTGGCGAAATGACAGCATCAAGCATGGGTCCCTTGATTCTCCTCCATCCCCACTTCCTTCTCTTCTCCTTTTTCCTCCACCCCCACTTCTAATTCCCATCATCATCATCAACCAGGAACCTTCTACATACACACCTCAAAGTAAGTGTACTTTGCTGCATTTTTTTTTTTTTTTACTTTTTATGTACTTTTCGGTGAGCTGGAACCAATTACCCAATATCTCCTCATTGAAACAATGGATTCGGATAACGAAATTTTCAGTTAACGAACGACCTTCTGGAACGAATTGTGTTCATTAACCGAAGGACCACTGTACTGTACAGGCCTCCCAGCGTTATGGAATTTCGCCTTTACGGAATTTTTAAATTATCAGAATTTCAAGTTATAGAAAAAACTTGCCCTACGTAATTTTGTTAAATTTATAAAAAAATGCAATTTTAACCCAAATTTTTATCAAAATTATAAAAATTATTTCATGTGGATTCTCTGTGGTGGCCAGCAATCACCACAAAACTGGTGCTGCTAATTTAGAATTCTTTCCCCGACTTGTGTTCAGGACCGTATTTGCCCTTGTGGAATTTTTAATTTATTAAGATTTTCAAAGGAAAAAATTGCAAAATATATAAAAAAAATTCACTGAAATTATTCAATTTATTTATTGTGGATTCTAGTGGTAGCTGCAAGATGGCTGCCTGGAGGCTCACCTCATCAGCTGAAAGTAGTTACAACAACAATGGCGCTACTCAGTTCAAATTCTTTCCCCAGTTTGTGTTCAGGTATGTGTCTTGTGTTACTGTGTACCCTTATTCAAGATGAGTGGATAAAGACCATCAAGTTCAAGTGAAAGTAATGGTGATAAAAGACTCCATAAAGGAATTGCATTGAACTTGATGTTTTAAGGAAGTAACTTTGATCTCACAATCTCACCTCGCCACCTCCTGCAGCACTCAACATTGTTTCTGGTAAGTAAAATTTGAGTGTTTTGTTAATTTATTATCATGTTACATCATGAATGACTCGCTCATTGTATATGGTTAAAACCAAATGATTTCATACATATACAGTATGTGCTTGTGTCACATTTTTGGGCCTCAACTTTTATAATTGAAGTGTACGGGAAAAACGGATTCGCGATACAGAAAAATGTTCAGGAATGGAACCCTTCCATGACCCAAGGGATGCCTGTACTTAAATGCCCATTTAGATATAATTACCATACTTAAAGGAATATTTCCACCATCTATATTAACTCTTACAGTGAGCACATATGATTAGGTAATTCACTGATTGTTTTTAAAGTACAGGAGTAATTCGTTTCCTTGTATCTGATTGGTTGATCTTAGGCTTGAAAGCGGTTTTCATTTGTTGTTGATTTCAGCCGTTCAAGAAGCCCCTAAGCATATCTTCGTCCCGTTGGGACATGTGATACGCCTCCTTACCCTTGGTGCGTCCCAGGTGGTGTACCTCCAACTTGGCCTATCTTAAATAAACAACTCAGCCCCACACATTACTAACTCGGCCCGCCTTGCACACTTCAAACAAGTAGCTGACTAGAGGGTCAGGAATGAGTTTAAGATATGTTTCATGTCTCTTTTGTTTCACTGAAATACGAAGAGTGTGAATGAGTGAATACCGAGGGTTTAATCAGTATGAAGGACAAATTTTATGAGTTTATGTTAAAAGAACTTGGTCAATGAACCATAATTCACATTCGTAACTTGTGCTTCTCCAGGTGATTTCGAATAGGGTTTGAAATTATTGCTTCAAGCAATTTGCCTACAATTGATGTTAAACTGATTGGACAGTAGTTAGAGGATACAGTAGTGATCTCTCTCCCTTCTTGAAAATCGGTATTACATTCGCTATCCTCCAGGATTCTGGTACTACGATCCGTTTTTAAGGGCATACACTGGATCTGAGATAATTTAGAAGTCGTCAAAGGAAGGCTGTTTCTCCTTCATGCGCAGGTTTATATATGCCGTGAGCTGCCAGAGGTGGCTACTCACGCAATGACAGAAATTACATTCAAATCAACTGCTGCACATTCAAAGATGACCCTCAGTTGACACAGGTCTGGCTAATTTCTTAAGTTGATTTACATAAACTAATTAGAGATTGAGCTTGCCAGGAAAAAGTGGAATACATACGTTGACAACTGAAACCCCAAATGGGCGGGACTTACGGAGAGGGAAAACGCGTTTCTTCCTAGGGATATCTCACCAGTTATCCACATGTTTTGTGGGCATGGAGTATAATATGAATCATCAGATTTCAAACAGACCAGCAGTCATTGTGACCATGACACAGCTCCCCCTTCCCCAAGATTCTTATTATGCGGTAACGTTCGCTAAACATGTACAGTAGTTACACAGATTCTTTAAATAACTGTTACCTTTTGTCATGGTTTCACACTACATACACTCATAACAACACATCAGGACTATTACAGGCGTCTGGCACAAAAAGGCATGCAAAACAAGAACACATTGGTACATATATGGGATAAACGGTAGTTTAAAAAAAACAATATCATCACTGACAACATTGAATAGGGAAACATAATACAGGCAAATACATATACATAGGAGAATAATGTACTGATACAGAAAAAGCATAAAAGTGGGGTTACATACATAAAATAAATATTTTTTTACACAATACACACTCTAGTCTAGAGATACAGCTTCTCATATCAAGAAAGTTTTCATTGAGGAGATTGATCAAATGCTTACTGGACACCACTGAGATTTAACTTAGACTTCTCAAGCTAGGACATAGATAAACGGACCCCATCGAGCCGAAGGAATGATTTGTTTGACTTTATTCCAAAAAGTCAAGTCCTACTCGCGAGAGGCAGCAATTAATTCGAGGGATCCCGAACGAGCGGAGATATTCCCAAGAATCCAATGCAAAATGAAACGGTCCTTATGGGAACACAACCAAACCAAGAACTCTCTGTACTTATAGCATTAGCCATGTAGCGGTATTGGTGCCATGATTTCATGCCCGATCCCACTTAAAAGTCATGAACACTACAAAACACAACAACAAGCCTAGCTAGGACTTAACACACAAAACTTGAGAACTCACAACTGCTATCTTTACTCAAACAAGTAAAAGATATCCATCAGATGATTGCATAACTGCCAATCCATCTTCCAATATCTCTATGTCTTTACTGCAAATTGACAATCCCTCTCCGGAAAAAAAATTCAAGAATTTAAAAAAAAAAAAAAAAAAAAAATTAAGAAAATATAATTCACAAATACTTACATACTCATAAACATTCCCATTGCACCACATTCCACAACTCACATGGGCAAACAACATACTCACTTTCCACAACTTACTGATGCAAGGCAACAACACATTCTCTCACTTACCAGTTGTATTTCTAAATTGCAACACAAATATGCAAAACATCACTCTTCACCATGCACATCAATAAGCAATGCAGTCCAGTTTAAAGGTCTACAACCCTTTAAAGATATCTCGGCAACACTGATGCCAGTGTCTCTCATCAACTAGTAAGAGAGGCATTCCTTACTCTTCTTCCCTTTTACACCTCCCTGTCCATCAGGCCAATCACCTGATGAAACAACTGGTGGTGAGACCTGGGTGTCATTCCTGTGAATGAATATGTCTCCCCCCACATACTTCTCAACTTTACACATCAACTTATCGGACACAGGTTCTGAGCTGGCTGCCCTGAACTGCTCCCTTGTGACGGCCATCATGCCTGGAGGTCGCAACAACTCACTGTAATTACACAACACAGGCACAGTGCACACCTTCAAATACAATCGAATTACTGCCTAACTGACCTTCTAATACACAAAAACACTTGAAATACTGCCTGAAATACTACTCAAATTATTACTCACCTCTCTAGTGATAATATTGGATATGTGAACTTTTACTTTAGGGCTTCACTGATAAATACATGAGGAAAACATCACTGTACTCTTTTGTCACTTTTCAAGACACACTGTGCATACTACAAGCAATGGTGCTTGCTATTGACAATCTTTGTACGGTGCAACACTGTATGAACTCTTTCCGAATTACACTGTACTGTACTCAAGAAAATCAACCAACTATAAAGAGAACCATAGACATTTCCATTACTGAGAGTCATGCTCACAAAAATAATTGATAATACTTTACGAGACTGTCCCCTCGGTACTCAACAAGTATTCACTGTCTTTTCAATTGCAATGATTTTAACACTGTGTTATCACACCACAATGTACTCTGTTGTACTTACAATTGGGGGTCCTTACATGTATTTTCAGCAATCCATTTTCAAAGATTGCGTTCTTTTATAGATGTCCATATCACCACAGAGTCCTCAACCCATCAATGCAATTGCTGAAATTATACCTGTATTAGATCTCAAGTAATCATAAAACACACTTACTGACAATGCCTGTAAGTCTACACTGCTAGAAACTAATGCCCTATGCACTAAAATTATAAGCCAATAGAAACAACACGAAAATACAATATACTAGGAAATATAACACTAAACTCGTGTTATACCAATAAATTCACTTGTCAATACTGACGTCAACTGCAAACTAAAACACTTCCAATTGAAACCACAACAAATACATCCAATATATGTCACAATTTCAAATAACACTAAGTTACATAACCTTAGTACAATTATGGCCTTCCGGTGACACTCAGAAATGAACACTGCCCACAACATTCTTATCACGGCAGATGTTCACTGCTCGCTCATTGTCTGTAAATATCAAAGTATTAACTCAGTGGTCACAACAGTTGCTATGGTATCAGTGTAGGAAGGCACCCAAAAATATTACCTTGGTATACAACAAACACTTTCCTGAGATTTCACAAAAAGAATAAAAAAAATATAAGTTAGGTAGACTGACCTTTGTTTTTCAGACACTTCAATACTCTGAACATTTCATGTTTCCACACAACAGCATTACAAGTATTGTACACTTTACCTTAAAAAGATTTCTAATTTCCTTGAGGCAATTATTCTAACCTAACTTTAAGTAAAGTATTTACCTTGAACTGTCATTTCAATTTCTACGCAAAACTGCAAAAAATTTTTTTTTTTGTACATTTCCTTAACTGTTTCCACTAAACAAAATTAGTACCCAATGAAATAATTAAGTCCCTACTTAATTAGCACAGAATTACATACTATACTGTACACTGGAAAAATACAGAACAAAATTATTAGCAATCTGAAATATTCATTAGTTACAGTGAAATGGTTATTGGGTACACTCGGAAACCATATTCTCTAGCCCACCTGGGTCGGTGCTGGCAAGCACTTAGCCATATGGGTATAGTTACACGGAAGAAGGGAAATAAGGATGAACCATGGTTTTGATGGAAACAATGTGCTCTGGGACGATGCCCACAATGACGAATGGGAGAAACCTCTTTATGAAACATCTTACCTACTAAGGATGAAGCTTAATATTACAGAACACACACACACACACACACAGTGTAACTTTGTGTGATGCGTTGTCTGACTTGGGGTGGCTTTGAGCTAACCATACACTTGATATTACAATTTATGTATCCTTCCTGTCCATGATTTACAACAATAACTGGAGGGTAAAATTTACAATATTATACTAATAACACTGTCATGTTGATACTATAACTAGTTACCAAGATACAGAGCACGATGAACATAACATGGTAATGATAGTGAAGCCTGGAAGGGTTTGTAGGGTTTTCGTGATATTATGTTGTCTAGCACTCAGGATGGATGGATGGAAACTCTAAGGTGGTGGTTTTCTTATATAATATAAATTATATGAAAGACAGTCTGGTGCTGGGGATGCCGTGTGGTGAGGAGCTGCTTAGTAGACATGTTCGGTGAGTAGCGTGCTGAAGGAGGTAGATGTGCAGGAGCTTCGTTAGAGGAGATGTTGCCTGTTACTGGCCTCCAGGTTGAATGAGAGCTGGACAGCGAGGAGCTTGCTTGGAGGAGGTATTGCGTGTTCAGTAACCGAGGCCAGAATGAATATTAATGGAGAGAGAGAGCTTATATACACAGCAGCCGGAAGTAAATCCGTGGGAACTCGGCGGTTTCTCGACTCCGTTGCTAGGGAAGACGTAGCAGGTGGCTGGTTGCTAGGATACTGTGGCATCTGGTGACGCCCCCACCCCCCTGGGCCGCTCGTTTGGTTGCTAGGATACTGTCGCATTGGAATGCGGATACGCAGTTGTAGGGGAGACGTCCACTACAATACTCCCCCTTCCCTCCAGGCGGTGTAGGAGACTTGTTGTCTGTAGAGTTGCTTAGCACATGTGAGGCAGAACGGGCGGTGCATGCCTCATGCGAGACAACGGCGATGGCGTGGATGAGCCGGTCGCTGGATACAACTGTCTAGATACACACTATCTGTGGGAGAAGAGAGGGGGAAAAAGGGTGTGTGGAGGCGATGAATGTTGTGCTTCCCTCACGGCAGGTACAGAGTCGTCAGATGCGCCTGCTGGGGTGTGTGGGCCTGGGTCAGGAGCAGGGGCTGCGTCAGCAGAAGCGGATGAGGGCTCGTGTCAGCAGCTGGGTCCACGGCAGCAGCAGGGTGCAGGACATTAGCAGGGAGTACCTGAGGGAGAAAAGAGGGGTGTGTGGGTCCGCACTCAGGAACAGAGGCCGCGTCAGGGGCGGCAGGGGTTACTGCTGGGCCGGGGTCGGTGTCTGAGGCAGGACGGGTGTGCTGGGGTCAGTAGGATGTGGTGCTTGGGGCAGGAAGAGGAGCTGGTGTCTGCTTAGAGTAGCAGAGTTGCTTCTGTGTGGATAAGCCAGTTTTCTATGCTGCTTGAAGACTGGGAGCGTGATCAGTTTCTCCTCCATCCTGTGTGAGTGCGAATCTCCGGGAGTCACCATTTGTAGGGTTTTCGTGATATTATGTAGTCTAGCACTCAGGATGGATGGATGGAAACTCTAAGGTTGTGGTTTTCTTATATGATATAAATTATATGAAAGACAGTCTGGTGCTGGGGATGCCGTGTGGTGAAGAGCTGCTTAGTAGACATGTTCAGTGAGTAGCGTGCTGAAGGAGGTAGATGTGCAGGAGCTTTGTTAGAGATGTTGCCTGTTGCTGGCCTCCAGGTTGAATGAGAGCTGGACAGCGAGGAGCTTGCTTGGAGGAGGTGTTGCGTGTTCAGTAACAGAGGCCAAAATGAATCTTAATGGAGAGACAGAGCTTATATACACAGCAGCCGGAAGTAAATCCGTGGGAAGTCGCCGATTTCTCGACTCCGTTGCTAGGGAAGACGTAGCAGGTGGCTGGTTGCTAGGATACTGTGGCATCTGGTGACGCCCCCCCCCCCCCCCCCCCTGGGCCGCTCGTTTGGTTGCTAGGATACTGTCGCATTGGAATGCGGATACGCAGTTGTAGGGAGACGTCCACTACAGGTTCATATCATAACTTGTGTGTCCGTGCGTATGTTGCCCCGTGAGAGTTACTGTGGGCCTCCATGTGCCCAGGTGAGATGGTCAAAGTATTACACTATAAGTGTGTCAAATGAGGAGTGACTAATCCACATGTAATTTAAGGCTTTTGAAATATGTAGTTAAATTAAACACGATTTTCCATATAGTTATGTGAATGATGGGGTGTGGTGGAAGCATCGTGGTCTGGCACACACACACACACACACACACACACACAAGCGCTGTAAACGTTGTGTGGACTCGCTGGGTGGTTTGGAAGTGTTATTTCCATTCATACTTTCGTAACTACAACCTATGGTAATTTTTCTTCGTGTTCATATATAATAAGGTAATGCAGAATATAAAATGCCATATACAATATTTATACATAATGTCATCTATACAGCCGTACTATGACTGTGTGTGTTCGTGCGTGTGTTGCCTCGTGATAGATAGAGTGGGCCCCCGTCCAGAAAGGACACTGTACCAACCTCCAGCACTGACCCAGGTGGGCTAGAGAATATGGTTTCCGAGTGTACCTGTACAGAGAAATGGTTATTACAAATCACCCTTAAAAATAAATATACCCACAGTATCACATTCATTCGTCCCAAATAACCCACACACTGGATCTGAGATAATTTAGAAGTCGTCAAAGGAAGGCTGTTTCTCTTTTCTTTTTCTTTTTTTTTTTTTTTTATAGATTTGTAGGAATATTACCTGTGCAGACCTTAAGCTAAAATGACGCTCAGGTTTATATATGCCGTGAGTTGCCAGAGGTGGCTACTCACGCAATGACAGAAATTACATTCAAATCAACTGCTACACATTCAAAGATGACCCTCAGTTGACACTGGTCTGGCGAATTTCTTAAGTTGATTTACATAAACTAATTAGAGATTGAGCTTGCCAGGAAAAAGTGGAATACATAAGTTGACAACTGAAGTACCCCAAATGGGCGGGACTTACGGAGAGGGAAAACGTGTTTCTTCCTAGGGATAAGTTGTAGTGGATTTCTCCCCTACAAACGCTGTTTGTCACTGAGTAGCCGACCCCGCGAATTCCACAATGTGTGCCTCGTGGTCTGGGTCAACCAGCGCCGCCATACATCACAGAGGTCAACTTCTAAGCCACGCCTACTCCCGCTATTTAAGACCTAACCTCGTGGTGATCTCTCTCTTTCTACCTACACCAACCAACCCATACCCCACAAATGGTGACCCCCGGAGATTCGCACTCACACAGGATGGAGGAGAAATGATCACTCTCCCAGTCTTCAAGCAACATGGAAGACTGGCTTATCCACCCAGAAGCAGCTCTAATCGGCTCTACAGCTACTGTCTCTAAACCGCAGGTTAGACACCCTAGAGCAGCTCTGCTACACTAAGCAGACAGCCGCTCCAACTCCTGCCCCAAGCACCAAGTCCTACCAACCCCAACACACCCGTCCTGCCTCAGACGCCGCCCCGGGCCCAGCAGTACCCCCTGCCGTCCTAATGTAGCCCCTGCTCCCGACGCGGCCCATGCGACTGAGTGCGGACCCACGCACCCCTCTTTTCTCCCTTAGCTACTCCCCTGATACTGTCCTGTACCCTGCTGCTGTAGTGGACCCAGCTGCTGTCACGAGCCCTCATCCGCTTCTGCTGACTCAGCCCCTGCTCCTGACCCAGGCCCACACACCCCAGCAGGCGCATATAACGACTCTGTACCTGACGTGAGGGAAGCACAACATTCATCGCCTCCACACACCCTTTTTCTCCCTCTCTACTCCCACAGATATTGTGTATCTAGACAGTTGTCTCTAGCGGCCGGCTCATCCACGCCATCGCCATTGTCTCACATGAGGCATGCACCTCCCGTTCTGCCTCACATGTGCTATGCAACCCTGCAGACAATAAGTCTCCTACACCGCCTGGAGGGAAGGAGGGAGTATTGTAGTGGATTTCTCCCCTACAAACGCTGTTTGTCGCTGAGTAGCCGACCCCGTGAATTCCACAGTGTGTGCCTCGTGGTCTGGGTCAACCAGCGCCGCCATGCATCACGGAGGTCAACTACTAAGCCACGCCTACCCCCGCTATTTAAGACCTGACCTCGTGGTGATCTCTCTCTTTCTACCTACACCAACCAACCCATACCCCACAAACTCACCAGTTATCCACATGTTTTGCGGGCGTGGAGTATAATATGAATCATCAGATTTCAAACAGACCAGCAGTCATTGAGACCATGACACTACAACTCCTATAATATCGGGTTGGTGTACCTTCAGTAGTGTTTCAAACGCCTCTCTCTTATCAAGGAACGTGTTAGTAAAAGTGTACATGACATTCAAGCCAGAATTTGTTTTCGGTAACGTCTCTGCTCTTAGTAGGAACTCCAGTCCCCCTCCATTGTCAGAAGCTGCAGCATTTGCTAAGTACACTGTATTTTGCAGGGTGTGGTTAGAAATATCATTGTTTACACGGCGCTCACCTCCTCCCGGCTGATAGGCGGAGCTGGTGCCACCTCCCGGGTGGGGGGTAGAGTGGGTAAAGGGTGCGCTGCTGCCCCCTGGCTCTTTGTCGGCACACTTGTTTCCACTACTCTCGCCCCCCTGAATAAAACCCATGTACACCCATCCCCATTCCTCCTCAACTCCTCCCTCCTCTGCTTCAAGCCCTGCAGGAGCTTCTTGTGCTGTTCCCTCTGCATTGCCATGCGATCTGGGTGAATGAATATACTCCGAGATGCCTCGCTCCTTGCTAAGTTTTTTGCCTGCCGAATAACCTCCCATTTCTCCTCCTCACTCACTAGTGTGATCCTGAGGGGGCGAAGCTTATCCCCCTGCTTTTGTCCCAGCCTCCTCACATCCTGAGGGGTTGATGGTGCGGGGAACAAGTTGTTTGGTTCACACTCAGGATGGGATGGAGAAAGGAAACTCACAATGTGCTCTCTGTATGCATGTTGTATTGAATGTACAATGCAGCTTGGTGCTGGGAAGTGTCAGCATTTGTTACAAGCGTGATGTAGAGAGAGCTGGTTGATGAGGATGCTCAGAGGAGGACAGCTTGTGGGTCGCCATGCTCGCCGGCAGAAGCGAGGACCGCCATGCTCGCCGGCAGGAGCGAGGACCGCCATGCTCGCTGGCAGGAGCGAGGACCGCCAGGCAGGCGAAGGAGGAGGAGGTGTTGCTTGCTGGTTGGTGTCGGTAGAAAAGAGGGAGATCACCACGAGGTCAGGTCTTAAATAGCGGGGGGTAGGTGTGGCTTAGTAGTTGACCTCCGTGAGCCGGTGTAGGAGCGAGGAGCTTCTTGATAAGTTCAAGGCAGCTATAGATCGTATTAGGACTAAGGGAGGGATCCCTATCATATGCTGTGTCCTGCCTAGAAGGAGAGTTGGCAGTGAATGGTTGTCAAGAGCAGTTGGTGTCAACGACCGTCTTGGCAGATACTGCAAGTCAACATCAGTCCCATTCATTGACAACTGGGACAACTTCTATGGCAGAAGGGACCTTTATGCTAGGGATGGGGTGCACCTGTCTAGGGATGGAGTAGCAACCCTGGCTGGGGCTCTAGAGGGGGCAGTTCAAAACATATCGAAGTCTTTAAAACTGCTAGGAGAACATATGAGCACGGGGGTGGAGGAGACTGCAGTGGGAGCGGGTAAACAAAGTGAAAGATTACAGGGAAATAGTGTTAGGAATGATGACAAAACTAAATTAGACAGGGAGTTTAAAACTAAATGCGGTAAGGGGAGGACTCAGAACAAGACTAACTTAAATGTATACTACGCGAACAGTAGAAGTATGAGAAACAATATGGATGATATTAGGGCCTTGGTATGTACCGAAAAAATCGATATAATAGCATTCACTGAAACATGGATCAACCTAGACACACGTGAGTTACCAGTCGAATACCAAATTGCGGGTAACAAACTGTTCCATACCGATAGGCAGACCAGGAAAGGAGGCGGAGTAGCAATCTATGTTAGGGATAATCTGAAGTGTGAAATAAATAAGGAAATAAAAACTGAGCTGAATACAAAAACAATTTGGATAGAATTCATCGACGGTAGGGAAAAATTAATCACAGGAGTAATATGTAGACCTCCCAATCTTGATAGAGTCAATGAGTGACTTATCTGGGATGAAATGTACAGGGCTTCCATACACAACAAAGTCTGTATAGTAGGCGACTTTAACCTTGGCCAAATAGATTGGACTGACCTTACAGGTAACTCAGAATCAGAGGATTTTCTCGAGACGATCCAGGACTGTTTTCTAAGTCAACATATAACCGAACCCACACGGGGTAATAATATACTCGATTTAGTTCTGTCAAACAGAGAAAACCTCATTAGCAGTGTTGAGGTAGGGAACGAACTTGCAAACAGCGATCACAAAGAAATTTGATTCCAGTTAGATTTTCAGGGCAGACGTAAGGAAAATTCCACTAAAGTACCAGATTTCAGAAGGGCGAACTTAAACAGTTTAAAGAGACAGCTGAGAGAGGGGGTGTCGTGCTTGGCCGTGAACCTGACAGATGACACCGACCTGATAACGAGATCTGAGATTGCCGAGTTCCACGACAATTTAAATAGTGAGTTACTTAATGCACAAAGGCAGAACATACCATACAAAAAACTCAGATCAGACAACAATGACCCTAAATGGATAAATAATTATTTAAAGAACATCATTGGCCAAAGGAAGGCTATAGGTAGAAGGATAAATCGTGGCGAAATTCATCTCCGGGACTATTATAGGGTATTGGCGAGTAGGGTTAAAACCGAGATAAGGAAAGCAAAGAGGAATAATGAGGTAAGGATAGCAAGGGAGGTGAAGACAAACCCCAAAGGATTCTACCAAATGTATCAAACTAAAATACGAGAAAAGATTGGACCAATACGGTCAGATACCGGCGAGCTAACTGATAACGACGGAGAAATGAGCAATAATCTGAATAAATATTTTTCAACAGTTTTCACTTCCGAAAATTTAAACATGATACCCGAGGCACCGACTCTATTCAGAGATAGTGAAGAAAACAAATTAAGCGAGATAGTAGTGACTAGTAACGATGTTAGTATGCAAATAGACAAACTAAAGCCTAATAAGTCACCTGGTCCCGATGAGATATTTGCCAGAGTATTAAAGGAATGTAAGGAAGCACCTATTGGTCAATGATTCCCAGCATGGCTTCACAAGCGGACGTTCTTGCCTAACTAATCTATTAACATTCTTTTCATCAGTTTTCGAATCGGTGGACGAGGGGCACAATTATGATGTGGTATATCTCGACTTTAGCAAAGCCTTTGACAGAGTCCCCCACGAAAGACTAATTAGAAAGGTAGAAGCTCATGGCATCAAAGGTAACATCCTTAAATGGATTAGGGCGTGGTTACAGGACAGGAAACAGCGAGTGAGCATTAACGGCACTAAGTCCCATTGGAGCAACGTCACAAGTGGAGTTCCCCAAGGCTCAGTACTTGGACCATTATTGTTTATTATATACATAAACGACATAGATATCGGCATAGACAGCAACATAAGTAAATTTGCTGATGACACTAAAATAGGACGTGTTATTAAATCTGACGAGGACTCAGCAAAACTACAGGAAGATCTAAACAAATTTTTCGAATGGTCTGAAAAATGGTAGATGAAATTCAACGTGGACAAATGTAAAGTACTCAGTATAGGAGATGTAAACAGGGAAACCAGATACCAGATGAACAACGATGCCATAGAGAAATCCGACTGCGAGAGAGATTTAGGAGTAATGATAAGTAGGAACCTTAAGCCAAGTAAACAATGTGTTTTTGCTCGTAACAAGGCTAATAAAGTACTTGGGTTCATACAAAGGAGTGTTAGTTACAAGACTAGCGAGGTCATCCTAAAACTGTATCTTGCTCTTGTGAGACCACACCTGGATTAAGCAGTTCAGTTCTGGTCACCGTATTACAGAATGGATATAGAATCCCTGGAAAGAATTCAGAGGAGAATGACAAGACTAATCCCGGGCATTAGGAACCTTGAGTATAGAGACAGGTTAAAGCATCTTAATTTGCACTCCCTCGAGAGACGTAGAGCGAGGGGCGACCTGATAGAGGTGTATAAGTGGAAGGCAGGGCTAAACAAAGGGGACATTACATAGGTACTCAAACTATCCAACCAGGAGCGAACTCGTAACAATGGCTTTAAATTAGACAAATTTAGATTTAGGCTGGAAACAGGTAAACACTGGCTTGGAAGCAGAGTAGTGGATGAATGGAACAAGTTACCAAATATCATCATTAACTTGAATACGCTGAATAGCTTCAAACATAGGTTGGATGCTTATATGAGCAATAGGGGTTGGGTGTTAACGGGACTGCCCAGTATGGGCCAATAGGCCCGCTGCAGTTTCCTCCATTCTTATGTTCTTTTGTATGGCGGCGCTGGTTGACCCAGACCACGAGGCATACACTGGGGAATTCGTGGGGTCGGCTACTCAGCGACAAACAGCGTTTGTAGGGGAGAAATCCACTACAATGGCATCTTCAGAACCTCTGTACAAATATTCTTAAACTGCGTCTTATCGTGTGTTATCCTTCTCTCAGTTCCCTCCGCCTTGCTCTCAGGGACTCCAAAAACTATTACATTATTCCTGCGCTGGAAACGTTCCAGTTGTTCCTCCTCTCCCCTAACAGTATGTCCTCTAATTGTCATTTTTTCGACACACTTCTTCAGAGTCCTTAGCTGCTGTAGAACCTGTTCTGATCCTACATTACTCTCCGCCACCTCCTGTGGCCCTGCTAAGGCCTCAGCATAACTCCTCTTAGCAACCACCTCCATTCTATCGGCTACTTCCTCAGTCTTAGCAAGGATCTCTTTCCCAACTTGTTCTAGTTTGGCAACCAGCAGGGCTCCAGCTTCATCTATTTTTTTCCTATGGGAACTCGTTCCCCTATGGCTTGCAATCTCTTTCACCTTGACTATGCAATCAGGGCAATACCAGCAACTGCCTTCATGCTTTACGGCAACTTGCATCGTCCTAAACTCTGCATTGGTCAGGCCTGTACCATCTATATCCGTCGCCCCCATGCAGTAATCACATATCATACCCTTCATGGTGGTTGTTGTTGTTGTGGGGGGGGGGGGGAGTGGGAGTGCAGACTGTGTATAGATCTACACCTATTTAAAAATAAAGAGAGAGAGAGAAAAAAACAGTACTTAGCTGCCCTCTGCTGGTTTTAACCCCCTCTGTTGCCTTTAGAGTTGTCTTCTGTTTTTCTTCTCTTTTTTTTTTCAGTTCAATTGGCAATTTGTCAGTATCTATGTGCTCTATGTACACTGCATTTTGCTATGAATAACCGATTTTACACGCCCACTCAGTCTTTTAGAAACACAGGAAATGAAAAGAAAACTTTCTTTGGGGCGGTAATAGAATACTGTAGTGGAATTCAACCCTACAAACGCTGTTTGTCGCTGCCTAGCCGACCCCACCAATTCCCCAGTGTATGCCTCGTGGTCTAGGTCAACCAGCGCCGCCATACACCCACTAGCGTAGCTAGGGGGGGGCGGGGGGCGGTCCGCCCCGGGCGGCACTTTTGGGGGGGGCGGCACTTTTGGGTCTGCTCATCACCCATATCTGCAGCTACTGGAGACGTTAATCCTTCCCTTTGTATCGGCGGCAAGTTAATTCTTGTCGTGTCTGACCTAACACCTGACCCACATCATCACGGCCACGTCATGAGCTACACCCTTGCTATGCCCCCCCCCCCCCCGCCACACACACAACCTGTAACCTGTTGAGGATGAAGGAAACAACTTCAAACAAGTACGCCAGTGAGCTCATGTGGTGTGGGTCAGGTGTTAGGTCAGACACGACGAGGATTAACTTGCCGCCGATACAAACGGAAGGATTAACGTCTCCAGTAGCTGCAAAACCATGCAGTCTCGGGTCATATCAGTTCATGTACAGCCGACCAATCCACCAGTTACAAGCAATTCACTTCAGTTCTGCACAAGTCTCCATCGTGACAAGACGAGTGAGTCACTTTGCAATATGTATTTTTTGTGGGGGCACGGAGGGGGGGGGGGGGGCGGCAAGCTCAAGGGCCGCCCCAGGCGGCACACACTCTAGCTACGCCACTGCATACACCACGGAGTGGGGGTCAACTGCTAAGCCACGCCTACCCCCGCTATTTAAGACCTGACCTCGTGGTGATCTGCCTCTTTCTACCTACAGCCGCAGCCAGCAACACCTCCTCCTCCGCCGCTGCCTGGCGGCCTTACCTCGCTCCTCCGCCTGCCTGGCAGTCCTCTCTCCCGCTGGCGAGCATGGCGACCCACAAGCTGTCCTTCTCTGAGCGTCCTCACCAACCAGCTCTCTCTACATCACGCTTGTAACCATGCTGCCTTCCCAGCACCAAGCTGCATTGTACATCCAATACACCATGTAGGCTATATAGAGAGCACATTGTGAGTTTCCTTTCTCCAACCCATCCTGAGTGTGAACCAAACATATTGAACCCCACAATACCTTTTAGGATAGCCAAACTTGTTTATTTTTTATTTTTTATTTTAATTATTATTTCCTTATACTTTCTTTTCCAGTTCTCATCAACGACTATATCTCTTTGTGCTATCACTGTGTACACTGTATCTCCCTATGAGTGGAGTATTGTAGGCACAGTTTCAGTCATTGAGAAAGCACACAAACATTAAAATTAAAAGCCTCTGTGGCACCTATAACACGACTTGCTTTCTGCTGGCAGTGGTGCCTTACCAGCTTGCTTGCCAATTTGTATTCACTTTAAGTTATTTACAACCTCCTCCGCGGTCACTGATGACGCTATGAATTGATTTAACTAAAGGCACAGTATTACTCTCCCTGGTTGGCCTTTATCACAGCCGTGACCACAACTGTGTAAAAAAAAATAAAATGAAAGTTTTGTCAATCATATATTTGGTATTCTTTAGAAATGACTTCAATTGGACAGGGTATATTCCATAATTTCCATTATAGTGTAGCAAGTAGAAATTTCCAAGAAGGTGTGGTTAAAATAAGACGATATTTAAAATACCTAAAAGTAATACATAGGAATCTTAGATTTACTATTTTCTGGGTCTGTATGATATGATTTAGGTAAAAATACGATAATTTTGGTGGATCGCTACGATAATTTGGACTTGGACACCTGGGAATGTTGAGCTAGTGTCATCATTCCTGATTCCAGAGTACAAAAACGTACACATTGGTAGGCACGTTTCTTGTGGTGCCTGGCTCTGATTCGGATTCCCCCTGCATTTACTTGCGATGTACTGAAGTGTTGTATCAAATTGAGTGATAACTGTCAACAGGGGCGATTCCACGGGAGGGGGCAGGGGGGGCCATGGCCCCCCGAGATTTTGGGCTGGCCCCTGGGTTGGACCCCCCACTTTTTATTCTCAAAATTGTAATTCCAAAAACATTCCCAAAACCAGGAAGTGAGTCAAGTGACTCAGGCAATGGGCGCGCCGCACGCCAGATGCAGGCATGGGTGAGATGAGGTAGAGGCCCGGAGGGCAGGAATTGGGAGGGTACAGGATTTGTCTACTTATTGCAGTTTTTTAGAGATTCTTGGAAAATTTGATAAAGTATCACAGCAGCTACAGGACAAGCAAGCAGACTTAAGAAAAGCAGCAATGCTCATTTCGTCGCTCCGTGAAGATCTAGCTGATAAACGCCACTGTAACTTGATTGAGCATTACTCAGAGAAGATTGATGAGCTCTGTGAGAAATGCAGCATTTCACCAACAAAGACACGAAAGCGAACCAGAAAACCTCGACAGAATGATGAATTCATTGTGCTGGAAACGACCGGTCAAAAGATCTGACGTGAGTCATGTGCACATTGGCATCTTCTATGAAGTCCTAGACTATTTGATTAGTGAATTAGACAGGCGTTTCTCCAATGATTCCTGTGCAATTTTCTGTGGGATTTCAGCTCTTTGTCCAGAAGGACAGACATTCTTGTCTGAAGAAGATTTGAAGGCATTTGCAGTTGCATACTCAGTCAATCAAAGTGATTTACAACATGAGATACCTCTGGTGAAGAAATTGCTCGTGAAGGAACGTAAACAACCTTCATCGCTCGTGCAATTTATGTCATTTATATGCCCTTATAAGGCTGCATTTGACTGTTTGTATAAATTACTGTTGATAGCTGTAACTCTCCGTTACCAGTGCTTCATGCGAGAGAAGCTTTTCGAAAATAAAATTAGTGAAAACATTCCTAAGAAATTCCATGTCCAGTGACAGACTGATTAACATCGCACTACTATCAATTGAAACTGCTCGCGCTGAGGGAATTGATTTAGATTGTTTTGTCGACGAGTTTGGCAGCCGACATAATAATCGTAGGATTAAGCTGCATTGAATATACTGCTACCGTCACAGTACCGTGTGAACTAAAACCGCACCATTGCCATTTGCCATTGGGTATAATGTAACAGTTGCATGCAGCGCCCATGTCTGAAAACGTAAACGTTGTCTCCATAATCTCCATTATGTGTGAAGCGTGAATCATTAATTTTTTCGCTGATGCATGTACATACAATGTAAAGACTCTGCCATATTTTTCAATGTTTGTTATGTGGTACACCCGCCCTTTATGTGATCATGTGAGCAATAATACAGTTTTAGAGATATGTTCAAGTGTGTCAATACTCCAATGAATCATGATTAGTGGAAGAGCGTTGCCATTATACCGCCATATGCTGATTATTTTAGGCTGGCGTCATGAGAGAAGTCACTTCACATTTGTCAATCAAATTGGTGTAATAATGCCAAAAACTGCATCTTGCAAGTTGTACACCAGTTTGGTTTTGCCCCCTCCCCCCCCCCCCCAACATTTACCTTAGCCCCAAAGTGGCCCCCCAACTTTCCGAAGGCTAAAAACGCCACTGACTGTCAACCTCGGCCTCCGATCTATCTCACCATCACCTTCCCAGGCTGCGTCTCCTTGGACTTGGTACATCCTCCAGATGTGTTATATCCCAGCTGATACCATGAGCACTGTATCACTCATGCCACAACCTCTCTCCTTACGGACTTTGAGACCAGTATGAAGTCCACTAATTTACCTTGCATTGAAGTTTATGTAAACTTAACAAAATTATATAGATGATTATGGTTGTTGTTAAGGTTAGGTAAGGATGGTTTTAATTTATGACCGCATTAAGTTTTTTCGTTAAGTTACCCTACGTTTAGAATTTGCATAGGATGAATTATTTTTTGTTGCATGAGGATGAGTAATGTTAGGTTCGGTGGGGTTGGGTTTGTCAGTGCTGGAGCCAGACCTCAATATTGACAGAGACCTTGGTTAGACAATACAATTAAGGGATGATTAAATTCCATGTTCACTGTTAGTCTGATACTAACTTGTTCTAAAATATTTGAGAACGAAAAATAGGCCAGCTTCTACGGGATATAGCTTAGGTTCATAAACAGAGAATAATAACACCTATGATACAATGAATCCAGGAAAACAAGTCACAAGAAAAGTCACAGGAAAAAAAGGCACGGAAAAAACCTAACCTAACCCAGCCTAACTTAACCTAACCTAACCTAGCCTAACCTAACCTAACTTAAACTAACCTACGTGCAATGCCATCATGTATATAATGTGTTGTCAATGTGTACAAGTCATGTGACTTTTTTTCCTGAGACTTTATTTCCGTTCACCGATATAATATGCCCACACATACTTCTCCTGAGATCTATCACACCATCGTCCCACACTCCTCACCACCATCATCCCACACTCCTCACCACCATTATCCCACACTCCTCAACACCATTATCCCACACTCTTCACCACCATTATCCCACACTCTTCACCACCATCATCCCACACTCTTCATCACCATTATCCCACGCTCCTCACCACCATCATCCCACACTCTTCACCACCATCATCCCACACTCCTCACCACCATCATCCCACACTCTTCACCACCATCATCCCACACTCCTCACCACCATCATCCCACGCTCCTCACCACCATCATCCCACACTCTTCACCACCATCATCCCACACTCTTCACCACCATTATCCCACACTCCTCACCACCATCATCCCACACTCTTCACCACCATCATCCCACACTCCTCACCACCATCATCCCACACTCTTCACCACCATCATCCCACACTCTTCACCACCATCATCCCACACTCCTCACCACCATCATCCCACACTCTTCACCACCATCATCCCACACTCCTCACCACCATCATCCCACACTCCTCACCACCATCATCCCACACTCCTCACCACCATCATCCCACACTCTTCACCACCATCATCCCACACTCTTCACCACCATCATCCCACACTCTTCGCCACCATCATCCCACACTCATCACCACCATCATCCCACACTCTCACCACCATCATCCCACACTCCTCACCACCATCATCCCACACTCTTCACCACCATCATCCCACACTCTTCACCACCATCATCCCACACTCTTCACCACCATCATCCCACACTCTTCACCACCATCATCCCACACTCTTCACCACCATCATCCCACACTCTTCACCACCATCATCCCACACTCTTCACCACCATCATCCCACACTCTTCACCACCATCATCCCACACTCTCACCACCATCATCCACACTCCTCACCACCATCATCCCACACTCCTCACCACCATCATCCCACACTCTTCACCACCATCATCCCACACTCTTCACCACCATCATCCCACACTCTTCACCACCATCATCCCACTCCCCACATCATCCACACTCTTCACCACCATCATCCCACACTCCTCACCACCATCATCCCACACTCTTCACCACCATCATCCCACACTCTTCACCACCATCATCTCACACTCTTCACCACCATCATCCCACACTCTTCACCACCATCATCCCACACTCTTCACCACCATCATCCCACACTCTTCACCACCATCATCCCACACTCTTCACCACCATCATCCCACACTCCTCACCACCATCATCCCACACTCTTCACCACCATCATCCCACACTCTTCACCACCATTATCCCACGCTCCTCACCACCATCATCCCACACTCTTCACCACCATCATCCCACACTCCTCACCACCATCATCCCACACTCTTCACCACCATCATCCCACACTCCTCACCACCATCATCCCACACTCCTCACCACCATCATCCCACACTCTTCACCACCATCATCCCACACTCCTCACCACCATCATCCCACACTCTTCACCACCATCATCCCACACTCTTCACCACCATCATCCCACACTCTTCACCACCATCATCCCACACTCCTCACCACCATCATCCCACACTCCTCACCACCATCATCCCACACTCTTCACCACCATTATCCCACGCTCCTCACCACCATCATCCCACACTCCTCACCACCATCATCCCACACTCTTCACCACCATCATCCCACACTCCTCACCACCATCATCCCACACTCTTCACCACCATCATCCCACACTCCTCACCACCATCATCCCACACTCTTCACCACCATCATCCACCTCTCACCACCATCATCCCACACTGATCACCACCATCATCCCACACTCCTCACCACCATCATCCCACACTCTTCACCACCATCATCCCACACTCCTCACCACCATCATCCCACACTCCTCACCACCATCATCCCACACTCCTCACCACCATCATCCCACACTCTTCACCACCATCATCCCACACTCTTCACCACCATCATCCCACACTCCTCACCACCATCATCCCACACTCTTCACCACCATCATCCCACACTCCTCACCACCATCATCCCACACTCCTCACCACCATCCACATCCTCACCATCATCCCACTCCTCACCACCATCATCCCACACTCCTCACCACCATCATCCCACACTCCTCACCACCATCATCCCACACTCTTCACCACCATCATCCCACACTCCTCACCACCATCATCCCACACTCCTCACCACCATCATCCCACACTCTTCACCACCATCATCCCACACTCCTCACCACCATCATCCCACACTCCTCACCACCATCATCCCACACTCCTCACCACCATCATCCCACACTCCTCACCACCATCATCCCACACTCCTCACCACCATCATCCCACACTCCTCACCACCATCATCCCACACTCTTCACCACCATCATCCCACACTCCTCACCACCATCATCCCACACTCCTCACCACCATCATCCCACACTCTTCACCACCATCATCCCACACTCCTCACCACCATCATCCCACACTCCTCACCACCATCATCCCACACTCCTCACCACCATCATCCCACACTCTTCACCACCATCATCCCACACTCCTCACCACCATCATCCCACACTCCTCACCACCATCATCCCACACTCCTCACCACCATCATCCCACACTCCTCACCACCATCATCCCACACTCTTCACCACCATCATCCCACACTCCTCACCACCATCATCCCACATTCCTCACCACCATCATCCCACACTCTTCACCACCATCATCCCACACTCCTCACCACCGTCATCCCACACTCTTCACCACCATCATCCCACACTCCTCACCACCATCATCCCACACTCCTCACCACCATCATCCCACACTCTTCACCACTATTATCCCACGCTCCTCACCACCATCATCCCACACTCCTCACCATCATCATCCCACACTCTTCACCACCATCATCCCACACTCCTCACCACCATCATCCCACACTCTTCACCACCATCATCCCACACTCCTCACCACCATTATCCCACACTCTTCACCACCATCATCCCACACTCCTCACCACCATCATCCCATACTCCTCACCACCATTATCTCACACTCCTCACCACCATTATCCCACATTCCTCACCACCCTGGCTGGTGAGGTCGTTGATTATATGTTCAAAGTCAGCGTGATATGAAGACTAAAAATTAAGTATATATGGTACCTCGTGTTTCATACCAGCTGGATAGGGTAAAATGCTACTGACATCCACATAAATGGCACCGGCAGTTCCCAATGGGAGGTTCATGGCGCCATCAGCTTGATGAACAGGCTTTGTGTGAAATATAACATAGTCTAGACCTGCTTTTAGTGTCTTTGTGGCATGGTCGGTAGCGTTCCCTGGTCCCACACAGTAGGTTGAGGGTTCGATTCCTGGCTGGTGAGGTCGTTGATTATATGTTCAAAGTCCGCATATAATCACCAGCCAGGACTCGAACCCTCGACCTACTGTGTGGGACCAGGGAATGCTACCACCATGCCACAAGGACACTAATAGCAATCCTAGACGTTGTTATATTACACACAAAGCCTGTTCATCGAGCTGATGGCTCCGTGAACCTCCAATGGGGATTGTCCGTGCCACTTATGTGGTGGGAGTGGCATTTTACCGAATCCAGCTGGTATGAAACACGAGGTACCATATATATTTCATTTAGTCCATTTAGGTTCACGGCGTTATCAGCTCTATGAACAGGCTTTGTGTGAAATATAACAATGTCTAGGATTGCTATTAGTGTCCTTGTGGCATGGTGGCAGCGTTCCCTGGTCTCACACAGTAGGTCGAGGGTTCGAGTCCTGGTTGGTGAGGTCGTTGATTGTGGGTTGAAAGTCCGTGTGCTTTATTGGGCTAATGAAATATATATATATATATATATAGACCCTGTATATATGTGTGTGTGTGTTATCTTAGAGTGGTGCTTATTAACAATGTATGGTTATAAAATACTTTAACTTTTGGTTAATATTTGCATCATCTGGGGTAACAGGGTGGGCGTCAGGTGGGTAGTGGAAGCAAGTGGGGTCAGTTCAAAGCCAGATAATGACCCCAATAACCGTGGGAAATATGAGATACCCCCAGACCTTGACACAAATTCACACGCTGCTGGGCGCCAAGAAGAAATGGTCCGGTCAAAAAAAGTCACAGGGCGTTATGGGCGATCCAAGTGTTGGGGGAACTTTCTTTTTTTCGAATCACCAGTGCTTTTACTGCACTATGGGATAATAATGTGCAGGCAGAAGGGTAAACGTTTATCTTGTGTGGTTCTATGACCCTTATCATTTTGAAGTGGAGAAGATGGGGAAGAACACCAAACACTGTTGATAGCTGACGGTGTTTGTCCAGGAGAGTGAATAGACTTTCGTGGTGTTTTCTACCGTATATCGTCCATCTTATTACATTATACTGTATTAACCTCTTCGCCATTCACCAAGGGGCTCGCCGCTCCGCAGTAACATACAGTACCAACCAATGACATAGTACAATGAATAGTTTTAGTAACTTAAGGTAAAACAATGTAGTTACCTTGTAGTGGATACTCTCCCCTACAACTGCTGATTAGTCACTTCCCGTCTGCTTCCCAGCCAACCAGCGGCGAGTTCCACAAATCAGCCCTCACGTTCGAGCTGCGCGGTGATTGGCCAGTTGGCGCCTTCACCTCAGCCAATCAGCAGCGTTTCTCATCTTTTCACTTTGACTTTTGATCCGGCAGAAAGATATAAATACCCCCCTTCCTCGCTGAGAGGGCAGACAAGGCAAAGGTACATATGATCAAAACACCCACCCAAAGTACAGTAGAGAAACAGGTCCTTCAAAATACCATCCAAAGAGAAACAGGTGCTGTAAGGAAAAAAAGTCACAACAACAGCCATGGATACCGAGGACGAGGAAACGCTTCAGACAATCGAATATGCAGACGACTGTGAACAACAGATTCACTGGTGTGATAAAATATTAGTCCCTAGTGAATGCAAAACAATGCCAGACATAATTCAAGCCCTAACGAAACAAGAACTAAATTGGACCTACTCTAACGATAAATACCTTGAAGCACTAGTAGAAGCCTACCTCATAAACCAAAGAATTAAAAGAAGGAGACAAGCAAGAAACAAAAAATCAAAACACAATGAATAACGACAAACAAAGAACACTTACCATCATACAGCACAACGTCCGCAACTGGGAAAACAATAAAAACAACCTTGCAAGCACATATCTTAGCAAGATCCGGACATAATTTTAATAGTCACGGCAATTCAAATTCCAAGAAAAAAAAATATTTGGATATACTGTGGGGTTTCGGTGTGTTGTCTCACACTCAGGACGGGTTGGAGAAAGGAAACTCACAATGCGCTCTCTGTATACATATTGTATTGGATGTACAGTGCAGCTTGGTGCTGGGAAGTGGCAGCGTGGTTACAAGCGTGGAGTAGAGACAGCTGGTTGGTGAGGGTGCTCAGAGGAGGTGTTGCTTGCTGCGTGGCTGTAGGTAGAAGAAGGGGCAGGTCACGGCGAGGTGAGGTCTTATATAGCGGGGGTAGGCGTGGCTTGATAGTGACCTCGGCTTTGTTAGGCGGCGCTAGAGGCCGACCTTAGACCACAAGGCGTTGGCTGGGGAATTCGAAGAGGGGTCGGCTAGTCGGCGACAAACGGCAGTTGCAGTTGTAGGGGAGATACCCACTACAATACAACCTACGAAAGAAATAAAACAGAAGAATTAAATGATGGCGTGGCCATTGCTGTAAAACACAGACTCAAACATCAAATCATCGACGATTTCGAGGACGAATTCCTGGGAATCAAAATAACTACCACACTTGGAGAAATAGCAATAGCCACAGCATATTTACCTGACCTACCAGAACCAGCTCCCTACAGTGAATACATAAGTTTTGCAGACGATATCACACAAATAATCACATACCCCGGCAAATCAACAGCAATAATGGCACAACATACTGCCAATGCCATAGAAAAAATCAGCCCTTGACAGTGCCTTCCATGGCACTGTCCTAGGGCTGAAGATAAAAACAAAAGGCTACAAAACATTCATCACCGAAAAACTAGCAAAAACCAGAAACATGGTAATTAAATTAAAACGCTTTAGAAACCTGTCAGCAAAAAACAAGTTAAAATTATATAGAGCCTATGTCCAATCCCGACTAGTATATCCACCAATTTCCCTACATGCAATAAAACAAACAAACATAAAGAAACTGCAGGCAATTCAAAACTTAGCCCTAAGGGATGTATCAGATATCCTGACATATTCACCAACCGTCAACTACACCAACGAGCGCAAATAGAACCCCTAAACGTTTACGTACACCAACACTCAAAAAAGAATATGGACAAAGTTAGATGATATAGAGACAGGACCAATCAGAGAATGGATGGAAGAGATAGAAGAAGGAAGAAGAGAACACTCGTGGTTCCCTCACAGTAAAAGAAGAGCCCTAGAACCCACACCAACTCCACTCTATTGAAAGATGCAACGTTACCCCAGTGACAACCTTGGTAGCCCTACCACTTACAACATTAGATCATAAAAAGACGGGATGTTCTTAACAGAAACACAAGTACCTGCCCTAGACTCCCCATCATTGGCTAGGACACAAGACCCGAAAATGTAAGGCATAAAATTGCAACACTTGCTAAACATACAAACACCTAACATAAATATAACACCTAGGGCGAAAATTAGCTGAAACACAAACATGAGAAAACAGAAGCACTTGGGTTGAGCCCCAAGACCAAGCACCCTACTACTACTTTCCAATTTCCTCGCCTTTCTTCTTGCACTATCCACCAACCCCAAGTCCCTCCAAATTCCACCACCATTCTTCAAGTCCAGTTCCCGCACCACCAATCTACGCACCAACACCAAGATCTCTTCACACTTTACTTCACCCATCGATTCGATTCGATGAGGGCAGACAACACCAAGCTCTCAAGCAGAGAAGACCTCCTCTAAGCTCCTCCACAGCCACTCCTCTACTACTACGCAGCAACTTCCCAGCACCTGGCTGCTCTGTACACACACAATATATATATATATATATATATATATATATATATATATATATATATATATATATATATATATATATAGAAAACGCCATTGTGAGTTTCCTTTCTCACCTCCATCCTTAGTGCGAGATCTCCTACATGTACTATCGTGCACAAAAGTCGTGTCCACTACCCAGCCACAGTGAGGTTTCGAATAGCCTTGAGTCTTAAGTTTCGAAACAGCTGGGCGAAATGCTATGGTCGGCCAACAGATGTCGCCCACTGTAGTGTGTGTGTGTGGGGGGGGGGGGGGTGGAATAGAGGAGGTGGGGGCTGGATGAGAGGCAGGTTTATTTATTATTTATACCACCATAATTTCAAGCTGCCTTTTTAACTACGTTTTGTCTTACAGTTGTTTCTGTATGGTTACGAATTCATGGAAGAGGTGCAGTGTCCTGGGTGCTTATTGCTGCTCAGGTCACAATGATTCTTTAAAGAATGGAATATATTGAGGATAAAAGTGAAATATGCAAGGATCAGCTAGTTTTACTCAGCGACCACGTCACAATTTTGTTGTTATTCCGACTAAGAGATTATGGTAATATTTATTTATATTCCACCCATCCTTTGCTTAATGAATATTTGTGATAATATGCAATATTATATAATTATATACTTATGTTAAAAAGAGTGGAGTGAAAAAGGTTATCAGTATTGTAAAATAGTATTCAGACTTAATCTAGTTCCAATTCTTCCAAGTTCCAGTGTTTAAACACCCCATCACAATATGCAAGCTTCATATATTTTGGAGTGTGCTTAGTTACATTTAATATTGTGTGCTGATCATCATGAGCATTTCAATGATGGTAGCAATTGTAACTACATAATTATATTGTGTTATAAGACAACACATTCCACGACGTGTCATACAGATCATTGTATACCATACAATACCTAATTTGTGGCTGTTAAATTACTTTGTTATGAATGTTCATGCGATATAATTTAAGACATCATTAAGGACATGGATTTAAGATAACACTGTAGGTAAGTTAATATATATTAATTGTATTTACAAACAATACTAAAATCCAAACAATACACCAATCTTAGTATTTGGTCAAGCCACCCATTGCATTCAGGACTTCATCAAGGCGATTAGGGATGGAGTCGACCAGCTACAGGCACACCCCTGGTCGTCTACGTATACTCTCCCACACGTCGTAAGTTTTGGCCTCTATTGCTGCGCAGGTTCGCTGCTCCCCAATATCCCAATCACGTTTCCTCATGGCCCAAATATGTTCAATCTGATTAATATCACATCCTAGTGTTGGCCAGTCGATGACCCCAATTTCAGGGTGATCCTGGAGGTAGTCCTTCACTATGTTGCTGGTATGAATGGGGCTGTTGTCATAAACCAGGCTGATAGTGTGGGGGGCTGGAACTGCCATAGCCCAGACTGTAGGAATTAGCACTTCCTCCAGGATGTCTACATACTGCTCACCAGTGAAGCGGCCATTGATCTTGACCAGTTCACCTAGCCCATGTGCCCACATCCACCCCCAGAATGACACTGACACCCTACCACTCACTGCTCGATGTTGAATGTGTTTCTCATGGTAGCTTGTGTTGGGGGGCCGCCAGCACTGCCTTGCTTCGGCTCCCACTGACCTGAACACTGTTTCATCAGTAAATATAATGGTTCTCCAGTATTCTTCTCTATGTGGAAGGTGTTCCAATGCAAAGCCGAGTCGACACTCCTTGTGAGTAGGTGTTAGCCACCCTTTGTGAGCTGGAATATGGCAGTCGATCCCGGCTTCATGAAGTTGGCGTCTCGTCATGTGATGGCAGTTTAGGCCCAGATTTCTTGTATGCTCCACTGATGTTCGCATTGGATATGCCGTTGCAGCTGCCACGATCATGGCGTCCATCCTTGCCGACGTTACTCGTGGCCTCCCGCTTCGAGGTTACGTCTCCACTGAGCCCTCTTCCTCCCACCGGCGGATCCACCTCCTAATCGTCTTAGTGCTCCTTCCCACTTCGACAGCATTGTTCGGCACAGTTGCCCCGCCTCTCCACATCCCGATGATTTGGCCTCGCTCAGCAATCACTGCCGAAGAATTTGCTCGTCCTGCAGGCATATCTGAAATGGCAGAGTAATATTATGTTGTGGTAACTGATGCAGGCTTTTATATACTAGAGTAAATTCATGGTATTAGTAACACCTACTGTAGGTTAAGTATTATTACTCTGACATAACGTTTTGGTAAATCTTTTTGGGTCAACTGCCCAAGAAACCCTTCCTATTTCATGTATTCATCGTGAACTGCAAGTGGATCCTCCTCACTCCCCCCCCCCCCCTCAAACCTCCACCACCACCCCCGCGACTGTAGAGTAAACATTCGCCGATAATCATCAAGATTTAGTTTAACCAGACCACTGACACCCATTTGAGTCTCTCCTACGGCTGGCTAGAGGGATTAGTTAACATATATTTGTGTTTCTATAATTTAGTGTTATATTGTTTGGAAGAGATTACAGTATTTCAAAAAGGTCAAAACTGAACTTAGGGAAAATTTTGGGGTCTCTGCTAAAATATCTTACATTGTAGGGTTAGTGAAGCACATTGTTCGATACCGATTATAAATGACCAAGGATAAACTGATAATTTGATCATTATTAGCTCATGACTTGTTGGTTCATTTTCCCAGAAAATTTGCCAATCGTCAAATATTAAAAGTTTATAGGTAGTTAGCCTCGCCGATAATCAAAATATGGTTTTCCACTGCTTTACATATTTCTTTGACAATTTTCAGCTATGACATGTTCGTCCCAGATTACATATAACTGCAATAGGTTACATTACGTTAGGGTTCGTTATATAAAAATGTTTTTCTTCATGTTCATTGAGTCGTTCTGAATTCCATTTCTGCTCAAAATACTACATTACCCAACCCAAACTCCCAGGTTGCAACTGGGGGTGTAACATAACCGAGTAAGGTAACGTGCGGCAAATGCATAGCACATCAAACACCATATTTTTATGGTGAAGTTAACTAAGGAGCTCATATAACAACTGTCATATAATTATAATAGAGTGTCCCACTAATTACAGCAGATATTTGTAGAGGTGAAAGAATATGTGATTCTGACTATAAAACTTCTATACATATATGGACTTTTCGGTTTACGTTTAGCTGTGAGGTGGATTTTACAAATTGGGCAAGGCAACCATTACAAATGGCGGAGTCGAGGCGGGAGATACAGATAGCGAAAGAGAAATATAAGAAAGGGGGAAGAAGGTTTAGTAGTGAAAGAATGTGGGTGAAACGGAACAGACTTTTAGGAGGAGAGAAAGTCTGTGGCCTTCTGCTAACTGCATGGTATTGGGTGGTAGGTTGGGGTGACTGGGGCGATGGGAGGGAGGAAAGGATGTGGAGAAAAGAAGGCGAAAGGAAATGGAGGGCCCATCCCTATTTGGGTGGGGTGCACCTCATCTTTAATTTGTTTGGAGGGCCCATTCATTATTTTTCTGAGTAGGGTTACACTTTTTATTATAGATAGAGGGAAACGGGTGGAGATAGAGACGTGGTGGTTCAATATCACATATTCTTTCACCTCTACAAATATCTGCTGTCACTCATGGGACACCCTGCAATAGTATAAGGACGACATGGGCTGTGCTGACAAATTAATGTGACTTACCTGTTGGTGACGACGATGGTAGGAATGAGACCTCGGCATGTTTCAGTGTTCGACATCACCTCCTTCCCCTGGTGTGGGTGGCCCCAACCTTGGTAACAACTTGTGTATTCTCCGTGACTACCAGTAATGGTAGTCACGGAGAATTAATTACTGGTGTGCCCATCAGTCGCACCGTCGTAGCCATGAACGGCAGAGATATGGTCGTTGTAATGCTTTTATTTACCCGTTACACATCTCTCATCATGCTTAATAATATTAACTATCTTCATGACATTCTTATTGTTATCAGTGATTGCGGAATTCACGATGTTATGCTCCACCTACACACAGCCTGTTACTAGACTAACCCCCACCTCCTCTATTCCCCCCCCACGCACACACTACAGTGGGCGACATTTGTTGGCCGACCATAGCGTTTCCCCCAGTTGTTTCGAAACTTCAGACTCAAGGCTATTCGAATCCTCACTGTGGTTGGGTAGTGGACACGACTTTGGTGCACGATAGTACGTATGTATGTGAGCCTAACAAAGAGAAAATTGACAAACACAAAGATAAATTAGACAACTGGCCACATACACTACGCTACAAGTTCACAACTCTCACTCTGAAAGCGTTTGCCCTAGCAATTTTCTAGACTTGCGGCTTCTTCAACCTTGAGCTGTGACTCCTTTTGGGGCGGACGTCCACCAGCTCTAGCTTGTAAGTGTAATTGTTGTAAGGCACGAATCTTAGCCTAACAACTTAACCTAATCCAGCCTAGCTCAAACCTACCTAAGCTAGGGTTGCCATACGTCCGTATTTTCCCGGACATGTCCTCCATTTAGGTCTCGAAATCTTCATCCAGAAGGACTTTTTAAAATTCTTCAAAAGTCCGGAATTTCAGCTTCCATCATTTTCTCCACGGAAAAAAAAACATGAAACTGTAATGACGGGAGAGAGAGAGAGAGAGAGAGAGAGAGAGGGAGGGAAGGTGGAAACCGTAGAGATCTCGTTCAGTTTTCGTCAGCTAATAAGTCACTTGTACGCCTGTACGGTGTTGTCAACTTAGCTGTCAAATATTTGATTGATAAGGGGGTAGAAGTTTATGAAGTGTTTTGACCAAGTTAATAACCTGAAGCAGTTTGTGGAAAATTACAAGAGTGATGAAGAATTTAGTAATCTGCCAACACATAAAAAGTGGACCAGATACTGTGAAAAATCAAAGAACATTGAATGCCACTCGGAATTGCTAAGAATTGCACAATTCTTCTTTGCTATATCATCTCACAATGCAAATGTAGAAAGAGTTTTTTCACTGATGCAAAGTCAATGGACAAAGGAAAGGAACAAATTGAGTGTTGAAACAATGAAAGGCATTCTGACCGTACAGTACAACTTCCGAGAAACACCTTGCAGTGACTTCTATACCTTTCTAAAGAGCAATCAACCAATACTGAAAAGATCCGATCTACAGAAAAGTATGCATAGGCACATCAAGTCACACACATAGTGGGGGAAGAAGACTGCAGCTAAGGGAATGAAGATGTTCAGCCTTAAGCAAAGGTAATTTTTTTTTTAAGATTTCTATACCATGCATGTTGTATATTAGCCTGTGTGTGTGCCGGGCGGGGGGGGGGGGGGGTATGTCTTCGGGAGCGTCCTCTTTTTTGAATGTTTAGATATGGCAACCCTAACCTAAGCTATCGTAGCTTATCCGCCCTTATGACGCTTCACAAGCAGCCAAAGCTTGCAACGAGGTCATCAAACATGGGTGTAGATATGGACGTGACTGAGTGAACTACAAGTGCTTCAGAGCTGGCCTAACTTACATAGTTTTTACAGTCACAGGTCTGAGAATAATTATTATTCATCCTTCAGTTCAATAAAGTTAATAAACAGTCTTGAGTATTGCATAACATCGTTGTGTTGTCATTAAGCACATTATATCATTGTAAGAGAACCAGATAGAAATCCTTATCCAATATACACCTATAGAAAGCGACTTACCGGTCTACACACGCATTTCAGAATTAGTTATTCAGTATTCGTTCACAGGGAATTATATGTTATAATAGCATCATGCCGCACATTATAATTTTGAGCCTCACAAATAATATCCTTATTGAATTCCTTGATCACTAAACTATAAAAATAGTCAATATGAGATTATAACAAAGACGTTTTAGAGTAAAGTATATTCGTAGCTACAATGGTTGGTATTATTAGTAACTCACCAAATAATAACGCCATGATGACGGGCTGCCTGTTATCGATTTTTGTGGAACAGGATTTTCTTAATCTGTCCGATTAATATATTGGTGGAAAACCGGTGCTTTAATTCATCACGTGACGTTAAAATGTAAATATGCCGTAATACTAGCTTCCTTCTGATGAAGTATAGCTTGGAATATTTTATTATCCTTACTTGATTCTCCCCTTGTGCTAAATTTGGTGCTTTTGTCAGATATGTATTTTTTTTTAACACGTTCAGTAATATTAGTGTCGTAGTGTGTAAGTGAGCCAGACAGCGACTTCGCCACATCGTCTATTACAGGAAAGTCAAGCTCCGAACCTTTAAGGCTTCAGGTTATACATGTACATACGTCAGCTCCATCTTCAGTATTGCTCAGGTTACTTGGATTACATTGAACTTAGTTGCTTAATACCCCAGCTAACCTAGACCAACTTAAGCTATTTCAAACTTGATAAAATGGCATCACATATAATCGTTAACTTATTCGGTACTTCTTGCAGACAATTGTCCTTTTTATGCTGCTGATAAATTGCACTAACGCACAGAGAATAAATAATAATGATAATTAATGGTAGTAGTAACGATAAAAATAAAGTAAAGTAATAACAAGTACAGTCGTAAAGGTGGTGAAAACCCCGCCACACCACAAAGGTTCAACGGGTCATTGGACAATAATACCAAAAATTTATGATTAAATTATTGAACAGTACGTATTGTCACTTCCTTTTTGTAGTAGGCAAGATGAGAAACAACGAATAATATAAATATTAATAAAATAATGATCATAATGTAATAATAATAATAGTAGAGAGGCTGTGGTTTGTCGTGTGTGTGTGTGTGTGTGTGTATGTGTGTTTAATAATTTACGGTATTTAAGTTACAATCCCTTGATCATTAGACTTCAAATCCTCTTAAAACGTTCTGTCTAAACATTTAGTTTAAGACTTTGATTACCGATAATCAATTCCTGGTAGAAGTAATTAGACTGAGTGGATAGTGTGCATAGGGGAGGGAGTAGGTGGAACAGGAAGGGAGAGGTATGTATTGAGTAATGTGAAGGCGTCTAGAGGAAGGAAAACGAGATTATGAAACGCGAGTGATAAAAGGGCCAGCGGTGCGTCATAGGTGGTCTTTAACGAGTAACAGGAGTGACGTCACATCCTACTTGTCTGACGTAATTACTCATATCCTATGTTTATAATATTTATTTTAAATGAAGTGATGATGATTAAGCTAATCAGTAATAATCATAATAAGAATGAAAATGAAATTTTTTTTCCTACTACTACTACTTCTACTGCTAATAATAATTATAATAATAATAACTTTCAAAATTACTGTTTGTGAAAAATACAACGTTTTGAGATTTTTCCCGAAATTGGTAATTTTATTCAGAAATTTTATACGGCGGAATGAAATGAGAACTTTCCTTAGTGAAGTTTATATAGGCTACAGGCGAAATCACGCATTTTTTTTGTTTGTACAATTCTTTGTAACAGCTGCAATGGGGCCACGGTTCTGAGCAGCTATTATTTGCACTAGCAACTCGTTAAGGAACTGAAACATTTCTTTCTTTCGATTTCCGAAATATAAAGAGAGGTGAGTCGGACACGGTACACCTACTTCTGTCAATGTTGACTTGACTGTTCATTAGTTTATATGAGCGCTTTCTTTATTTGATGCATTTGTACTGATAACGTTCCACTCTTCAGAATTGCTATTTAACATCGGAATATAATAAGATGAGCAGGATACTGTGGTATTCTCGAAAATATAAGGCTGCCATTCCTTTTAAGACGAAATTGTAAATTTTTCCTGTATATTTCGATGCATTTTGAATGAATTTCATATTCATTTCTAGGGCAAATTCATTAAAACCTTACCAACCCAAATGATATGGTTAAAACACAAAAAAGAGAGCCAATCCAAACCCAACGAAATCTAACTTTACCTTTATCCTGGCAACTTTATGTCGTTTCATGAAAAAACATGGTTAAGAATTGGTAGAGTACAACCACGAAACTTTATGATGATTTTTATATAGGGAGCTGGAGCTGAAAAAATCCCCACATTTCAGTGCTTTCGTCTCAACAGTTATATTTTCCAGTCACAGGTATTCCTCGCCATATGAACGTTCGCTCATACAAATATGATATTCTTACACCTCTTTCTCCCGTTACATAAGCCATGGCCCCTTAAGGTAATGTACCAAATTTATATTTCATTATTTTCTTAGTGGCGTAGGTGCTAAATTACAGTAATAAGGTACATTAAGCACTGTCAGTATTTTATGTATTTCATTGATACAACTAATATTTTGTCTAATAAGTAATAAACAATGTTCTTTGCCTTCCTAATAACATTTGTGTGGCATCTCATGAAGATTAAGTATTATCTAATACATAATAAACATTGTTCTTGCACATACTGTATGTCAACACAGAGAACTAAATATAACCTTAATATAAACTGTATTTGAGTATGATGGTATCCCAAAAAATGTGACCAAGTCCCAGGTTGCTGATCAGACTGATTTTTTGCCTCATTTACACACAAATTCCAGGGCTCAATTGTTTCTTTTACTACTGACAACACAACATATACAATACAGTATATCTTTTCTCACTCTTGATTTGTTTTATTTTTTCCATTTCTGTGTGTGGACGTGTGAACGATGCAAGTTGGTCATTTTCGCCATTGAAATCCTGGCTGATAGAGCTGCCTGTATCCTATCCCCGCTTACCTCAACTCCAGCTACTGTCTGTACTGTACGTCTCTAAAACTTTTTCTGTTTGTATCTGTCTGTCCCAAAATCTCAGTCTATCTTTTTTCCTTCCTTCTTATTGTGTTGGTATAGACACGTAGCTCAGAACTGCATTGTAAATAAATATGTAGATACATTGCAACAATACAGCACGTAGCCTCCAGTCGTGACTCATGGGAAATTTAACATCTTTTACTCACCACCATCACACAATTCCCACCAGCTTCTCGCTCACACAAAACTCTTGTGTTATCAGGGATATGATACAACACTTACTAATGTCTCGCTGTCGCCACAAGAATGAAGGGGGATCGAGGCAGGGTATATTAGCTGGTGTGCGCACCACAGTCGTCACACTCCAAGGCAAGGCACGCCATATGCAACACCGTCAGCTAATATACACTGACCACAACACCAACACCTCAGCAACAAACACATCAAAACTTATCAAGAGAAACTTGTGGGTGTTAGATGGTAGAGCAGTTGTAAGACTTCACGATGGCGCCTACAGAGTTGGCGGTTATGGCCAAGCCAGTGGTTGCCTGGCAAGGTGACAGTATACACGGTGGTCGTCCACACTCCCAGGGAAAAAGACAAAACAAATCTTTTAAGACGTTAACCAAAGCGACGATTATGTCGGATGCGGACACAGAAGGCAGCAGCGGGGCGTGGCGGAATGTGTCCATTACGTCGTCAGAGAGAGACGGACCGCATATCGCTGCTCACAGCACCAGCGAGGATGAAGACAACGATGGAACATCGGCGACCAGCATACACAGCCGACTTATGGTAAGTGGCCAACACTCCCTCACCACCACCGACATAGGCTCAGACTACACCAGTGAAGGAGGCGAATCTAACCACGAGGTGGGCCCACAACCCCTTACGCCACAGCTGGTGGCCGCCCTAGTCAAGCAGCTGGAGGACTACTTCAGTGACGATGGCCTCGCCAAAGACCTCTTTCTGCTAAAGCATGTCAAGCGTCATCGGGATGGGTTTGTCTCCCTCAAGCTGTTGTCAGGGTACAAGAATGTGAAGAAGATGTCTCGAGACTGGAAAACATTGGCGGCGGCGCTCAGGAGCTCCACGACGCTCCAGGTGAACGACGAGGGTACCAAGGTGAAGCGAAGGGCACCCCTCCCACCCACCTTGCTATATGACGCCCCTTCCTCTCGCGCCATAGTGGCCGTCAACGTGCCCGCCCACCAAGCCACCATGGCCGGTCTGGCGGTGCTGTTTGGCACATACGGCACTGTGGCGTCCCTGCACGTGGTGCGTCCTAAGCCTGGGGGTGGCGTCCCACCGGAGTTACAGACTCTGGTGTCCCGCGTGCCGAAGATAGCGACAACGACGTGTGCTGTGGTGGAATATGAAGACGTATGGGGTGCTGCTCGTGCCCTCCAGGAACTTATTAATCCACCCATGACCCTTCATGTCCTTCGTCGCTCACGTCGCCCTTCCCCAAATTCGAGCAGGAATTCTCTTACGCCCACACCCACGCCCAAGGGACGCATGAGGGGCGAGAATGGAGTGTCGGCCGAGGAACTCCGCCAGCGTCTCAAGTGCAGCAGATCAAAGCTGCGACACATTCACAATGAGTCCAGCACCTCTGAAGGTGAGGACAGCGGTAGCAGCCAGTCATGGTGGCGTCAAGGCTCACCTCACCTCACACCCCAGCCCCCACTGCGTCCCACCTACCACGCATTAAACGGGTGTAGCATGTCCACACCCAGCTCTCCCGCCTCTTACCGACGGACCCAACACCATCTGCCTGTCACAAGGCACCCGCGTGGCCCCGATGGCACCCGCGGATTTTCTCGGGTTCGCACTTTGGCGGGTCTGGGCCTTTTATTTCATCCTTCTTTTCACCAATCCCAATTTTAATCACCAAAATCTTCAGGTCATCATCTAAGGCCTGCCACATCTAGTCTCTTACTGTGTAAGAACCTACCATGCCTTGTATCCAAGCAACTGTCTCAGGACTTACCATGCCTTTTACCCCAGTAGCTTGATCAAGGCCTACCACATTGTTACACTGAAAACTCCCCATCAACTCCGGCTGGGAAGTGGTACTTCCACACCCAACTGCCACCACCTCACTCTGAAGAGCCTGCTCAATAATACTGTATATTTGGTATAAATTTTACCAGAGTTTTATCATTTGTATACTCACACGTCATATTTATTATTACTAACTGTACTATACTGTAAAAATATTTGTAAATATCCTAATCTTATCTAATATTTCACTATCAGAAAGGTTGTTCTGCCTCAGTACCTGTGTGGAAGTGTCCAGGTTATGACACGACCTCCGCTGACGCTGATATTCCCCCACATCGTAGAATAAACTAATTTAAAGAATCCTGAGTTTGTTTGACCTGGAAAAAATCTCTCTCTCTCTCTCTCTCTCTCTCTCTCTTTTATCAGAAAACTTCCCTGGAGGTGATGTGTGTTCTGACTAGTTGCTCAACCCTAGCCACCTCCTTATCATGGGGGACTTTAACTATGGCGACATCGACTGGAGAAACGAGTCCACCCCAGATGACTTGAATAACCCTGCTACTCTTTTTGCAGAAACTCTGAGAGATAATTTTCTGTTCCAACATGTTAGAGACCCAACACATTACAGAGGGAAGCAAACACCCAAGCCACTTGACCTCATCATAACAAACGAGGAGGGTATGGTGGCCAAATTGTAACACCTTGCCCCAGTTGGCACCAGTCACCATATAGTGTTGTCATTCAGATTTAACTGTTACCTAGTTCAGAATAAGGCCAGGCCAAGGTGCAAATATTACAAGGGAAATTACAATGGGATGAGGGAAGAGATGAGTGGTATCAACTGGCTTGACTCATTAAGGCACAAGAACGCTGACACTACGCTGAATATCATAACTAGTAAAGTGACCCATTTGATCGATAAATATATACCCAAGACCAAACCCAGTGCTTCTAGGAATACGAGGGGATCCCTACACATGAACCATGCGGCGGTCGACAAAATTAAGAAGAAAACCCAGAAATTCAAGACTTGGGTTGGGTCAAACGATGAGCAGGACAGGAAGATGTATGCAAGAGCCAGAAACCAAGCAAAGATAGAGCGCAGGAGGGCTGAAAAGGAGTTCCAGAGGCTGGTTGCAAGCGAGGACAAGTCAAACCCAAAGGCGTTTTACCACTATACAAAGTCGAAATTGAAAACGCAAGTAGGAGTATCAGACCTGAGGCTTGTTGATGGTAGTTACGCAGATTCTGACCAGGATAAACCTGGGGCATTGAACAGCTTCTTTTCCTCGGTGTTCACAAGAGAGAATGCAACTAATCTTCCTGCGTTTGAGGACAGACGGTTCGACACAGCACTGACCCACATTGTGTTCACAGAAGAGGGTATTAGAAATAAACTGTCCAGGCAAAAGGTCCATAAGAGTCCCGGCCCTGACGTGGTGCATCCTAGAGTGCTATGAAAGTTGTGCAACGAGCTTGCAGAGCCCCTGAAGATCCTGTTTTGGAAATGTCTGGATGAACAAATGGTCCCCAGTGAATGGAAAGAGGCTTATGTGAGTCCTATAGACCAGTGAGCCTGACCAGCATAATATGTAAAGTACTTGAGAGTATTATCAGAGATGCTGCAATGGAACATCGAATACGAAACAATCTTGTAAAGGATTGCCAACAGGGTTTTATGCCGGGGCGCTTCTGCTTAACACAATTGCTCAAGGTATTGGATATTTGGACCTATATTCTGGAACGGGGTGGTAATATGGACAATATTTACCTAGATTTTGCCAAGGCTTTCGACATTGTACGCCATGAAAGGCTGAAAATCAACCTGGAAGGGTACGGAATTCGGGGATATGTCCTAGCATGGATAGAAGACTTTCTACATGACCGCAAGCAGTGTGTGGTGATTAATGGCACGAAATCGTCAGCCGCATCTGTCACAAGTGGGGTACCACAGGGCAGTGTATTGGGCCCGCTGTTGTTTGTTTGTTTCATAAATGACATGCCTGACGTTGTACACTCCTCCATACAAATGTTTACCGATGACGCCAAGTTATTTCGGGAAATTAAGAACCAAGCGGACTGTGAAGAGCTGCAGAAGGACCTCTGTGGGCTCCAGGAATGGTCGAAAGAATGGCTGCTGAGATTCAATGTCACGAAGTGTAAGAGGATGCACCTGGGGCGTACCAACGGTAAGGAGGCGTATCATATGTCCCAACGGGATGAAGAAATTGCACTAGCTGAGACTGAATGTGAGAAGGACCTAGGTGTGTATGTTGACAATGAGCTGAAGCTCTCGGGCCATTGCGAGAAGAAGATAAACCAGGCAAATAAATTATTGGGTCTTATAAGAAGGTCGTTCAGATATCTAGACGGTCCGTCCCTCGTAACAATCTTCAAGAGTGAAGTGCTTCCCCATCTGGAGTACTGTCACCCCGTCTGGTCCCCGAGATATGCTAGGGACTGTCAGTTGGTTGAAAATGTTCAAAGGAGGGCCGCCAGACTGGTGCCTGCACTTCGGCACCTCAGCTACCCTGAGAGATTGGAGCGCCTGAACTTGCCTAGCTTATACTACAGACGGGCAAGGGGTAACCTAGTTGAGGTGTATAAGCATCTCAGGGGGCACTACTCAGTCGAGTGTCCTTACTTGGAGCTGGCGGACGCTCGCCCCACAAGGGGTCACAGCTCAAGATTGAAGAAGCCGCAAGTCCAGGAAACTGTGAGGGCAAACTTTTTCGGAGTGAGAGTTGTAAACTCTTGGAACAATCTACCAGAAAGTGTTGTGACGGCACCGAGTGTGAGCTCTTTCAAGACAAGACTTGACCAACACTGGAGCGGATTCAGGTACGTTCAGGAGCCGGTGGCTGCCCAGCATTTGCAAACAGTACGTGACAGAGACGTGACCGATCGCCTGGGCGGCGAGCGAGCCGATCTTTTGGTGAAGAGGATAAATGAAAAGGAAAAGTAATGAGAGACGTGACCGATTGCCCAAGCGACTAACGAGCCGATCAGTGGCGAAGAGAATAAAAGTAAAAGTAAAAAGTAAAAAATCAGTGAAGTTCAATGACACCTTTCACGAGGGCGTCCAATGAACCCCATTCGTCTCCCTGAAAACATAGATTCAGATTTGCCCCCGAGGGGACTAGTTTATTGGGCACCCCCTTACATCCTGTGCAAGGTGAAGCGCAGAAGCGTTTTCAGCGCCCAACAGGGAAGTATGAAAAGTTCATACTTGCCTTTATGACTCGTACATTAAGGGCGTAAAAGCCTGAAGGGTCATAGGTTTTGTCAAATTACATAAAGTGAGAGAATGATGAGTGTGTGGGGGGAAAGTTCCCGGTACATTTTATCTGTTTATGGCAAAGAGTGGCAGGTCCCTAATAATGTCAAATGCCAGGCCTGTGACTAGGAGGAGGGATATCTGGTCTGGGAGGGAAGAGGTGTTGGTAACGGCTGGGGACCTATAGGAGGAGGTCATAGGGCAAGTGAGGATGTAGTGAGAGAGGGTGTGAGAGTCGGGTTGGCCACAAAGTTTACAAACAGTGCGGTGAGGCTCAGGGTTGCCAATGTACTCCCATAGGTACCTGTACCCTAGGCGCAGTCTCATGCATATAAGCTGTTGAGATCGAGTCAGGGATTGATATTCTTTGTAGTGGCGGTTGTCGTCACCGGTTACAGCGCCATAGTGGCATAGTGTGATGCTACCCCGTTGTTTCAGGATGAAAACATCGAGAAAGAGAAGTTTAGGGGCCAGGTTGACTTGTTGAGTTGGCAAGAAGTACTGGTACTGGCACAGTATTTATGGTGCTATAATCCCGTGAAGCCCTAGTGGCGAAAGTGGCGACCCTGGGACACGTGTTGGAGGGTGTCATGTCTCGGTCATTGCCATATGAGTGCAAGTGACTGCAGGGTGGTAGCAAGCAAATGAGACTAAGGCAGCTGTGACTTGTCTACGATGTCCGCAATGACTGTATACTCAAAAAGAAAGTTATCACGTTAGATGGTGGTTACATCTTGGCCACGAAATACGACACTATGATCTACGCCACAGCTGTCGACCAATCCCAACACAGTTAACAACTACTGGGGGTGGCTTCTCAGCCAATCACAACAATAGCCTGTCAGCTGATATTGTCAAATGTCAACATTTAAGCACGAAGATGGAATACACGATCAAAGAGAAGATTTAAATTTTTCTGATGAGAAATTGATGCAACTCTTAGAAGAGGTGAGGAAGATGTTTCTGTTTCGGCCCACAGTGTGTCACTACTGTGGTCAATTTATAGTGGAGAACATAATTCGATGTTGGTTTTCCTTTGTTTCTAATGATAATTTCAAACCAAAACAAAACGATTTTCATCTATGACACTTTTGGCGTAGTTTACTCATAACCGAGATATCGGGACTTGAAAATCAGAAAACTACTAGAAAAGGCATGCATTACTGCATTTGTATACACCAACCAAATATCGAGATTTTTTCGTTACAAACAATTGTTTAAACAATTCTAAGACACTTTTCTTCTATTACGTTTCCCTTACAAACGACTTGAAACCGGGATGTTTAATATGCCGGGGTCCTGGAGGCTGAGCTGTCTGTTTAGGTAAAGTTTCATAGGTTTGGTTTTACCTGGGACCTTGGTTATGAGTAAAATGAGACAAAAGTGTCACTTTTTACTTTTATCCTCTTCACCACTGATCGGCTCGTTAGCCGCTTGGGCGATCGGTTACGTCTCTGTTATGCACTGTTGGCAAATACTGGACATGCACTGGCTCCTGAATGTATCTGAACCTGCTCCAGTGCTTATCCAGTCTGGTCTTGAAAGAGCTCACACTCGGTGCCGTCACAACACTCTCTGGCAAATTGTTCCAAGAGTTCACAACTCTCACTCCGAAAAAAGTTACCCATCACAGTTTTCTGGGTTTGCCGTTTCTTCAACCTTGAGTTGTGACCCCTTGTGGGGCGAGCGTCCGCCAACTCCAAGTAAGGACACTCAACTGAGATGTGCCCCTTGAGATTCTTATACGCCTCAATTAGGTCACCCCTTGCCCGTCTGTAGTATAAGCTAGGCAAGTTCAGGCGCTCCAATCTCTCATGGTAGCTGAGGTGCCGAATTGTAGGCACCAGTCTGGTGGCCCTCCTTTGAACATTGTCAACCATCTGACAGTCCCTAGCATATCTCGGGGACCAGACGAGGTGACAGTACTCCAGATGGGGAAGCACTTCATTCTTGAAGATCGTTACGAGGGACGGACTGTCTAGATATCTGAACGACCTTCATATATGACCCAATAATATATTTGCCTGATTTACCTTCTCGCAATGGCTCGAGAACTTCAGCTCATTGTCAATATACACACCTATGTCCTTCTCACATTCAGTCTCAAATAGTGCAGTTTCTTCATCCCGTTGGGACATATGATGTAACGGGCCGAGTTTTCTCTTTTCAATAATTTACCATCCAGCTATTCTTTTCTGTTAGTATTCTAGTTATTCATATACTTATATGTTCGTTGTAGTATTCTTTCCAATGAGTATCCTGTTTTATATACTTATCCTTCTTCAATTCTTTACATATATATACTTATTCTTATATATTCTTGCTTATATTCTTATATGTTCTTTATCTCTATATACCATATATTCTTATATATTCTTATATAAGTAACTCTTATGCTTCTCTGCTTATATTTTCCAAGTCAATGTTCTTTCTTTTCATTTCCTTTCATATATTATAATCTCTTCCATATATTTTGTTCTAGTTATACTCTAAACCATGGATTAACCTGGGAAACCATGTCTTTCTTATTACCACACTTATTATACTTACACCGGTAGACCTGCCACCACCCAGGATTTTTCTAGAATATAACATATCTTAGTTAACTGTTAGGTAGCGAGCTTCTAGGCACGTGAGTTAGTTATTTTCTGAGAACCAATGTGGGAAAGGATAGAGTGGTGATACTCGTAGACGTAGATTACTAATTCAATATTTATTAACACAGTGATTGGATAAGATGCATCTTAGATTCACTCAGACAAAGCAGAACTGCAATTTATTTCTTAAGTCATCAAACACTTCAAGAACTTATTACCGCATTAAATACCTCCAAATACTTATTACTTCAATCGACAATTGTGGTATTGTCACTCTGCCAAATGACTGGGCTGCATTTGAAAAAAAAATTCATGAGGTGCGGGGTTTCTTAGCTGATTCTTTATGTATTTTGCGTGCTGATTCCAAAAATGCCATTCATTTTGCCCAATCAGGTCAGATTTTTATGCTATGGGAATTAGGAAAAAATCGAAATTCTTAAATATGATGTCAAAATTTTTATGCAAAATATATCATAAGAAATGTAACCACAACACATAGGACCAAAATATGTCAACTACATAGATGCCTTTACAGTTAGACATGCATAAATGGCTGTCGCAGAGAATTTCTTTGGTGGTTGGTGTCTGGGGCGTCCTGTTTCAGACACCAACAGTCGGCGAGCATGTTGATATCCCAGCGACCCTGGTACCGCTCCTCCATTACACGGATATCTTGATGGAAGCGTTCTCCTTGTTCCTCACTCACATCACCACAGTTCTCTGGAAAGTAGTCCAAGTGGGAGCTGAGGAAGTGCATCTTGATGGACATGCGTGCACCAAGAACTTTGTAGCTCAGAAGTAGGTTCTCAACAACTCGTCCATACTCTGGACTTCTGTAGTTGCCAAGAAAATTGGAGACAATAGACTTAAAGGCATGCCAGGCTTTCTTCTCATTTACATCCATGCTGCAATCAAACTTGGGATCTTTGAAAAGCTCTCTGATCTGAGGACCATAAAAAATTCCTGCATTCAGCTTTGCCTCACTGACTTTTGGAAATTTTTCTTTCAGAAAATTGAAAGCCTGGCTTTTTTTGTCCAGTGCCTTTACAAAGTTTTTGAACAGACCGAGCTTGATGTGCAGTGGCAGAAGAAGAATGTTCTGCGGATTCACCAGAGCATGGGCAACAACATTGTGAGAACCTGGAGTAAGTCCACTTCTTGCAGGCCAGTCACATTGCATGTAGTGCTGCTTGTCTGCTCGACTATCCCATAGACAGGGGAAACATGGAAACTTGGTGTAACCACCTTGTAGGCCCAGCACCATGGACACAACCTGTGGAAAAAACAGATTAAAAATATGTTTAGCTGAATAGTTTTATTATTAAAAAATATTAACACTTCATAATATGACAGTATGTCGGCAGACATAATTACCTATTAGAAAAACTGTCAACAAAATATCAATTTTTGAAAGCAACTGTTTTTGGTGTATTAAATTACCTTCAAGTCTCCACAGATCTTCCAATTGTGGTCTTTATACTTCAGAGCAGCTAACAGATACTCCATGTTGTTGTAGTTCTCATCCATCTGCACTGAATGCCCCACTGGAACAGACGCGACCTGGTTTCCATTGAACAACAACACAGCTTTCAAGCTTCTTTTTGATGAGTCAATGAAGAGCCGCCACTCTGATATATTGTATGATATTCCCATAGCTGCAATGAGTCCACTGATATTGTTGCAATACACCAATGAAGTTTCCTTGTCAAAACTGAAGAACTTGCGAAATTCCTTGTCACGGTTACGGTGTACTGCGCACATCATTGTCATCCCTACAAATCCCATCTAATTCATATTACGCTACATAACATTCAAATGCACCGCTCTTGTAGAACCTCAGAAAACGGGAAACATTGAGAAAGGACAACTCACCTACTCAAGGTTCCTAGACCATGTGTTGTATTGTACCCAGGTATAGTTATATCATATCAAGTGTGTGTATTCATAGCATTAAGGATCACTCAGGGTAGGCATAAGATGAATGTTAAAGTCCAGTTGAGCCGGACTAGTGTACTGTAAGACTAAGTGTGGATCAGGGTTTGAAGGTCCTACTATTTACGTCTGTGAGCGTGTAGCGAACATAACTCCAACAGATATCATATGAAAATACATGAGAACAATGATCTGGAAAAAGGATAAATGTATCAGAACTATGTGAGGTGTTGACAGTGATCTAGAAACTATACTGGAAAGGAAATATCGTGTATGCGTTGGTACGAATTTAATACACCTCGTAGCCTCACGTGACATATACCCACGACAGGTACAGTGATCAGAGAATCTTATGTCTGTATTCAAATAGTGCAATGTGTGAGAGGAGGATCCCTCATTACAGTTTTTATGTGAAGTTGATACACCCCCGCCATGATCATTCGGCTTTTGTTTCAAGGCGAGTCATGTACCCGCCTCAGATGCCCCGTTGATATTATAATCCCAGGCATTTACCCAAGCACTAGCAAACCAAGACCTTACCTTAGTGTGTAATTTAGGATTAATATATGTGTTTATAAGAAATGAGTGACAATATACCGAAAAGTGTTCAGGTGAGAACCATAAGAAACAAAAGTGTAAATTGAGGGTTGGAAACTGTAGGCCTATGTGACGAGGAGCGGCGGCACCCCGGCCTCAGTCCTTCCCGTTCTGCCGTCACCTCAGGTCAGTGTCCTAGCGGGCTATATCCCGCCCTACAATTAAGGTTGATAAATAGAAGTTACTACAGTTTAAAGCTTTGCCGGATATATAAGTGTGATAGGGATGTGTTAAGGGGTGGGATAACCGCCCGTCAGGCATTATTTCTCAGTCCTTCCCGTTCTGCCGTCACCTCAGGTGCCATGTGGTCGGAGTCTCTTGCCGCCCGGCCGCCATTGTCCCCTTGAGCGTCACAACAGGTGGGGGTTACTCCCCGCTATACCAGTCCACTGTGAACCGGTGGATTCCCAGCGCACCACTCCCCATGAATAGTCACAACTAAGGAGACCGTGAGAAACTGCGGTCGTCACTTGGAGCGACCTATAATACCAGGCGTAGAAATAGTGCTGGTATGTCTCTAGGTGGAGCCCTCGTCTTTACCCACCGAGGGCTGTGTGTGAACGAGGTGCCCGTTGTGTATACCTAAAAGTCACAAGGAGTCACATACTTGCAGGTATGGAGTGTAACAGGTGTGTTGAGATGGTGCTACTATGTATGATAACCGACGGTGCTATAGTCCACGCAGGTGGAGCAGTCTGATGTGTTAAGGGATATTGTAAGAAGGAACGACCGAGGTACGGCGTTCACCGATTGTTATGCAATAAGTAGGTGGATGACCCGCCAGCAATGTAAGAGTCTGGGGCCCAGCTGGGTAACCAAAATTCCGTTGTTCTTCTGAGGAAGGCCAATTCATGTATATGTTTTTTTACCAGTAAGTTTTATAAGGAATAAATCAATTAAGACCTGTTATGGTTTCCCCCTTCTTTACCCTTATCGATCCGGTCAATGGAAAACCTAACCCAATGCCTAGTCCACTCTGCCCGCTACCTAACGAGCTACATGCTGTCCAGAGGGGGTCTGGTGGCAGCGACCCTTAGAAATTAAGATTAGAGTTAAGTTATCTCTTAGACTTAGTGACCCCAGTTCTGGCAGTATAAATTGGTGGCAGCGGTGGGATGGTTTTTAATCATTGATCAAATCCGAGGGAATTGAAGCTGGGATTTAAGTTGCAGAAATAGACAAGTATTTTAATGATGGATTATCTGATTTTTGAGGGATACTTGCATGTGAATAACGTTGATTGAGTACAGAAATGTAAGAAGAATTTTTGAAAATTTATGCAGTACTGAAGTCATGTGTGTCATTGACGTGTTTTGTGTTGGTGTTTTATCCAGTGTTAATATGTATTAATACTTGCAGAAGTTGTGGATTAACTTGGGTGACGTTGAAGTAAGGGAGTCCATACTATGTCTGAGAAGTGTCTCAAGTGGTTCACCTATGGAATACCATAGGATTTTTGGTGCCATGTTAAGAGGTTGCATTGTGTTGTATTATACCATTGATCAATTAAGGTTGTAGTAGCCCAGGAGAGCAGTTGTGTTAAGCGGTTCGTATTTGTCTTGGGTCGAGAGGCAGCACCTTTAGGTCAAAATGGCTGAGTCAGTAGAACAGGGAAGTACCATAGTTGGGGACACATTGGAAGAGAGATTGGAATGGGCGTTGCGGCTCAATGAGAGACAATACCGGGAGTTAGGAGAATCACAGAAACAGGTTAAGGAACTAAAACAAGAACTCCAGGAACTAAAACAAGAACTCCAGCATGCAAAGAACCAAGACACTGATCTAGAGTATGGTGTAGGTAGGGACACAACCCCAACTGACCCACCGGCAGAAAGTGCCCACTCTGTACCACAATCAGGGAACGATACCACACACCCAGGTAGCCTTAGAGTTGATCCAGGGGTTCTTTCCAAACTAACGGACATGGCCAAGAGGGATGATAGGGAAACAGCCGTGTTCAACCTTAGTTATGTTAGAACGTTATCATTGGAAACACTAACAGGGTCGGATTCTGAGAGCCATATTAGAACTTTTTGTAGACAGGTAGAGTGGTTACTGAAGCAGGATGGCCATAGGGTAGAAGCGGCTCTAAGCAGAATGGAGAAGCCCGTAGAACAGAGGGTTCTACAGGAATTGGATAGCAAGGGGATGTGGGATTGGAACACCCTTAAGCAAGCTTTGACAAAGTTCGACACAGGCCAGAATACTCTGAGTCAGGCATGGGCAGATTTTGTGAGAGAAGAATATCATGTAGAGGACGAGCCGGGGAGATGTGTGGAACGAATGAAGTATAAGCTGGCAGCCATAGAGAGTAAGTTTGAAGTGATACAAGGGAAGGATCAGCTGATGAAAGATGTATTGTATGAGGGATTGCCAGGGCAAATGCAGAGAGAGTTAAGAAGATACCACCGGTTAGGCATATCCTTAGAGCCCTTTTTGAACGAGTTGACAAAGTGTAGGGAATGGTATTTGAGATCACAGGGCAGGGGACAGCAACATGTTAGACAGACCCGCCAGGGACCAGTACCAGAGGATTATAGAGTCCAGGGAGACTATCATAGGAACGAGACTGACGGAAGACCGGATCGGAACACGAGGGGGAAGGAAAATAACACTCAAGGTTGGACAGGAAATGAATGGTGCGGATATTGCAAGAAGGATAACCATAGTCCGCATAATTGCCCCTCCAGACCCAGACCAGGTTCATGTTACGTGTGCCTGAGGATGAACTGTAAGAGTTATTTCGCCACTTGTCCAGGACGCCAAGCTAGGAATCCCCCTTCGGGCCAATGACCACGACATCCGTTCCCACGCAGTTTTCCATGTATTAAGTTACCTATATGTGGACATACTTGTATAGCATTGGTGGATACGGGTAGTGAAGCTACTATCATTAAAGATAGCTTGGTTAGTGCCTTGAAGGTGGGGCCCATTAGGCCTTGTACCCAAAGATATGTAGCTATTAACGGGGAAGAGTTTAAGACCCTAGGCACTGTTGTCATCAGTGTACAGTTGTCACCAAGCCGTAATAGTGGAAGATAACCTGTTGGATACTGATGTATTATTGGGAGCAGACATTTTAGGCAGATTTGGAGTTTGGTGGCATCATGAAAAAAATCAGTTCAGTTGGGGGGGTCATAAACAAGTTTATTGGACACCAAGTCATGGAGGAAAGTTGCGAACGGTTGTCAAAGTCAAACAGTTCACGAAGGCTTCGATCTTATCTTCCCCCAAAGAGCTAACTAACTTACACATTGATAGGAAGACTACAATAAGTGGGCACAGTTCTCAGATTAGGCCCGTTAAAGTGAAGGTAGAGGTAGGTCAGACCATAAGTATCAGATTTACGCATAAGGGGCTGAAACAACAACCGGATATGTGTGTGATAGTCCAAGATGATTCCTGTGTTTATGTTCCTATGAGTAATGTTTCAGAGCAGCCAGTTTGTTTGAGTCCGGGTGCGTTTTTAGGTGAATATGAAGTAGTTAATGATGAGGAATTCTGTTACTTTGATAATGAAGGGAATAATCTCGGAACTGTCTCACACATTTATGAAGAGTTAGGTGAGGTAGGCCGGTCTGTAGACATACCCCTGTGCTCACCGCATCACCTGGCCATACTGAGAGAAGATGATAAGAGGTCTAACAAAATCTCCTTAAGACTGACTCATGATGTGAAATTCCCAACTCAATGCTTACTTTGTAGGGGTATGGAAAATTCCCCAGTCCACAAAATTAGACGAGTTCAAGAAGTACTAAATTCTATGGTACCAGACTGTGATGAAGTGAAACGTGGGGAAACTAGACAGGACAAATTGAAAGAGTTAATTAGGACCCAGCAATGGCCACACTTAGATAGGGACATGCGGACACACTTGCAACAGGTGGTAATGAATTATGATACGTTGTTTGTCTTAGGTCCCAATGAAATAGGCACCATTAAGGGTTTGCCAGCTAACATCCCATTGGCTAATGAACAACCTGTAAGAGGACCTCAGTATAGGTATCCCGAGAAAGCCAAGGGTACTATTAAAGAAATGATGAGAGACATGAGAGATAGGGACATCATTGAACCATCAACCGCTGTCTGGCTATCACCTATCGTGTTAGTAACTAAACCTAATGGGTCGAAACGTATGTGCCTTGATTTCCGAGCAGTCAACAAACACTTGAAAATAGATATACAACCTTTGCCAAGGTTGGATGAATTAGTTGAGAAGGCTGCCGGAAATAAATATTATGCCACCTTAGATTTGAAAGATGCTTACTATCAGGTAATTCTTGACCCCCACAGTAGAGATATAACCACCTTCAGTGATGGGTATAATTTATGGCGGTTCAAACGCCTCCCTTTTGGTTTGTCAGCCAGCCCAGCCGTTTTTACGAGGGAAGTAAACAGGGTCTTAGCTCCTTTAGCAGAAGAAGATTGGGTCAGGAACTATCTAGATGATGTCATAGTGTGGGCTCCTGATTTCAATACCCTCATGGGCAGATTGGCTAAAGTATTTGACAGGTTTGTAAATATGGGAATCAAATTAAACCTATCTAAATGTCAGTTTGGTCAAAGACAAGTAAAATTCTTGGGACATATTGTTTCAGAGAAAGGCATTGAGCCGGATCCAGAGAATGTAAAAGCAGTAACAGACTGTAAACCACCCACTAATGTCAAACAAGTCCGACAATTTTTAGGGATGTGCGGGTTTTATCGTAAGCATGTTTCAAATTTTGCTAAGATCGCATATCCTATCACAGAACTCACTAGGAAACAAGCTGCCTTTGCCTGGACGGATGAATGCCAGACAGCTTTTGAAACGTTAAAGCGGACATTAACTTCCTTTCCAGTACAAGTAAAAGTGGACATGGATAAACCATTTGAGCTACACAGTGACGCTAGTAATTTCTGTGTAGGAGCATCACTGAATCAATTACAGGAGGACGGTTCTTTGCGTCCTGTTGGGTATTTCTCTCGGAAGCTAAAGCCCGCGGAAACACGGTATTCCACCACCGACCAAGAAGCATTGGGGATAGTGTTAGCCTGTAGATTTTTCCATCATTTTCTGTGGGGTTCCCAATTCACCACCAAGACTGACCACCAGCCGTTAACGTCTGTTTTTAACAAGAAAACTAAAAGTCAAAGAATGAATAGATGGATGTTGGAAATGAGGGATTACATATATAAGATAGAGTACAAACCTGGAAAGGCAAATCTAGTCGCTGACGCATTGAGTAGGCCGGTAGGGGCCCTAAGGAAAGTAGCCAGGAGTAGGACGGTAGGTCAGCTCCCTCAGCTAGATGGTTTAACGCCTCGGCAGTTAGGAATAGAACAAAGAAAAGACGAGAGGTGGGAAACATTGGCTAGTTATTTAGAAGGAGGACAGGTACCCAAACATAAATATCCAAAGACGACTATTGACAAATTTGAAGTAGCGGAAGGGGTATTGTATTTAGTAAAGGAGCAAATTGACAAAGCATTGCTATACTGCCTGGTAATACCTGATCATTTGCGTAGAGCAGCACTAGAGTGGGCACATAACAGAGAGGCATCAGGTCACTTAGGACAGTGGAAGACTATAGCCAGAGTAGAAGGCCTTTTCTATTGGCCAAATTATCGCAGAGACTGTGTGAAATTTGTAGAATCATGTGAAGTGTGTCAAAGATTCAAAGGGACGAAAGGGTTAGAACAGCAATGGCAGGGGATGTCAGAAGTAACTAAACCTTTGGAGAGAGTATCTGTGGACTTGACAGACTTACATAATAGTGCGAGGGGGTATCGCTATGTGTTGACCGTCATAGATCACTATTCTAGGTTTGTCAATTTCTACCCGTTGAGAACCAAATCCACTCAGGAAGTGACCAGGGAATTTAGTAAATTCATTCATGTCTTTGGTAGCCCTGGAGTAGTCATTGCAGATAATGGAGGTGAATTTACAGCAACACAATTTAGAGAACTATGTAAAGTAACTGGCATTAAGAACTATTTTACATTGCCTTACCACCCTAGAGGTAATAGTGTCACAGAGAGAATGCACAGGACCTTTAAAACAACACTTGCGATCATGTGTGAAGATAATCCACTTCAGTGGCCAAAATTTCTCAGTCCCGTGCAGTCGGCTCTGAACACGTCGGTCCATGCCACAACTGGAGTACAGCCTCATTTTGCTTTCTTTTCAAGGCATGTACAAAGACAAGTAGGGATTGACTTACCTATAATAGAGAGTGAGAGCAGTCAAGAGTTGAAAGAAGCCCATAGGTTGATAAAAGAGATGTCTGCCAGGATGTCACGAGAGACCAGAGAGAGAGCAAATAGATCAAGAACGAACCAAACTATGCAGTTAGGAGAAACAGTATGGGTGAGGAATGAATGGCCCAACCCTGGGACCAGTAGGAAGTTGAATACCAAGTGGAAGGGTCCGTACACTATAACAGAAATTATACGAGATGGTGCCGCATATGAGTTGACTAACCCCTTGGATGAAAGTGAGGTGATAAAGAGAGCGGCTGAGAAAGTAAAGAGGTACGTAAGTAGAGACATGTTTGTTCAGCTGAATGAGCCCTTACTTCCACCCTGTGATTCTTCCTCGGACTCGGGGTCAGACGAAACAGATGAGGAAAGTGATGACGGAAATGTGGAAGGTCAACCTGCAAGTAGATTCCCTGTGAGGCAGAGGAGACCAGTAGTTAGAATGGATTTGTAGGAAATCTAGTTCCAGAATGTTACTTCAATTGAATATTATTGGCTTTCCAGTTGTTAGGTTGATTTCTTGAATTATAAAGTTTTGGGTGGGGGAGACAGTTGCTCAGATGGTTTGTCGGGATGCTTTTCGAAGATCACCTATTAGTAGTGGTCTCTATATTGTCAGAATTTTTTTTGGGTTGTTGACTTCGTCAGTCGTACTGAAGTCACCCCAACATTATACATCCCAGTTCTTATGAACTGAAGTCCGGAAATCCAGTTGCTGCCTATGTTGTTGAAAGAAAAAAATCTCAGTTTATGTGTGTCAAAAGTTTGTGGGTTGTTGACTTCGTCAGTCGTACTGAAGTCACCCCAACATTATAAATCCCAGTTCTTATGAACTGAAGTCCGGAGATCCAGTTGCTGCCTATGTTGTCGAAAGGAAAAAATCTCAGTTTATGTGTGTCGGAAGTTTTGTTTGGGTTGTTGACTCGCTCCGGGTGAGGGAGTCACCCCGACTTTCAAATACCATTTCTTTTGAACTGTGAGATAGAAAATACGGGTTTTGTGTTATGAACCCCAATGTGTATGTCTAGAACCATGGTTTTGTGTTGAAAAGGTAAATTATTATTGAAAGGAAGTAGTAATCTGAGGAAGTGTCTGATGTAACTAATTCCCCATTCATAGACAAGAATTTAAATTCCTTAGGATATGTAATTTCATGCAGAGAACTTTTGTTGTAGATGTAATGTCAAAGAGTCACTGTTTATGTGCTGGGGCCAAAAGTAGGTTGAGGTATTACGCTGATGAACTGTTAAGGGAATGTTCCCTATACTATATTGTACTGAAATAAGAATTGATAAGTTGTGGTATGTATAGGTAACGGAGACTCGAGTATGAAAAGGTTGTCTCCTTATAATTTTCTTTTTACTGATATATTGTATACCGAACTAGCAGGATTGTAAACGGTTGTCTGATGTATATGGTAGCGGAGACGCTCGTAGGAAACGTTTAAGTCTCCTTATGTTTTGTGTGATGGATTAAGGTACTCTAATCATGAACTGTTAGGATGTTGTAAAATGTATGTACACTACAGCGTTAGTGCTTTGCATATTATTTCGCATAATATGAATCTTTGGGAGTGGAAGGCTATGTACTGCGCACATCATTGTCATCCCTAAAAATCCCATCTAATTCATATTACGCTACATAACATTCAAATGCACCGCGCTTGTAGAACCTCAGAAAACGGGAAACATTGAGAAAGGACAACTCACCTACTCAAGGTTCCTAGACCATGTGTTGTATTGTACCCAGGTATAGTTATATCATATCAAGTGTGTGTATTCATAGCATTAAGGATCACTCAGGGTAGGCATAAGATGAATGTTAAAGTCCAGTTGAGCCGGACTAGTGTACTGTAAGACTAAGTGTGGATCAGGGTTTGAAGGTCCTACTATTTACTTTACTTTTACTTTTATCCTCTTCGCCACTGATCGGCTTGTTCGCCGATTGGGCGATCGGTCACGTCTCATTTCCTTTATATTCTTCACCAAAAGGTCGGCTCGCTAGCCGCCCGGGCGATCGGTCACGTCTCTGTCACGCACTGTTGGCAAATATTGGGCATGCACCGGCTCCTGAATGTACCTGAACCCGCTCCAGTATTAGTCAAGTCTTCTCTTGAAAGAGCTCACATTCGGTGCCGTCACAACACTCTCTGGTAGATTGTTCCAAGAGTTTACAACCCTCACTCCGAAAAAGTTTGCCCTCACGGTTTTCTGGACTTGCGGCTTCTTCAATCTTGAGCTGTGACCCCTTGTGGGGCGAGCGTCCGCCAGCTCCAAGTAAGGACACTCAACTGAGTAGTGCCCCCTCAGATGCTTATAAACCTCAACTAGGTCCCCCCTTGCCCGTCTGTAGTATAAGCTTGGCAAGTTCAGGCGCTCCAATCTCTCAGGGTAGCTGAGGTGTCGAAGTGCAGGCACCAGTTTGGTGGCCCTCCTTTGAACATTTTCAACCAACTGACAGTCCCTAGCATATCTCGGGGACCAGATGGGGTGACAGTACTCCAGATGGGGAAGCACTTCACTCCTGAAGATCGTCACGAGGGACGGACCGTCTAGATATCGGAACGACCTTCTTATAAGACCCAATAATTTATTTGCCTGATTTACCTTCTTCTCACAATGGCCCGAGAACTTCAGCTCATTGTCAACATACACACCTAGGTCCTTCTCACACACAGTCTCAACTAGTACATTTTCTTCATCCCGTTGGGACATATGGTACGCCTCCTTACCGTTGGTACGCCCCAGGTGCATCCTCTTACACTTCGTGACATTGAATCTCAGCAGCCATTCCTTCGACCATTCCTGGAGCCCACAGAGGTCTTTCTGCAGCTCTTCACAGTCCGCTTGGTTCTTAATTTCCCGAAATAACTTGGCGTCATCGGCAAACATTTGTATGGAGGAGTGTACAACGTCAGGCATATCATTTATGAAACAAACAAACAACAGCGGGCCCAATACACTACCCTGCGGTACCCCACTTGTTACAGGTACAGATGACGATTTCGTGCCATTAATCACCACACATTGCTTGCGGTCATGTAGAAAGTCTTCTATCCACGCTAGGACATTTCCCCGAATTCCGTACCCTTCCAGTTTGATTTTCAGCCTTTCGTGGGGTACACTGTCGAAAGCCTTGGCAAAATCTAGGTAAATATTGTCGATATTACCACCCCGTTCTAGAATATGGGTCCAAATATCCAATACCTTGAGCAATTGTGTCAAGCAAGAGCGCCCCGGCATAAAACCGTGTTGGCAATCTTTTACAAGGTTGTTTCGTAGTAGATGTTCCATCGCTGCATCTCTGATAATACTCTCAAGTACTTTACATATTATGCTGGTCAGGCTCACCGGTCTACAGTTGTTCGTGGAGTGCCTATCGCCCTTCTTGAAGATAGGACTCACATAAGCCACTTTCCATTCACTGGGGACCATTTGTTCATCCAGGCATTTACAAAACAGAATCTTCAGGGGCTCTGCAAGCTCGTTGCACAGCTCCCTTGGCACTCTAGGATGCACCATGTCAGGTCCAGGGCTCTTATGGACCTTTAGCCTGGACAGTTTATTTCTAATACCTTCTTCTGTGAACACAATGTGAGTCAGTGCTGTGTCGAACTGTCTGTCCTCAAACGCAGGAAGGTTAGTTGCATCCTCTCTTGTGAACACTGAGGAAAAGAAGCTGTTCAATGCCTCAGCTTTATCCTGGTCAGAATCTGCGTAACTACCATCTTCAAGCCTCAGGTCTGATACTCCTACTCGCGTTTTCAATTTCGACTTTGCATAGCGGTAAAACGCCTTTGGGTTTGACTTGACCTCGCGTGCAACCAGCCTTTGGAACTCCTTTTCAGCCCTCCTACACTCTATCTTTGCTTGGTTTCTGGCTCTTGCATACATCCTCCTGTCTTGCTCATCGTTTGACCCAACCCACGTCTTGAATTTCTGGGTTTTCTTCTTAATTTTGTCGACCGACGCATGGTTCATGTGTAGGGATCCCCTCGTATTCCTAGAAGCACTGGGTTTGGTCTTGGGTATATATTTATCGATCAAATGGGTCATTTTACTAGTTATGATATTCAGCGTAGTGTCTGCGTTCTTGTACCTTAATAAGTCAGGCCAGTTGATACCCCTCATCTCTTCCCTCATCCCATTGTAATTTCCCTTGTAATATTTGCACCAACTGACAGTCCCTAGCATATCTCGGGGACCAGATGGGGTGACAGTACTCCAGATGGGGAAGCACTTCACTCCTGAAGATCGTCACGAGGGACGGACCGTCTAGATATCGGAACGACCTTCTTATAAGACCCAATAATTTATTTGCCTGATTTACCTTCTTCTCACAATGGCCCGAGAACTTCAGCTCATTGTCAACATACACACCTAGGTCCTTCTCACACACAGTCTCAACTAGTACATTTTCTTCATCCCGTTGGGACATATGGTACGCCTCCTTACCGTTGGTACGCCCCAGGTGCATCCTCTTACACTTCGTGACATTGAATCTCAGCAGCCATTCCTTCGACCATTCCTGGAGCCCACAGAGGTCTTTCTGCAGCTCTTCACAGTCCGCTTGGTTCTTAATTTCCCGAAATAACTTGGCGTCATCGGCAAACATTTGTATGGAGGAGTGTACAACGTCAGGCATATCATTTATGAAACAAACAAACAACAGCGGGCCCAATACACTACCCTGCGGTACCCCACTTGTTACAGGTACAGATGACGATTTCGTGCCATTAATCACCACACATTGCTTGCGGTCATGTAGAAAGTCTTCTATCCACGCTAGGACATTTCCCCGAATTCCGTACCCTTCCAGTTTGATTTTCAGCCTTTCGTGGGGTACACTGTCGAAAGCCTTGGCAAAATCTAGGTAAATATTGTCGATATTACCACCCCGTTCTAGAATATGGGTCCAAATATCCAATACCTTGAGCAATTGTGTCAAGCAAGAGCGCCCCGGCATAAAACCGTGTTGGCAATCTTTTACAAGGTTGTTTCGTAGTAGATGTTCCATCGCTGCATCTCTGATAATACTCTCAAGTACTTTACATATTATGCTGGTCAGGCTCACCGGTCTACAGTTGTTCGTGGAGTGCCTATCGCCCTTCTTGAAGATAGGACTCACATAAGCCACTTTCCATTCACTGGGGACCATTTGTTCATCCAGGCATTTACAAAACAGAATCTTCAGGGGCTCTGCAAGCTCGTTGCACAGCTCCCTTGGCACTCTAGGATGCACCATGTCAGGTCCAGGGCTCTTATGGACCTTTAGCCTGGACAGTTTATTTCTAATACCTTCTTCTGTGAACACAATGTGAGTCAGTGCTGTGTCGAACTGTCTGTCCTCAAACGCAGGAAGGTTAGTTGCATCCTCTCTTGTGAACACTGAGGAAAAGAAGCTGTTCAATGCCTCAGCTTTATCCTGGTCAGAATCTGCGTAACTACCATCTTCAAGTCTCAGGTCTGATACTCCTACTCGCGTTTTCAATTTCGACTTTGCATAGCGGTAAAACGCCTTTGGGTTTGACTTGACCTCGCGTGCAACCAGCCTTTGGAACTCCTTTTCAGCCCTCCTACACTCTATCTTTGCTTGGTTTCTGGCTCTTGCATACATCCTCCTGTCTTGCTCATCGTTTGACCCAACCCACGTCTTGAATTTCTGGGTTTTCTTCTTAATTTTGTCGACCGACGCATGGTTCATGTGTAGGGATCCCCTCGTATTCCTAGAAGCACTGGGTTTGGTCTTGGGTATATATTTATCGATCAAATGGGTCATTTTACTAGTTATGATATTCAGCGTAGTGTCTGCGTTCTTGTACCTTAATAAGTCAGGCCAGTTGATACCCCTCATCTCTTCCCTCATCCCATTGTAATTTCCCTTGTAATATTTGCACCTTGGCCTGGCCTTATCTTGAACTAGGTAACAGTTAAATCTGAATGACAACACTATATGGTGACTGGTGCCAACTGGGGCAAGGTGTTCCAGTTTGGCCACCATACCCTCCTCGTTTGTTATGATGAGGTCAAGTGGCTTGGCGGTTTGCTCCCCTCTGTAATGTGTCGGGTCTCTCACATGCTGGAACAGAAAATTATCTCTCAGAGTTTCTACAAAAAGAGTAGCAGGATTATTCAAGTCATTCGGGGTGGACTCGTTTCTCCAGTCGATGTCGCCATAGTTTAAGTCTCCCATGATAAGGAGGTGGCTGGGGTTGAGCATCGCCGCATTGTTTATTAAGGTTCTTAAGTTCCTTTGATTTAGTGGGCCACAGTTCGGGGATCTGTAGATACACCCGACGATAAGTAAGTCCCCTCCCTTTAATTTAATTTTACACCACTTGGACTCTTCAAAAACATCCTCTCCCTGTACCCTCGCCTGGCTGGCTCTAAGGTCTTGCCTAGCGTAGATAACCACACCCCTCCTGCAGGATTCTTGAGTTAGATTCGTAAATGAGTCATATCCAGCAATACTGAACTCACATTCCTCTGGGTCGATTCTCCTGTTCTTGTACAACAGTTCTACAACTCCTACAATATCTGGTTGGTGTACTCTTAGTAGTGTTTCAAACTCCTCTCTCTTATCAAGGAACGTGTCAGTATTAGTGTACATGACATTCAAGCCAGAATTTGTTCTCGGTAACGTCTCTGGTCTTAGTAATAAACCCGCTCCACCCACATTCTCAGAAGCTGCAGCATTTGCTAAGTACACTGTGTTTTGCAGGGTGTGGTTAAAAATGTCATTGTTTACATGGTGCTCGTTCCCTCCTTTCCGGTCGGCTGAGCTGGTGCCACCTCCCGGGTGGGGGGTTGAGTGGGTGGAGGGTGCACTGCTGCCCCCTGGCCCTGTGTCGGCACACTTGTTTCCACTACCCTCCCCCTGAGTATAACCCACGCGCACCTGCCCCCGTTCTTCCTCGACTCCTCCCTCTTCTGCTTCAAGTCCAGCAGGAGCTTCTTGTGCTGTTCCCTCTGCATCACCGTGCGGTCTGGGTGAATAAACACATCCCGAAATTTCTCGCTCCTTGCTAAGTTTTTTGTCTGCCGAATAACTTGCCATTTTTCCTCCTCACTCCCTAGTGTGATCCTGAGGGGGCGAGGCTTAGCCCCCTGCTTTTGTCCCAGTCTCCTCACATCCTGAGGGGTTGCTGGAATCTTCAGAACCTCTGGGCAAATATTTTGAAACAGCACCTTGTCGTGTGTTTCCTTACTCACAGTTCCCTCTGCCTGGCTCTCTGGGACTCCAAAAACTATTACATTGTTCCTGCGCTGGAGCCGTTCCTGGTGTTCCTCCTCTCCCCTAACAGTAGGTGCGTTAATTTTCATTTCTTCGACACACTTTTTCAGAGTCCCAATCTGCTGTAGAACCTGTACTGATTCTGCATTACTCTCCGCCCCCCCCCCCCCCGTGGCCCTCCTAATACGTCAGCATAACTCCTCTTTGCAACCACCTCCATTCTATTAGCTACTTCCTCAGTCTTAGCAAGGATCTCTTTCCCAACTTCCTCCAGTTTGTCAACCAGCAGGGCTCCTGCTTCATCTATTTTCGTCCCGAGAGAACTCGTTCCCTTATGGATTGCAATCGCTTCATTCACCTTGACTATGCAGCCAGAGCAATACCAGCAACAGCCATCAAGCTTTACGGCAGTTAGTAACTTCCTAAACGTTGCATTAGTTAGGCCTGTAGCCTCCATATCCGACGTCTCCCTGCAGTAATCACATATCAAGCTCATGGTTGTTGTTGTTGTGGGGGGGGGGGGGGGGGTGCAGTCTGTGTATAAATCTACACCTATTTCAAAGAAAATAAAGAGAGAAAAAGTACTTAGCTACTCTCTGTTGCCTATGGAGTTGTCGTCTGCGACTGCGTACACTGTATCTCCCTGTGAATGGTGTATTGTAGGCACAGTTTCAGTCCTTGAGAAAGCACACAATCAACATAAAATTTAAAGTCTCTGTGGCACCTATGACACGACTTGGTTTCAGCTGGCACGGTGCCTTTCCAGCTTGCTTGCTAGTGAGCGCTCACTTTAAGTTATTTACAACTTCAGCGGTCACTGATGACACTATGAACTATCACTGTGTACACTGTATCTCCCTGTGAGTGGTGTATTATAAACACAGATTCAGTCCTTGAGAAAGCACACAAACAAAATAAAATTTAAAGTCTCTGTGGCACCTATGACACGAATAGGCTGGCAGTTGTCCTTACCAGCTCGATTGCCAATATGTATTCACTTTAAGTTATTATAGTCTCTTCTGCATTCACTGATGACAACTATGAACTGATTTAACTGAAGGCACAGTACTACACTCCCTGGTTGGCCTTTATCACAGCCGTGACCACAACACCCTAAAAAATAAAATAAAATAAAAGCTTTGTCATGTGGCAGTGATTGTGTGGTTATAGGCCTGTGACCCTGGCTGTACCTCCAACTCGGTGGAAATTGAGTTTTCAAAAATACAATCGTGTCTAGCATGAAAAGTCCGACATCGATTTACACTTTCACCTAACTAAGACGATCTTGACGAACTTATGTAATCACTGTCCAATTTCTGCCGCTCTACATCGAAGGCCCGAATGCCGAACACGCTTTGTTACAGAGACGCAACACGACCCGCCCGCACACCAATCGTACAAATGTCTGTGAGCGTGTAGCGAACATAACTCCAACAGATATCATATGAAAATACATGAGAACAATGATCTGGAAAAAGTATAAATGTATCAGAACTATGTGAGGTGTTGACAGTGAGCTAGAAACTATACTGGAAAGGAAATATCGTGTATGCGTTGGTACGAATTTAATACACCTCGTAGCCTCACGTGACATATACCCACGACAGGTACAGTGATCAGAGAATCTTATGTCTGTGTTCAAATAGTGCAATGTGTGAGAGGAGGATCCCTCATTACAGTTTTTATGTGAAGTTGATGCACCCCCGCCATGATCATTCGGCTTTTGTTTCAAGGCGCGTCATGTACCCGCCTCAGATGCCCCGTTGATATTATAATCCCAGGCATTTACCCAAGCACTAGCAAACCAAGACCTTACCTTAGTGTGTAATTTAGGATTGATATATGTGTTTATAAGAAATGAGTGACAATATACCGAAAAGTGTTCAGGTGAGAACCATAAGAAACAAAAGTGTAAATTGAGGATTGGAAACTGTAGGCCTATGTGACGAGGAGCGGCGGCACCCCGGCCTCAGTCCTTCCCGTTCTGCCGTCACCTCAGGTCAGTGTCCTAGCGGGCTATATCCCGCCCTACAATTAAGGTTGATAAATAGAAGTTACTACAGTTTAAAGCTTTGCCGGATATATAAGTGTGATAGGGATGTGTTAAGGGGTGGGATAACCGCCCGTCAGGCATTATTTCTCAGTCCTTCCCGTTCTGCCGTCACCTCAGGTGCCATGTGGTCGGAGTCTCTTGCCGCCTGGTCGCCATTGTCCCCTTGAATGTCACAACAGGTGGGGGTTACTCCCCGCTATACCATTCCACTGTGAACCCGTGGATTCCCAGCGCACCACTCCTCATGAATAGTCACAACTAAGGAGACCTTGAGAAACTGCGGTCGTCACTTGGAGCGACCTATAATACCAGGCGTAGAAATAGTGCTGGTATGTCTCTAGGTGGAGCCCTCGTCTTTACCCACCGAGGGCGGTGTGCGAACGAGGTGCCCCTTGTGTATACCTAAAAGTCACAAGGAGTCACATACTTGCAGGTATGGAGTGTAACAGGTGTGTTGAGATGGTGCTACTATGTATGATAACCGACGGTGCTATAGTCCACGCAGGTGGAGCAGTCTGATGTGTTAAGGGATATTGTAAGAAGGAACGACCGAGGTACGGCGTTCACCGATTGTTATGCAATAAGTAGGTGGATGACCCGCCAGCAATGTAAGAGTCTGGGGCCCAGCTGGGTAACCAAAATTCCGTTGTTCTTCTGAGGAAGGCCAATTCATGTATATGTTTTTTTACCAGTATGTTTTATAAGGAATAAATCAATTAAGACATGTTATGGTTTCCCCCTTCTTTACCCTTATCGATCTGGTCAATGGAAAACCTAACCCAATGCCTAGTCCACTCTGCCCGCTACCTAACGAGCTACATGCTGTCCAGAGGGGGTCTGGTGGCAGCGACCCTTAGAAATTAAGTTTAGAGTTAAGTGATCCCCTTAAATTTAGTGACCCCAGATCTGGCAGTATAACGGTACCAGGCAAATGTTGTTCCTGGTGCTAAGACATTGTGTTCGCAAAGCCGTGATCCTAGTAGTTAAGCTGACTCCTTAGACAAGCACAAGTCTCTTGTTAAATCATTCAACTCAGCTTGACTGAAGGGTATGGGCTCTTTTGCAGAAGCTGTGGGCAAGTATGTACTAGGAGCGTCAGTCTCTTCTATGTCTTCATCGATATCATGATCGTCATCGAGTATCATGCCATGTACCACCAGATGAAAAAGAAATTTAATTGTGAAAAAATATATGCAAAAAAACACGGACATATACTCTTTTCCTTTGCGTCACGGCGGACATTTAAATGGCCGGCGACACGTGGGTGTATTTAAGGGCATTAAAACTGACCGAAATCTTTTCTGTGAGGCTTGCCAATGTCTCGGATGATTTTTTTAATGAACGAATATGGGGACCCCATTTTGAGCGAAAAATGCCAATATTTTACCCGAATCTCCGCTTAAAATGCTATAGCACAAAATTCTGACCTGATTGAGCAAAATGGATAACATTTTTGAGATCAGCATGCCAAATACACCCAGAAAAGCTTAATAATACACAAACCTCAAAAACTATGCAGGGCAGTGATAGTCAGTACTGGGTATACACCAGATATCACTGGACCCTCAGGTCTTACCTTACCAAGTAGCAAATTAACTCTTCACTTCTTGGTTATATCATTATACTCTCAGATTATCATTTCATGGTCACTACCAATGAATACATAGCACACTGAACAACTCCAAAATTATCTCAACATACAATACCTCCTGTTAATTCACAAGGAACGACATGGCACTTTTAACTCTCATTCAGTGGTTCAATACTTAACCTGGGATACTATATTTCTGCTAGTTATCCCCCAAACAAGATACCATAATACTTAGGCCTATGTAACTGTGAGGAGTGCCCCAGGGTAACACTGGTCTCTACAACAAATGAAGATCGCTGTTAAGGGTTGGTTGTAGACAGACACACTCTCAGGGAGTTGGCGCCTGATTTGCAGGAAACGGATTTCCCAGTTCAGTCCTGTCGAATTAACGGCATCGTCCAACCCGGTTACCGCCCCATGTTAGCCAATGAGTATTCATCTCAACACACTGGAGAGACGTTGAGGAAAAGTCACGAATGCGTGAAGGTCTAACTTCAACTATACAAAACATACGTTTGGCAACGGTTCAGACGATATCTAAATCTCTACGTTACTCGACTTAATTGGCACAGAATTCACTATGTTAACACATGAACACTGATATTCACCATAATTGACTAAGTTAAACTGAATTAATACGCTGCGGGGAACACACGTTAACATACCTGGAGAGACGTTGAGGAAGAGTCACGAATGCGTGATTCTCCCTCGTGTAGAGGTATATACCTGCACCCGCAGGGCAGCTTGGGCCTCCGTATTCATACCAGAAGGGTCGATCTTACCAACAACATAACTTCTCTATCATTTTGGATCACTGTATACTTGGTTATGAACTCCGGTGTTCTTGATCAGGGTAATTTCCTATGTCTATTCATATAATCTAATCAGAGGCTGAGCTTGCCAGGAAAAGGTGGAATATACACGTCGATAACATTAATTCTGCAAGCTCAGGCCTGAGGCGAACAAGGCACTATTCACGGGGAGGCGCTAGATCTTGGAGATTATACCAGTTGACAGAATAGTTCAGGAGATTAATGACTTTCTTAAATAGACAACTGACACTAACTAAACTATAAACATCCACGCTAGGACATTTACCCGAACTTCATACCCTTCCAGTTTGATTTTCAGCCTTTCGTGGGGTACACTGTCGATAGCCTTGGCAAAATCAAGGTAACTATTGTCGATATTACCAGAATATGGGTCCAAATATCCAATACCTTGAGCAATTGTGTTAAGCAGGAGCGCCCCGGCATAAAACCGTGTTGTCAATCCTTTACAAGGTTGTTTCGTAGTAGATGTTCCATCGCTGCATCTCTGATAATATTCTCAAGTACTTTACATGTTATGCTGGTCAGGCTCACCGGTCTATAGTTATTCGTGGAGTGACGATCGCCCTTCTTGAAGATAAGACTCACACAAGCCACTTTCCATTCACTGGGGACCTTTTGTTTATCCAGGCATTTACAAAACAGGATCTTCAGGGGCTCAGCAAGCTCGTTGCACAATTCTCTTAGCACTCTAGGATGCACCATGTCAGGGCCGGGACTCTAATGGATCTTTAGCTTTGACAGTTTATTCTAATACCCTTGTAGTGGATTCTTCCCCTACAAACGCTTTTGTCGCTGAGTAGCCGACCCCGAAAATTCTCCAGCCGCACCTCGTGTCTAGGTCAGCAACCAGCGCCGCCCTACATCACGGAGGTCAACTATTAAGTCACGCTTACCTCCGCTATTTAAGACCTCGCCTCGTGGTGACCTCTCTCTTTCTACCTACAGCCACCAGCACCTCCTCCTCTCCTGCCTGGCGGCTCCCACTCCAGCCGGCGACCATGGCGACCCACAAGCTGGTCCTCCTCTGAGCACCCTCACCAACCAGCTCCCTTTACTCAATGCTTGTAACCATGCTGCCTTCCCAGCACCAAGCTGCATTGTACATCCAATACAACATGTATACAGAGAGCACATTGTAAGTTTCCTTTCTCCATCCCATCCTGAGTGTGAACCAATATCTCATAACCCCACAAATGGTGACCCCCGGAGATTTGCACTCACACAGGATGGAGGAGAACCCGATCACTCTCGCAGTCTTCAAGCAAAATGGAAGACTGGCTTATCCACACAGAGGCATCTCTCATCGGCTCTACAGCTACTGTCTCTACACCGCAGGTTAGACACCCTAGAGCAGACACCAGCTCCTCTTCCTGCCCCAGCACCACGTCCTACCGACCCCTGCAGGCGCATCTGAGGACTCTGTACCTGCCGCGAGGGAAGCACAACATTCATCGCCCCCACACAGTTTTTTTTTCCTCAGGTACTCCCTGCTATTGTCCTGCACCCTGCTGCTGCCATGGACCCTCTGACCCAGACCCACACACCCCAGAAGGCGCATCTGAGGACTGTACCTGCCGCGAGGGAAGCACACCATTCATCGCCTCCACAACCCTCCTTCTCCCTCTCTTCTCCCACAGATCTCGTGTATCTAGAGAGTCGTCTCCTGTAGCGGCCGGCTCATCCACGCCCTCGCCGTTAAGACTCACTTGTGTCATACACAGTCCATTCTGCCTCACATGTGGGATGCAACCCTGCAGACAACAACTCTCCTACACCGCCTGGGGGGAAAGGGGAGTGTTGTAGTGGATTCCTCCCCTACAAACGCTTTTGTCGCCGAGTAGCCGACCCCGCGAATTCTCCAGCCGCATCTCGTGTCTAGGTCAGCAACCAGCGCCGCCCTACATCATGGAGGTCAACTATTAAACCACGTCTACCTCCGCTATTTAAGACCTCGCCTCGTGGTGACCTCTCTCTTTCTACCTACAGCCACCAGCAAGCAACACCACCTCCTCTGCTCCTGCCTGGCGGCTCCCGCTCCAGCCGGCGACCATGGCGACCCACACAAGCTGGTCCTCCTCTGAGCACCCTTGTAGCTCACTAGTAACGCCTAAGCACTGCACTGTACAACAATATATATACAGAAAGCGCATTGTGAGTTTCTATTCTACCTCATTCCTGAGAGTAAGATATCTACATGTACGTACGTTTGTGTGCCCATACAAAGAGAAAATAGACAACAAAAGAGAATTGACGACTGGCCACTTACAGTACGCTACACCCTCACCAACCAGCTCTCTCTACTCAACGCTTGTAACCATGCTGCCTTCCCAGCATTAAGCTGCATTGTACATCCAATACATGTATACAGAGAGCACATTGTGAGTTTCCTTTCTCCATCCCATCCTGAGTGAAAACCAATATCTCATAACCCCACACCCTCTTCTGTGAACACAATGTTGGTCAGTGCTGTGTCGAACCGTCTTTCCTCAAACGCCGGAAGGTTAATCGCATCCTCTCTTGTGAACACCGAGGAAAAGAAGCTGTTCAATGCCTCACGTTTATCCTGGTCAGAATCTGTGTAACTACCTCCTTCAAGCCTCAGGTCTGATACTACTACTCGCGTTTTTAATTTCGACTTTGCATAGCGGTAAAACACCTTTGGGTTTGACTTGACCTCGCTTTGTTGGAATTATATCAAGGATTTGTGCAGTAATAGCTGATTGTTCTATTAATGATTCTGAAACGATCACCAAGACCAATTTAATAATTTTTGAGTTAGTAAGACATAATTCAGCATTATATTATTCCTAAAATAACATTTAACTGGTATACTATACTGTAGTGAAGCGTAGCCAATAGTGTGCGTGCAACTCTCCAGTACGTCCTGGGTTCGAGCCCGAGGTCTTGGCTAGATAAAGAAAGATGTTTTAAACACAGCTGTATATATATATTTATATATGACAGTATGACTCGTTTAAATAAATTCCAGATTATTATAAATAGTCTAGTATAATATATAGGCCATTAAATTACGTTTTTAGCCTTATTAATAGAGGGTAAAATGCGATATAGGTAAAGGAACTGCGCACGCTCAAAAACCAGAATATTAGTAAACAAACAAATTTACCTGTTAGCGAAGCTGTCATGACAGTTATAAATTACACACAACTACAGTACTGCGTTACCTGTGTATGGGAAACAGCAGATGCAGGTATGTGTTTATTTTAATTCGTTAAAAATTTTCTAAAGTTAATAAAGCAGCAAGGCAAATTACGGCTGGTGACCGTCAGTGGTGAAGTAATTATGAGTTTTTTAAGAGAATTTTGGTAAAAGTGCAGCTTTGGACAATACCCCCCTAGTAGTTCAGCAATATGTTTTACCGATTGTTTAGACATTTTTAAGACACTTTCCCCTTTATGATGATTCCGGTATATTTAAGTAATTTGCGAGGGATACATTATAGCAGAAGTGTCTTAAAATTCTCTAAACAATCGGTAAAACACATTGCTCAACTCGAGATCCATAATGTCCGGAACTGCAGTTATACCACGGTTTTGTACACTGATTATGCTTTTCCTTCAGTCAATTTTCACTAATGCACCGGTCTTTGTTTGGATATTAGAAAATGTGTTTTTCCGGTGTTATTTGATGAGTTTCGAACGAATTTGATATTTATTTCAGCCGGAAATCAGTAGTTTTTAAGATCCCCTCTCCTCCACCCTACCCACCAATTTTAAGTATTTTTTTTTCTCGAGTATATCACAAATAATAAAACAACAAATCCAAACCTAACCTAACCTGACCTAACCGAACACAACACTATTTTTCTGATGAAACTCTGCAATTGACATAAATTATCTCAATCACAATGTTGGCACAGTTCTTTCCACCTGTTCAGCCATATCTGGTTATTCTGGTACTGAAAAATCAAATCTCTGCTCCCGACGCACCCATGCATTGTTCATTGGCTAAGACAAAAAACTCTTGCCCAATTATAAGTCTCTTATCGCTATAGCCAATAAGAAACTCCCACACCACCTCTCGCACATGCACATGCGCTGTTTACGCTTAAGAACCCAACCCAACGTCAGAAAAACATATTTTTTAATATCCAAACAAAGACCGGTGCATAAGTGAAATTTGACCAAATTGGGTAGCTTTAAACCCAGTTTCAATGAAAAACAGCAGACGGTCACGATCTAAATAATTACGGGAGCAAGTTATATTATGGGTATTTTTACCGGTGCATGCCCAGTACTTGCCAAGAGTGCGTAACAGAGACGTGACCGATCGCATGAGCGGCTAATGAGCCGATCGGTCGTGAAGAGGATAAAAAAAAAAAAAAAAAAAAATATACATACATACATACATACCCCTGAAATAAACTAAGTTATAAATACTAATATGCTGAAATTGTGACTTTAGGAAATTGTTATTATGGAATTAATGGCAATATCAACAATATATACCTAGATTTTGCCAAGGCTTTTGGCAGCGTACCCCATGAAAGGTTAGAATTTAAACTGAAAGGGTACTGGATTTTGGGAAGTGTCCCAGCACGGATCGGAGATTTTCTCTATGATCACAAGCAGTGTGTGGTGATTAATGGTACAAAATCGTCATGTGTACCCATGACAAGCGAGGTACCACAGGACAGTGTATTGGGCCAATTGTTTGTTTGTTTGTTTCATAAATGACATGCCAGAAGCTATACACTCCTCCAAGCAAGTATTTGTGGACGATGCCAAGTTACTTAGGGAAATTAAGAACCGAGCATACTGTGAAGGGCTGCAGAAAATTTCTCTGTGAGCTTCAAGAATGGTCGAGGAAATGGCTGCTAAGATTCAATGTGATGAAGTACAAAAGTATGCACCTGGGACGCACCAGTGGGAAGGCGGCATATCATATGTCCCAACAGGATGAAGAAACTGCATTAATTGTGACTAAATGTGAAAAGGACCTGGGTGTGTATGTTGACAATGAACTGAAGTTCTCGGGCCATTGTAAGAAGAAGGTAAATGATGCAACTAAATTATCAGGTCTTATAAGATGGTCGTTCAGATATCTAATTGGTCCATCTCTCATAACGATCTTCAAGAGTGAGGTGCTTCCCCGCCTGGAGTAATGTCACCCCGTCTGGTCCTGAGATATACAAGGGACTGTCATTTGATTGAAAATGTACAAAGGAGGGCCACCAAACTGGTGCCTGCACTTCGGCACCTCAGCTACCCAGAGAGATTAAAGCACCTGCAATGGCCTAGCTTATACTACAGATGGGCAAGGGGGAGGACCTAATGAGGTGTATAAATATCTCAAAGGGCACAACTCAGTCGAGTGTCCATACCTGGAGCTGGCAGATGCTCGCCCCACAAGGAGTCACAGCTCAAGGTTGAAGAAGCCGTAAGTCCAGAAAACTGTAAAGGCAAAACCTTTTCAGAGTGAAAGTTCGGAACTCTTGGAACAACCTGCCAAAGAGTGTTGTGACGGCACAGAGTGTGAGCTCTTTCAAGACCAGACTTGACCAACACTGAAGCAGGTTCAGGTACATTCAGGAGCCGGTGCATGCCCAGTATTTGCCAACAGTGTGTAACAGAGACGTGACCTAAGCGACTAATGAGCCAATAAGTAGCGAAGAGGATAAAAGTAAAAAATGTAACAAAAAAAAAGTCATGTATTGTCAGCTTGTGTTAGGAGATTATGAAGATGAAAATATTTGGGTAATTTCTAAGAACAGCCCTACCACCAGAAGGAGTTGTTCCATTTCATTAATTTTTCCACATATGTTCTTATTATTATAGTAAGTATTTCATAAGAGGCTACATTTACTTCAACCTAATAGAACCTACCCTAACCAACCAAAGAAACCTACCAAACCTTACCTAGCTTCCTAGCTGGGGAGGCTCTGTTCCCCAAACTTCTTCCCATATTAGGCAGAAAGTACTTACTTTGATATTTGGTACCAATAAAAGCAACTTTCTTAAAGTGTCATGGTGTCTTAAACTGCAATTTAATCGTCAATTGAAAGCACATATCCACACACATTTATGGTAAGTTTAGGTTATACAGTAGTTACAGGACTGTCACTCGGTGCCAGTACAGGAGCAAATACCCTTTTAACCCCTGCATTTTCCTTCCATAGTACAGTAATTGATATCGTGCTTGAGCAATTGCTTTGTGTTTGTAATTACTGTATACATTTTCAACTGCAGTTGTGACAACTTAAAGGGCAATTATACAGAGTACAATACTCTCCTCATATCTGTGGGTTGGGGACTACAGCCCAAGAACGTTTAGATTGGAGGACTCCTCCACTCTAAACGTTCTTGGGCTGTTTTTACCAATCCTCTGAGGTTATGTATCTCTCTGGGAACCCAGTTATTAATTTATTTCATCCATCCCAGTCTCTGCCTTCCCCTGGTCCCCTTGGCCCTCCCATCCTCAACTTTGCCCATTAATATTTGTTATTATTCCCTCATCCCGAATTATATGACCAAGTACAGTCTTTCCTAAATTTACGACAGGATTCCATCCCGACGACCAGGTCGTAAGTCGAAAAGGCGAAAATAATACATAGAAATTCTAAAATGGGTGTCCCTTTTTCTTCTCAGCACCACGAGAACTCTCACTTTTATGCTTGCCAACCATTTTAAAGGGAATTACAAATGAAAATTTTGTCAGTACACAGCACTATCACTAACGTCGGGACTCGAAAATATGTAATGTGAAAAATATTTTATACGACCATGGCCATCGTATGTCCGGGTTGTCGTAAGTCAAGGAGAGACTGTATCTCATTTGTCTTTTCTGTATATTTTAAGTATTTCTCTTGAAGTTCTTGCTAATCTTAGTACTTCTTCATTTGTTTTTCTCTCAGTGTAGCCTTTTCTTAGCATTCTCCTATAACACCACTTTTAAAAGGCCTCCAACTTCTTTCTGGTGTCAGCTGGAAGTGTCCACAGGTTAGGATGTTGGATAAGGTTAGGTCAGGTTCTAATAGGTTCTGTATACAGGTAGTCGTCGACTTACGACCTATGCGACTTACGTCTGTTCGACTTTACGACCGGCGGTACGACAGTTTTGGCCCCAGCCTCCTGGCGCTGCCGGGAGCTGGAGCCGCGCGCATCCCCGCGCTCAATTACAAACACGCAGTGATTTACTTAAACCTGACGACCGTAACAATAATGAACAGAGAAAATGTTGATAAAATATGACTTAAAGATGATTATATTATCATTACACATTATAATATACGTAAGGTAATTAAATTGTACTGTAGTATGCAGTGATTTACTTAAACCTGACGACCGTAACAATAATGAACAAAGAAAGTGTTGATAAAATATGACTTAAAGATGATTATATTATCATTACACATTATAATATACGTAAGGTAATTATAACATAGGCCGACTTACGACCAGATCAACTTACGACCGGGCGGCCGTAACCAATCTAGGTCGTAAGTCGACGACTACCTGTATTCTTGTTTCCGTTTTCGTTTTCAGTGGCATGCAAATAGTATCTCCAGGAATTATGGTTCAGATCCTTAAGGTACTTCTGGTGGTAACTGTCTTCTCCATCTTTACCAATAATATTTGAAAGTGTTTCATCTTAATTAGTTATAATACTCGTACAGTATATTTATTAAAAAAAAAATAAAGATTGCCATCAAGAATGATATGAATCTGTGATAGTCATCTCGAAGTTTAATGTTTAATTCTTTCACTTAATTATCAGCACCACAGGTGTGGGCGGTATTGAATCATGTTAAATCATTCTATGTATTTCAACGGGAAATTTAAGGTACAGTATGAGACTGCAGCCCTAAAACATGCATCCAAAATTCCTGGACCCTTAACTGCACATTACAGATCTGTGGCTATGTCAAGATTTAGAGGCTCCATACCATAAAAAGAATAAAGTATATAATAGTGAGAACGAGTGTATTACATTCTAACATAAAGGTCAATATTTTTTTTTTATAAAACTATGTATTTACATATACTGTACAGTATACATAGGCAAAGGTGCAATGACCAACTTATAATCTAAATAACATATACATCTTAGAAAAACCCTTATTTGCATTATAAAATACTTTATGATTTCCTAACTAGCAAATATGAAATTGAAGAATTTTAATATAAAACATTGCACAGATCAACCCTTGTATTAGCCCCTGTCTTATAAGCAGAAATATTTCCGTAAATGTGAATTAATTACATTAGACTTGTACAACTATCACCCCCTGTAACTTTCCACTAGCTATGAGGTTTATGTTCAGAGCACATGACAAGGTGTGTCCACAGGAAGTCACGTCACTTAGTGCTGAGCTAAGGGATAAGTATCTGGCTCCCTGGCCACCTATTGCGGGCAGTGGTTTCATAACCCTGACGAGAGGAAGACATTATTTAGAGCCATTGTTGATGTGCTTCTGTTTTTCCTCGAGGGAGGACGTCGGATATATTTCCGCTCTCCCTCGAGGGTACCTACTCAAGATCACCCTCACATCAATTGGATGTATTTTAGAAAAGCTACTTTAAGATAGCCTCTGTCCTCATTTAACACTCATAGCTACAGTGATTAAGTTACGGTGATAATCGTTTTTGAAAGTGTACATAGAAAACTTTTATAATATATACACAAAAGGAACCTATTGGATTAAGTTACTGAAGACCCAATAAACTTTGATCTATATTTTAATGCATCTAGAATATAACGTAACTTGTTTCACAAGTGATTGTTACAAGTGGTGATAACCCAGGAAGGTTGTTACATATATAACAGCTTCACAAGTATTTGTTATACAACAAGTAACAGTCACCCAACAGATGGAGATATTATGTTCTCCCCTTTACTGTGTTATACTGTTACAAAGAAGATATTGTTACATAGTTGACAAAGCGTAGCTTAAGAGGACCCAATCTAGGACCAGTCTAAGGTGACCAGTCTACAGTTAGTCAAGTGTACAGCAAGTATACGTGACAATTTTGGTAACAGAAGTTATTTGTCACACTGGAGTTGAGTAACAGTTGAGATAATCTGTTCTCCAGTTACTCCTACTATTATATAAAGAAATTAAGCAGTTTTACCCTTAGTAAATGGAAGCAGTAATGCAACTGGCACTGTCTCAGAGTCTTACAATCAATGAAAATGTTAAGTGTGACAGATGGAGTGAAGCAACTGGGTCTGAATCACTCTTATAGGATATTCAACAGACTGTGGCCAGACTATTTAACACCATATTTTGTAAGGATTAGGGATATGAACCAGCAGGGCACTAGAGGGAGGGAACATTATTATATGGTATACAGTAGTGCTGTACTGTACCTGGTGTTTGCAGTCAAGCAAAAACCACTCTCTTCTTCACAGCTATAAAAGACTGAAACAAGATACCAAACTACATAAAAACCAGTAATAGTGTAAAACAATTCATAACTAAAAGTAAAAATTACATAACAGATGAAGCTGTTTCTGTATTAACCACAAAGTATTATATTGTTGAGGTGATCTGCCAACCTCGGTTATTCCAAGTTCAATGTAATGATTGTTAAATTTATCAGAAAACTTTCATGATTTATCCTGTAGACGTAGTATTACTGATTAGAGACCGAACCTAAGGAAAGGACCCTACTGTAAATAAGTATCTGATGGCTTTGCCAATTAGTAAGTCTGTGAACCTATCGATTTATCATTAAATCTATATAACTATTTATATCACCTAACCTTACAGAAGTGAAGAACAAGGGACAGACTGATGACAGAGGCTACATCACCACCACCCCCAGATGACTAAGGCTGCATCACTACCAACACCAGATGACAGAAGGCTACATCACCACCTAGACCAGATGCCTGGAGGCTACATCACCACCACCACCAGATAACAGAAGGCTACATCACCACCACCACCACATGACAGGAGGCTACATCACCACTACCACCAGATAACAGAAGGCTATATCACCACCACCAGATGAGAGAAGGCTACATCACCACCACCACCACCACCACCAGATGACAGGAAGCTACATTACCACCACCAACTCCAGATGACTGAGGCTATATCACCACCACCACCAGCATATGACAGGAGGCTACATAATAATAAATAATAATAGTTAACGGTTTATTGAAAAAGTCGGCAGCCCGAAGGCTGAAAATATACATTAGACAAAAATACTGCCAGACTAGGGTCACTAATTCTAAGGGGAAATACTTAACTCTATTCTTAATTTCTAAGGGTTGTTGCCACCAGACCCTCTCTGGGAAGTATGTAGCTCGTTAGGTAGCGGGCAGAGTGGACTAGGCATTGGGTTAGGTTTTTCATTGACCAAATCGATAAAGGGAAAGAAGGGTGAAACCAAAACATGTCTTAACTAATTTATTCCTTATAAAATATTCTGTAACAAAAAATTCAATTGAGTTGGCCTTCCCCCGAAGAACAACGATGATTTTGGTTACCCTGCTTACAATATCACTGAACACTTCGAACT